>JAHWFO010035185.1:0-13331 GCA_023313115.1 Rhysida immarginata | reverse complement strand
AACCCACGTTCATGTGAACTTTTTTGCTTACAATCACCTAAAAGTTTGTACGCTGACTTTGAATCACCCTGTATATATTGCAGGAATTGAAAATGCAGATGATTGATGACTTCGATCTATTCCCTGCATTGTGTAGAGTTCACACCTTCGATTATCACTTTTAACAGGCAGATGCCTCTTGCTGAAAGTTTAAAATCATTTAGTACTTTGAAATGTCTGTTTCTATACAAGTCAATACTCTGAAGACTTCCGTTTTGATATTTTTTTTAACCTCATGGGAGGATGAATAGCTTACATTTTCATATGTAAAAAATTATTCTCTCTCACAAGTTTTATAATTGATGTTCTTACTTATAAAATACGATGTTTCTTAAACAATTGTTGAAAAGTTTAATTTGCCTTAACTGCAAACTGCTAATAAAAATAAACCTTCGCAAAAGTATATGGTTTTTGGAAATTATTGCGTGTGTGGGTGGGGGGGAGCATGCGTTACAAGGGGATGGGGGGGGGCGTTAAAAATGAGCCAATTTTGCGTTACGTAATTTATGGACGACCCCAGAGCAATATAGTATTTACTTACGATTCCGTTTTAGACTCCTGTGTAAATACGCAGAATTTAACACAATTTTACATCATCGACGATTTTTCGTAATTTAGCGTTAATAACAAATTTCACTGAAGCCATAAATAGTGGCACATTTACAAGGCTGATAAAGGTGCCAAGCTTCGAGGCATAAATCTATTAGTTGTAAAATCAGATATCCTTCACTGTTTAGCAAAATGTACATCTAATAATACAGGATCAACGAATAACAAGTGTTAAACCAATTTCTTTCTAATCTTTGCCTTTGTTAAATAAGTCGCATTTTGTTATGACATGAAAAATGCGCCAAGATACCGAAAAAAACGAAAATTGTTTCTCGAACAAAGATAAGATCGCTCATAGCTAGTTTTAAAACGCAGCACTAGAAGAAAAGATAAGATGGATTTATTACACTGAAAAAGCGAACAATGAAAATCAGGATCAGTGATTCTTAAAGATAATTTTTATGAGATACATTAGAGGCGGAGAGAATATATTTTATTGCAACAAGCCTGTATTTTCCTTTGATAATTTTATTTTTTTGAGAAACACCACCTTTGTACTCATTTCTTGGATGCTTTATTTCCACTTTTACATATGTAATTATGTAAGGCTATTTTTATCTCATTAATGGGATTCAGAAATATAAAACCGTATCACTCCTCTTATTATTTATTACTTCCTTCCTCTCCCTCCACAAAAGCCATTAGAACAAAATAGTTTTCCCCAAAGTGATTTGGAGCGGATGGCAAAATTTTAAACTTTTAATTTTGCTTAATTATGCGAAAAAAAAGAAGCTTACAAGGAAAGCACAGCTCTTGTTTTATTAAACCGACTGATTCCATGCTGGATTTGAGACCTCAAATCCCAAGGTGAAAGAGATGGATGAACAAACTCTCAAGCCTGTCAAAATTGCTTAAATTTGCATAAATACGCCAGAAAACTGATTAAATAAATAAATAAATAAAACAGGTTCTTGTTTGCATTTTCAGTCTTCCGGTCAAATCAAACAGCCAAAACCTCTGCATTTAATGTTCGTTGCGTAGCTAATTTTTTTTTATACTTTAGGCAAGAAATCATTTTGGATCCCTGAAAATAAATTTGGTAAACGACCGCCTATTTCCTCTTCAACCATGATGGGATTTTATAGATTGTTAACATTGATAATTTTAAAAATTAAGCTTTTCTTTTGTGGTGGGTAAATTTAATATCGAACAAAAATGGAAATGAAAAAATATGGAAAAAAAAACAAAAAAACAACTTTTTTACACTCTTTGAAATATTTTCTTAATTCAGTTACCGTTCCAGTTGTTGACTTTGATACAAATGATACTTCTTGCAAACCCCTTTCTTTAGATTAAAACTATTTCGACGGAGCATTCACTCATTTACTTTAATAAAGTAATTGGACACTTTAGATTTTACGTTTTGTCGAATATCTTGAAAAATACTTAAGGAATTATCCTGAAACTTCAGGAGTGTAAAGAGCATGTTACACTTCTTATATTTCAGCGAAGGTTTTGTCCCGAAGGCAAATAAGGGACCAACAACAAATTGAACAAAAAAATTAATGTTTGGGATTACCCTGTAAAAAAAAATAATGCTTCAAATGCGTTTAGCTGTAGCATATGATTATGAGGCTTCTTTTACTTATCTGTGTTCATTTGGATGAGAATAGCACATATATTCATGGAGATATAAAGGTTTCTTTTAGAAATGTTTTCTTAAGTTTTTTGTTTATAACATGCAGGGTTTTCAAGCAATGCAATGCCATTTTCAGGAACCTTGACAAACTACAGTAGAGACAACATCCTGCAATCAGAATACAGGGTGAGTCTGAAACCCTGTCACAAACTTTTAGAGGTAGTATGAATGATTCTAAGCAAAAAAGTTCATATGAACATCAGGCTCGTAGTCAGGGGAATTGGGGGGGGGGGGTCGAGGGGGGTCGACGACCAACCCATTATGGAAAAAGGTCCGACTCAGTGGAATTTTTGAAAAAAGGTCCGGAATTTTTGAAAATCGAGAAGAAGTTGATACTGGTGTCCGCTCCAAAAATAAAAATTTGGAGAAAAACTTCTTATCGTTTTGTTTATTTTTGTAAGCAACTGAAATTCAACTCATTCTATCGATGACATCTTTCTGAATTTTCACGATATTTGCTTGGGCTTTTTATAAGAGTAGCTCTCTACATTTGGCTAAGAAATTATGCAAAAGACATTTGCGTATGCGCAGTTAAACATTATTTAGTAAAAATGCTCATATTTCATCAAATATTTAATATTTTTATATTCTGATTTCAGTCTATTGTAGTTTGTCTAATTTCCTGAAAATGGCATTGCATTTAGTTGAAAAGCCTGCATGTTATAAACAAAAAACTTTAAAAAAATAGAAATTTTTTATATCTGCATCAATATACGTGCTATTCTCATCCAAATGAACACAGATAAGTAAAAGAAGCCTCCTAATCACATGCTACAGCTACAACGCATTTCAAACATTATTTTTTACAGGGTGATCCCAAACATTAGTTTTTTTGTTCAATTTGTTACTGGTCCTCCTATTTGCCTTTGGGACAAATCTTTCGCTGAAATATATGAGGTGTAACATACTCTTTACACCTCTGAAGTTTCAGGATAATTCCTTAAGTATTTTTCTAGATTTTCGACAAAACATATAAAATTGAAAGTGTCCAATTACGAGGGGAGTTCAATAAGTAATGCAACACATTTTTTTCTGAAAAAGGGGGTTGTTTTATTCAGCATTCAAATACACCATGTTATTCCCCAAACTTTTAGCTACACAACACTATTTTTCAACGTAATCTCCATTCAATGCTACGGCTTTACGCCACCTTGAAGTGAAGGCCTGTACGTCTGCACGGTACCATTCCACTGGTTGATGTCGAAGCCAACGTCGTGCTGCATCAATAACTGCTTCATCATCCGCGTAGTGCG
Source organism: Rhysida immarginata (assembly GCA_023313115.1). Lineage (NCBI taxonomy): Eukaryota > Metazoa > Arthropoda > Chilopoda > Scolopendromorpha > Scolopendridae > Rhysida > Rhysida immarginata. The sequence goes on along the minus strand of JAHWFO010035185.1, from coordinate 9,791 downwards.
TCCCACGGATTGCGTTCTTCATTGGGCCAAACAGATGAAAATCCGAATGAGAGTGTTCGCATGTTCCGACATTGCCGGAGTCAGAGCTGTGCACGGCCGGCCAGCTCGCGGGAGATCAGACAGTTTTGCTTGACCTTGCGGCGATGATGACACACGCTTTGCCCAACGACTGACGGTGCTTTTGTCCACTGCCAGATCACCGTAGACATTCTGCAAGCGCCTATGAATATCTGAGATGCCCTAGTTTTCCGCCAAAAGAAACTCAATCACTGCTCGTTGTTTGGAACGCACCTCCATTATAGACGCCATTTTAACAGCTCACTATAGCGCTGTCACCTATCGGTCGTCAATGAAACTATACGAGACGAAGCGAAAATGTTTGAAAATGTTCCACAAGAAATGTCCAGTTTTTTCAACCAAAATTGGCCGAGAAAAAAAATGTGTTGCATTACTTATTGAACTCCCCTCGTACTTTTGAGGTAGATAGTGTACGTTCTCAATCGTTCCCAAGCACATATTTTCGAAAATTGTCACCTGTTTTTTCTGTTTTAATTGCTTCCTTGTGATCTTCTTTCTTGATGCTTTGTGATATTTCTTCTGTCAGAGTTTTTATGTATCAACATTTTTTTTTTTTAAAAAAAACAGCAAATTCTATCGCCAACAGTGTCGTAACTCGTCCTGACTATCTTGTAAGGACTCAACTGTTTGATTGTAGTATAAGGCATGTTCAAATGAAAGTGATTCGGGCTGTAGCGCGCAGACACGAGGCAAACGGGTGATTGTTATCGTCAAGATATACCTTGTGTTGACGTATCGTCTGCTTGTTCTGATAAGCACTGCTGTGGGAAATTACGTTAGGCTTATGCTCGTATTTCATTTGTGTTACAATGGAGCCTCCTATTAAATTCCCGTCCAAAACTGACCAACGAGCGGTGATAATGTTTCTGACAGCTGAGGACATTCCATCAGTTGACATTCATGCTCGATGTTGAATGTTTATGGAGAAGCATGTGTCTCGAAAGCAACTGTGGTGCGTTGGGCCAAAATGTTCCATGATGGTCGTGTGGAAACGGCTGATAAACCACGTCCAGGCCAGCAAACGTGGTCATCACCGACCAATTGAAGACAGACATGGATAAGTCGATTCGTGAAGACAGGCGGATCAGCATACGGTCACTTGCGAAGGATCATAACGTCAGTATTGGTTCCGCATGTACTGTAGTGAAATGCCCGGGATATGGCAAAGTCTGCTGTCAGTGGGTACCCCGAATGCTCACGGAAGAGCACAAAGGGCTGCTGTTTGGATCATCTGGAACGTTACAGTCATGAGGGGGAAGCGTTTTTGAAGAAGATTATCGCGGTAGATGAGACCTGGTGCCATTATTGAGAACCCTCCGGGAAGGTATCCACAATGCAGTGGAAGCATCCATCATCACCACGGCCCAAAAGATTCAAGTCGCCAAGTTCGGCCGGGAAGGTTATGCTTACGTGTTTCTTTGATGCCGACGGTCCTCTGCTTTTGGAGTTTATGGAACCCAAAACCCGTATTAATGCTATCGCATACACCAAGACACTGCAGAACTTGCGTCAAGCTGTGAAAAACAAGCGTCCTGGTAAGCTCAGTGATGGGGGTGATCCTCCTCCAGGACAATGCTAGGTCACATGTTGCGAGACTGGTGCAGGAAGCAATAACCAAAATGCGGTGACAAGTTCTGACACAACCTTCTTATAGCCCGGACCTCTCACCATGTGATTTTCATGTGTTTGGTCCTTTAAAGAAGACACTGAAAGGTCGACGATTCGCCAATGATGAAGAGGTTAAGGACGCTGTTCGGGCATGGTTCAAAGAGCAACATAAAACAGACTTTTTTTGCGGACGGTATTAGCCGATTGATGCCCCAGTGGGAGTCCTGTATTGCGGCAGGTGGAGAATTTTTTTAAGACTGCGCGTCTATAATAGTGACTATAAGATGTTCTTCTTTCATATACACAAAGGCAAATATTAATACTTTCATTTAATCCGTCTCAGTGCCCTTTGAACCACTTTCATTTGAACATGCCTTATACGTATAATCGTTGAATGTTTTTTGCGAATGATTTCAAAATTTCCCCTTCATTCAAACTACAGTCAAAATACTGTAGTTCACTATACTCCCAGCAGTATCAAAAAGATGTGATGCTTCCTCGGTGTTTTTAATGCAATTATTTTTACTAAATTTAAATTTGCTCTTCTCCAGTTTTCTCGCCAATCTAGAAGTTAAATAATTTGGCTTCTAGCGCAAAGCTTTATCACTTCTTCAGACAGAAGCCAACCGGATTTTGTATCGATCGATTTATTGCTTATTATTTATTTACACTGCCTGGGCAAAAAACAAGTCGCATGCACTAATATTTTGTAGGACCACCTTTCGCACGAATGACAACACGCATTCATCTTGGCATTGATTCGTCCTGGAAGGTCTCGACACTTATTTTTGGCCACAATAACATCAATTTCCTTCTAAGATCGTCCAGTGATGAAGTGAGAGCGGGTTCACTTCTCAATGACCTCTCTAGGACACCCTACAGATTCTCAATGGGATTGAGGAAGAGGCCAGTTTAAGTGCGTGAATGAATCCTTTTCTCTTGTAGGGATGTTAATACCGGTAATACCGGTTTTCTAACAAAAAATTTCTTTCGGTAATACCAGTAATAAGCATCGGTAATACCGGTAATAAAAATTCATAAAAATACACTTTTTTTTCAATTTTGTAAATTTTTTCAATAATGGAATTCTTCCTAAACTCATTCCCTTTTTTCCTGCTTAATTTCCTCCCCACTATACAGTACTAGAAAATAATTTTTCACTGCCCTCCCCGTCTTGTCCTGGAATTTTAACATGGATTATACCTTTTTATTTTTTTGTTTACTTCCCACACCGCTTTAATATACATTAACCCCTCTCTCCGTGAGAAATCATTCCTTTATTATAAACAAAGTAAAGCGAACACTGCATAAACAGTTTTAAGCAAATTCAATGAATTGAACAGTTATCGTATTAGAGTTTTCAGAATCACATACGCGTTTGGAGTATCTGAACAAACTTTGTAGATTCTTTTTATTGTGGGCGAATTTAGATAGTATACTTGCATACTGAAATGCATCGATTGTAAAAGATGAGTAAATTGTTAATTGTAGACTTTTATCTCCTTAAATGTCGGTTATAAAAATTAAATTGTTTCACCCTCAGTTACTTTTAATTAACAAATCGCGAATCAGAGGCAGTAATGCTGTCGTTAAAAACTACTTGCTGAAGAATACACGAAATAATTTTTTGTCATTATTTGTTTCTATGAAAATTTTTTTTTAATTTACCTTCATTTATTATATATTTAAAAATTATAAAGTTATAAAATGTAAATGTATTATAATCATACATTAAGTTTTCAAACATTTTTCGCCATTCAAGTTGAATGGAGAGAGAATATGTTTGGAAATATTTTGAGCGCATGGAAGATTACGGCATATATCAAATTAAAAATCGTTGGTTTGGTTTGCTTTGTTTGGTATTAACGTCCTTTTCAACTGCCATGGTCATTTCAGGACGGCGTTATAGGGGCCGCAAATTTTGTCTCGCAAGGGTTCTTTAACGTGCAGCCGGCAAACGACTACACGGGACCAACGGCTTTACTTCCCTTCCGAAGGAAGTGCGTGATCTCAGGATTTCCCCCCTGAAAAAATCCTCGTCGTCCTCGGCCGGGGTCGAACCCACGTCCTCGGGCATCAGAGGCAATCACGCAACCCCTGAGCCACCGAGGCCGATAAATTAAAAATTAAAAATCGTAGGAAATGAATTAAAGTAAGTGGTGGTAGTACAAGCGGTTTATATGCCCTTTTAAGGACAATACGTAAAACAAATTTACTAAAATCAAAAGCAATTACCAAGAGCAATGATATTGAAAATCCATCATTAACTGTAATTCATCATCCTAAAAGTAGCAAGGCACCTTCATTAAAAGAACGTTTATATTGTTTAATAAATGAAAAATCTCGCCAAGTGCAGCTAGTAATAGATCAATAAGTAAAGAAAAAAGACAACACAAACCACTAACCCACAAAATCTATATATGTTTGTTTGTTTGTGGGTTTGTTTGTTTGTTTGTTTGTTTATTTATACGAATCTACATTTTATTCCGATCTTGATAAAATTTCGCATACATGACTTTCAAAGCATGAGGAAGGTCACTGTCTACCTCAGATTTCGAAAAAATAATAATTAGTGATAAAAAAATCGATATTCATGGTTATGGCAGGGCATATTAATGAGAAATATCTCATGACCAACAATGCAAGACAAAGTTTTTGCAACAATGGTATCAACACGCAATTCACAAACACTCTGCACGGACCAACAATATATATCTCATGACCAACAATGCAAATAAAAGTTTGTGCAACAATAGGTATCAACAATGGTGTCAACACGCAATTCACCAACGCTATGCAAGGATCAACAATACATGTCTCATGACCAACAATGCAAGGCAAAGTTTGTGCAATATAGAATTCAGTGCATAGAATTCCTGTAATTCAGGTTTTTCTTAGAAAAGAGAATTCTTAGTACTTAACAATTTCCTGAAAATCTTTAAAAATGATCAGTAACTGGAGAGAATGATTTAGCAGACTATTGAGAAAGAGTGAAAGACGATAGAGGAATCACTCCTTTAGCTCCGTGCTGTATTGAGCAAATGGTAAGCAAGTAAATAGAAGAATCGGCGACCGCTAGACTACACAAAGTGATGAATGGCCAATTTTTGCTTCAAGACATCGAAAGAAGAAAGGAAATTGCAACAACATCAAGTGTACATCTAAAGTAAGATTACGTGAGTAAAAAATTATTTAGACTAGAAGGCATCCTTGGAGAGGTCCATCCATTGTGAGCCTTTAAAAATTTTTTTTCGGTAAATCAAGTCCCGGTATATCACCTAGAATGGATGTTTTCAGTGAAGAGGTAAATTCCTGTCTTTCGGATTTTTCTTAGAATGGATAGTCCCTTCGCTCTATATTGTAGTGATTGAGTTATTATTTAACCAATTTGGAGGTTTAATTTAGCTTTTTGAGGTTGTTCTGTTTACCTACAAGCGTAATTATCCCGGGTCGTTTGCCGGCTGTACGTTAAAGAACCCTTGCGAGGCAAAATTTGCGGCCCCTATAACGCCGTCCTGAAATGACCATGGCAGTTGAAAAGGACGTTAATACCAAACAAACCAAACCTAATTATCCCGGGCAACGCCGGGTCCTCTGCTAGTTATTTAATAAAGACTCAGATGTACATTTCGTGAACCAAGTTGAATAATTTTCTGGATTAGTGGTTTGTGTCACCTTTTTTCTTTATTTCAGTGTCCACAGTTTCTTGGCGTGTTTTTTTATTCTGAAGATCAACAGTGTTTCAAATCAGATACAAAAGGAATTAATAGTATTTTGCTTGAAAAACATACCAGGAAAATACCTGGATTTTGTTTATAATGACTTATTATTAATTAAACCAACATCAGTCCGCGCAGAAAGAGCATTTTCTTCTGTCGATCCCTTTTGCACAAATATTAGATCAAGGCTTAATGATGGTATTTTAAACGAATTGTGGTTTTAAAAGCTTATTTTAATGTCCAAAATTTGGAATTATAATTAATTATAAAAACCACTGCATTAATATTATAAAAATAAATGTATATTAAAATTGAAGAAAAAGTTTTATTTGATATCAGTACCAATTTAAAAATATTAACCAAGGAATTCTTTTATTACCGGTAATGGAGATTTACAATTTCGGTATTACCGGTAATACAAAATCCGGTAATAATAACAACCCTATTCTCTTGGAACCAGTTGTTGACAACGTGAGCTCGATGAATCCGAGCACTGTCATCCTGAAAAACGCCATTACCTTCGGGAAAGAAGTACTGCATTGAGGGTAGAAGATGGTCAGTCAGTAAGCTCAGATGTGAGAAGATTGTCGTGTGCGCTAACATATGCAAATTTTCTACCTACGTCAGCTTTCTTTCCCATTTCAGAATTTGCATGTGTAAATTGGCATCGCGACTTTTTTTTTGGCCAGGCAGGATGTTTTTGAACTGTGTTTCGTTATCTCAATTTACAAAATCGTTTTAATCGTTTTTAAAAGTCTAACTGTCTGGCCATGTGTCTGTTTATTGAAATAATGTGATGGGCCTACCGTGACCACCGAGAGACAAGGCCTGAGCGCAGAAACGTCATACATTGTTAATCATCATTAGAAGGGCTAATTTAAGACTTATTATTATTATTATTATTAGTGCTCTTATGCAGGGTGAGGCAACTGAATATCTCGGAAACTAAGCATTGTACGAAAAAATGTCCAAAATCAAAAGTGAATGATTTCGCGGGGGAAATTCATTAGTTAAAAAATTACCCCCCCCCCCTTGTGGGGTTTTTTTTTAAAAATTACCCCCCCCCCCTTTTAAAAATTAGCAAGTGGGGAGGGGGTAACTTTGAAATCTTAAATAGGAACCCCTATTTTTAATGGTATATTCAGATTGTACACAATATTCGAGAAATGTTTTATTCTTGGTGTTTTTACAATTGATCCAACCGTTTAGGAGATAAAGGCCCTGAAAGTGTGGAACTTTTAAAGTTTTGAACCCAATTTTATCGATGAAGACAAAGAGATAGAGAGTGGGTCTTAAAGACATTCCTATTTTATTTTTTGATGGTCTTTAAGAATCCGAAGTCAGAATTTCAAAAATTCAAAATTTTTCAATACACACGTATAGACTCTGTCTCCATCGACTCTGTAAGACCCACTCTCTATCTCTTTGTCTTCATCGATAAAATTGGGTTCAAAACTTTAAAAGTTCCACACTTTCAGGGCCTTTATCTCCTAAACGGTTGGATCAATTGTAAAAACACCAAGAATAAAACATTTCTCGAATATTGTGTACAATCTGAATATACCGTTAAAAATAGGAGTTCCTGTTTAAGATTTCAAAGTTACCCCCTCCCCCCAGCCCCCCTCACAAGGGAGGGGGTGGGGGTAATTTTTTAACTAATGAATTTCCTCCGCGAAATAATTCACTTTTGATTTTGGATATTTTTTTTCGTACAATGCTTAGTTTCCGAGATATTCAGTTGTCTCAAGAGAAATGCCTCACCCTGTATACATGGTGAGCACAACGTCTTTCCCTGATAAATAAAATTAATAATATGAAAAAAGAAACTATGTCAGATACGAGGCCTGTCCATAAAGTATCCGGATTGGAGCTACAAAAAAAAATACGGTTCCAATTCACATAAATGTTTAGTCACCTTCAAAATAAGCACCGTCTGCAGCACCAAGAGCTCCGCCGTCGCATTTTCTGTTGTCAGGTCCACATCCTCAAATCTCCGTCCTTTGAGCGTTTTATTGCTCGTCTGAAATGCGAAGAAGTCGCACGGAGCTAGCTCAGATGAGTACGGAGGCTGCCTGACCTGAGCGATGTGGTGTTTTGTCAAGAATTGCTGCACGATGTGCGCTGTGTGTGCTGGAGCGTTGTCACGGTGCTTGTTTTAGCAATTCATAACACTCCGTAGTGGTTTTACCGATTTTAAAACAAAATTTGATGCAATGTCGTTGTTCAATGTTTTCTATCATTTTCACCACGCGACGAAAAGAAAAACGTTCTGCCTTAGCGTGTTACAACAATTGCAGGCAGCACTCTTAACAGCTGCAAATTTCACTACGACATCAGCAGAAATGTCGTCACACGATCCGGATAGGAAAAAGGTGCAGCGAGTTCTACATTTTTTTGTAGCCTCAATCCGGATACTTTTCGGACAGGCTTCGTACGTATTTTTGTAGAAGGTGAAACCGGAAAGTTCGGTGAATGACTCGGAAAAGCAAACAGGGACAGGTATTTCAGAGATACTTTACTGTTCTTCAAAGTAAGTCCCCATGGCCACAATATACTTTGGACATCGTTCGTATAACTGTTGCATGGCGTGTGAAAAATGCTCTTTCGGTACTACTTGAATTCCCTCGTCACAACTGTTTGAATATCCGGAACGTCGAGAAATCTGTGTCCTTTCATTGTTGATTTCAGACGAGGAAACAGGAAGAAGTCCAGCGGTGACAGGTTTGGAGAATACGGAGGATGGTTCATCTTCGAGGGTTTCTCGTTCTTCATGGAAACGCTTAAACCTCTCATACACACATTTTCGAGTCACATCGTTTTCATCGTAACGGTCTTTAACATTTCGTGGGTTTCCTTTGCGGTTTTACCCAATTTAAAGCTGAATTTCATATTGACTCTCTGCTCCATTACCGGCCCAAGAAAAAGCGGGGCTCCATGCAAAGTCATCCAAAGTCGTCGTCGTGCGAGGGCGATTAAAATTATGGGGCCGATTATCAGTGATAAAAACACTGCACTCTAAACACTGCCGCATGAACGTACCCCTGTTAACAATAATGAAGGCACGTTAGCTTAGATACAAAAAAAACAAAAAAAAAACGATTAACGACATTAAAGATCTATGTCACCCGAGCCGGAAATTTTCCATTATCACATTAAGGGGTGATTCACCGAACTTTCCGGTCTCACCTTGTATAATGAGTAAAAAGTTTTTAAACTGCTGGTAGAAGCCGAAGCGATGTAGGTGGAGATAACATCAGTCATATTGAAAATGGCGTCTTTGAGATAGAAAGCTCAATGCGGACATAACACCAATTTATACTTTTTCCGGACATAACACCCTTAGACTTTTTCCTGTGGGGATATGTTAAGGATAAAGTGTTTAATACATCAGTCTCCGATGTGAATACATTAAAGGTAAGAATAACGGATGCGATATTGACGGTAACAGAAGACATGCTGGCGAATGCGTGGCGAGAAATTGAATATCGTCTAGATGTTCTCAAAGTCATGAAAGGTGCACATGTTGAAGTGTACTAACAATATGAAGATCATAATACTAAAAACCGTATGTATCTATCTGAGAGTTTTTTTTTTTATTAATTTTTTTTTTTTTATCAGGGAAAGACTTTATGCTAACCCTGTATATTATGGTTTAATATACACCGAGTGGCCAATTTATTATGACCACCTCCTCAGTCCTTCGTTGGGCCATCTTTTGCGTTTAATACTGCGTCAATTCTTCTTGGCATGGACTCCATGAGATGTTGATAGGTGGCTTCTGAGGCAGAAGTTCTGCCGTAATTTGCTAGACACTCTTTGTTCTGCCCGAGCATTCACTTTAGTCGATGATGACCACAAACCCGTTGAGACCCAGTTTTTTGGCGAACAGTCCAGTCTTTAATCACTTTAACAACATATACTCTTGAACAGTCCATTTTGTTTGGCTGTTTTTAGTTAGAGCAGGGCTGTCCAAATCGTGCCTGTCGCCCGCGTGCAACATAAAAAGCTCGCGGACAAAGCTCACGGGCAAAGCCGAGGAGATAGTCCAAAATTCAGGAGGGGAGTGGATATAGTTTTTCCTATGCAGTGTTGCCAGACTTTGGGGGGCGATTCCGTTAAATGAGGCATTATTTCTTTTGTTACTGATACTTGCTTGTTTTTCGTCCAGGATAACATGACGCACATTCCGAAAGCATAAAATCACTGAACCAGTATTTAAACCGGAGTGGGAGAATGTCTTTTTTTCATTGTTCACGGATCGGATTCTAAATGCTTAATATGCAATCGTGTCCTATCGGGAAAAAGAAAGTACAATTCTACCTGACATCAAGAAAATTGTCACATTAAAACGAAGGAAATAAAATGCCTCGTTTTTTTTAAGTGTCT
>JAHWFO010035175.1:0-10538 GCA_023313115.1 Rhysida immarginata | reverse complement strand
CTGCGAATCACTGGAAATTACAAGCCTACGGTCAACAAGCAGATGATCGTGGATGAGTACCCGATCCCTAAAATAGAGGATATATTTAACAAAATGAGAGGTGCTGGGTGGTTTTCTCATCTAGACATCACGGATGCATACACCCACTTACCAATCGACGCCAAATTCCGGGAGGTTCTGACTCTGAACACGCCGACCCATGGACTGGTGAGACCAACTAGAGCCGTTTATGGTGCCGCAAATATACCAGCGTTGTGGCAACGTCGGATGGGGGAGGTGTTCCGAGAAGCAGAAAATGTGGTCAATTTTTTTGACGACATCATTGTGTTTGCCCCGACATTTGACAAGCTAGTGGAAGCATTACGCCAAACGCTACGTCGGTGGGACCACCACGGATTCCATCTTAACCGTAAAAAGTGTATCCTCGCAGCCACGTCACTGAACTCTTTGGGACATGTTATTAATAAAAATGGCCTCCATAAATCAAATGAGCATATCCTTGCCATACAAAAAGCCCCCATACCATCGTCTTCCGATAAGTTGCAGCTCTTCCTGAGGAAAGCGACCTACTACAGCGCCTTTATTCCAAATCTTTTCCACAAAGCAAAGCCACTCCGAGAAATGCTGGGCCACGATAAATTCGTGTGGACCGACAAAGCATGAAAGGCCTATGAGGAGCTCAAGACCATCCTCATCTCGCCGCAGGTCCTCACCCAATATGATCCCTCTCTCCCAGTCATTCTCGCCACAGATGCAAGTAGCTTTGGATTAGGGGCTGTATTGAGTCACAGACTAGCCAACGGTAAAGAAAGACCCATAGCATATGCCAGCCGATCTCTTTCGGAAACGGAACGGTGCTATCCCCAGATAGACAAAGAAGCCCTTGCCATCGTATGGCCTGTTAAAAATTTTTTTAACTATCTGTACGCAAGAAAATTTGAGTTAGTCAAAGACCACAAGCCACTAACTCAAATATTTCATCCACATAAATCTCTCCCAACCCTGTGCATTAGTTGCATGGCCAATTACGCAGAATATCTGAGTAATTTTAGTTATTCCATTTCTTATAAGCCAACAAAGGACCATTCAAACGCCGACTATTGCTCTCGCATTACGTCTATTAACAGGGTAGAAGAAGAAGAGGAAGATGGATTTGAGGGATTTGTGATCCACCAAATGAGCCAGTTAACCATTCGGCCAGAGGACATCGCCAAAGCCACAAGAAGCGATCCAAGACTGGGTCGAATTGTCCAGGAGCTAGCTCGAGGACGGGATCTAAGTCGCTCTGGTTACAAAGCACCCGAAGACAGGTATACAACGAGCGCTGGTTGTCTACTCTATGAACATCGAGTAGTGATTCCACCATTACTACGGCAACCAGTCCTAGATGACCTCCACACGGGCCATCTAGGGATGGGCAAGATGAAAGGCCTTGCCCGCTCGTTCGTATACTGGCCCGGTATTGACGCTGACATCGAACGCACCGTCAGAACGTGCGCTCAATGTGCAACGACTTCCAGCGCACCTCCCCAGTTTCGAACCCACTATTGGGAGTATCCAAAGGGGCCACGGACCAGTGTCGGGGAAAATGCTTCTGATAGTAGTAGACGCGTACAGTAAGTGGGTGGAAGCGAAGGTAACTTCGTCGACGACCGCGACAGCCACCATCGACATCCTGGATGAGCTGTTCGCGAGACACGGAATACCAACCACCGTGGTCTCTGACAATGGCCCCCAGTTTGTCGCCGACGAATTTACGATGTACCTGAAAGTGCGAGGAGTACGATTCCACAAACGCACAGCGCCATACCACCCATCCACCAACGGGCAAGCTAAGCGCTATGTACAGACAATAAAATGTGCATTGAAAGCCATGGGTACGACGCCAGCCAGCTTGCAACGAAACCTTAATACGTTCCTGGAACGATATAGAAGAGCGCCACATGCCACCACAGAGGAGTCTCCCGCAAAATTGTTTTTGGGAAGAGAACTGTACACTCGTCTGGATATGTTACGGCCACAAGACGTAACCAGCGAGTGCAACAGCGTCACCAAGCTTCGTTCTAACCCAAGTTCAGATCACTTCGGGTTGGGCAACCAGTCTATGTGTCATCAGGGAGTGTTTCCCAAAGAAAATGGCTTCCAGGTGTTGTCAGTCGTCGCTTAGGAGATCTCCACTACGAAGTGGCGGTTGACAACAATTATTCGAAACGCCACATCGATCAGCTTAAGCCACGAGACATAGAACGCCCAAGTGCGCCACCCCGAGAAGGAACGGGGAAACCAGTAACGCCTCGACGGGTGCGCTTTAGCGAGTGCGCTTCCCCAGCAACAGTTTGCCCAACCACCCCAACCGAGGTGATCCCGGTTGCCGTCGATTATGAACTAAGTACCACAGCAGCAACTCCATTTCCAGCGGTCGAGGATTCGCCGCCAGACTTGTGCGACTCCCCCGAGCCAATTGAGCCGCATCAACTGGGTGCGGAAAAGAATGAACTTCCAGTGCGCTCTGAAACAGACACCACGCATCGTAGAGACCAACCGACTCAGAACTCAGTAACTCTCCGGCGCTCCGGTCGCACTCGGCATCCGCCCCAGCGGTATTCGCCTAGCTAAGTGCGACGGGAGGAAGTGTTGTGTCGGCGATTAACATGCTATTGTTATCGCGCACGATTTTCATTATTGTAGTGTTGTTTGTTTCTGTATTGTCTATCCGTTGTTGTGGCCACCATTGTCGTTGTTGTTGATGTTTTGAAAACAAACGTTCGCCAGCTATTCTCACTTCCCAGCTGTAATCGTTTAGATGACAGGCCAGTCATCCATTCCACCACCACGAATGCACGTCGGAGCCGGAGACTTTACCACCAGGTAATCCATAGTCCATAAGTCTAGTCCTGTACCATCCCATCGAATCCCCTACAGAAACGCAACACTTTTCGCTTCACATGTGGACATTTTCTTTTCTCTTCTCATGCAGACATTTTCTTTTCTTTCTACATGTACATATTATTTTCTCTTTGCTTGCTGACATTTTCTTTACTTTTTACATAAGGACATTTTCTTTTCTCTCTACATGTAGAAATTTTTTTTCTCTTTGTAAGCAAATCTTTGCTTAGCATGTATATATTTTCTTTTCACTTTTCATATATATTTTTTTTTTCTCTTCACATGTAGACATTTTCTTTTCTTTTTTCATGCAGACATTTTCTTTTCTTTCTACATGTACATATTATGTTTCGCTTTGCATGCAGACATTTTCTTTTGTTTCTACATAAGGACATTTTCTTTTCTTTTTAAAAATAGACATTATCTCTTCTCTTACCAAGTTGACATTTTCTTTTCTGTTTGCACTTAAAAATTTACTTTTTTTTAAACATATATACATTTACTTTTTTTCTTTGCCTGTATACATTTTCTATTAACTTTACATGAAGATATTTTCTTTTCTCTCTACATGTACCTATTTTTTTCTCTGCTTGTAGACATTTTTTTACTTTCCACATAAGCACATTTTCTTTTCTTTTTTCATGCAGACATTTTCTTTTCTCTCTACATGTACAATTTTTTTTTCTCTTTGCATGCAGACATTTTTTTTCTACATAAGCACATTTTCTTTTCTATTTTATGAGTAGACATTTTCTTTTCTCTCTGCATGTACACATTTTCTTTATCTTTGTAAGCAGATCTTTTCTTTGCACATATATATTTTCTTTTCTCTTTTCATGTAGACATTTTCTTTTCTCTTTTCTTGCAGACATTTTCTTTTCTCTCTACATATACATATTATTTTTTCTTTGCTTGCAGACATTTTCTTTACGTTTTACATAAGGACAATTTCTTTTCTCTTTTCATGCAGACATCTTTTTTTCTCTCTACATGTACATATTATTTTTCTCTTTGCATGCAGACAATTTCTTTCCTTCCTATGTAAAGTCATTTTCTTTTCTTTTTTCAAATAGACATTTTCTTTTCTCTCTACATGTACACATTTTTTTCTCTTTGCAATCAGACCTTTTCTTTTCGCTCTGTGTTTAGACATATTCTTATCTTTTAACACAGACATTTTCTTTTCTTTTTACAGGTAGCCATTTTCTTTTTTCTTTACAGGTAGACATTGTTTTTTTCATTACATATACACATTTTTTATTTATTTGTAAGCAGACCTTTTTCTTGCATGAATATATTTTCTTTTCTCTTAACATGTAGATATTTTCTTTTTTCTTTTCATCCAGACATTTTCTTTTCTCTCTTCATGTACATATTTTTTTTCTCTTTCCTAGCAGGCAATTTCTTTTCTTTCTACATAAGGACATTTTCTTTTCTTTTTACATGTAGACATTTTCATTTCTCTTTACAGGTAGACATTTTTTCCCTTAAACATGTAGATATTTACATTTTACCTTAGACATATACTTTTTGTTTTTCTTTATAAACATAAACATTTTCTTTTCTCTTTACAGGTAGTCATTTTTTTTTCTCTTTATAGGTAGTCATATTTCATTTCTCTTTACAGGTAGACATTTTCTTTTCTTTAAAATGTAGACATTTTCTTTTCTTTTTACACATAGACATTTTATTTTTTTAAACATATACTCATGTGCTTTCTTACACGTATATTTTTTCTTTTCTCTTTGCATGAATTACTTTCTTTTGAGGAGAGCTATTTTTTTTTCTCTTTTAAGGTAGACATATTCTTTCTTTTAAACATGTAGACAATTTCTTTTTACTTTAGAAATATACATTTTCTTTTCTCATTATATGTAGACATATTTCATTTCTCTTTACAGGTAGACATTTTCTTTTCTTTAAAATGTAGCCATTTAATTTTTACTTTAGAAATATACAGTTTGTTTTCTTTATAAACACAGAGATTTTCTTTTCTATTTACACCTAGACATTTTCTATTTTCTATACAGGTACACATTTTCTTTTTTGTTTATACGTACACACTTTCTTTTCACTTTACATGCAGATGTTTTCTTTTCTGTGGGCATTTAGACCATTTTCTTTTCTCTTTGCATGCAGACAATTTCTTTTCTCCCTACATGTAGATGTTCTTTATTCTCTATATATGCAGACATATTCCTTTCACTATAAGGCAGACACTTTCTTTCCTTTTCACATGGAGGTATTTTCTTTTCACTCTACAGGTATGCATTTTCTTTTCCCTTACACGTAGACATTTTCTTTCCTTTTACATGTAGAAATTTAATTTTTTTGGACATACACATTTATACATGTGTAATTTTTCTTTTCTTTATACATATGTAATTTTTTTCTTTTCTCCTTGTAGGTAGACATTTTCTTTTCTTTTTAAATGTAGACATTTTTTTATCTACATGTACACATTTTATTTTCTCTTTTCATGCAGATATTTTCTTTTCTCCCTACATGTAGACATATTCTTTTCTTTAAACATATAGATATTTTCTTTTCTTTAAACACGAAGACATTTACTTTTTTCTTTTCACATATACATTTTTTACATAAGGACATTTTTTTTTCTTTTCATGCAGACATTTTCTTTTCTCTCTACATGTACATATTTTTTTTTTGCATGCAGACATTTTTTTTTTCTACATAAGCACATCTTCTTTTCTTTTTTATGAGTAGACATTTTTTTCTCTCTGCATGTACACATTTTCTTTCTCTTTGTAAGCAGATCTTTTCTCCTCTTTCTACATAAGGACATTTTCTTTCTTTTTTAAAAATAGACATTTTCTTTTCTCTCTACATTTAGACATATTCTTATCTTTTAACACAGACATTTACTTTTTTTTAAATATGTAGACATTTGTTTTTCTTTAAACATTTACTTTTTTCTTTGCACGTATACATTTACTTTTTTCTTTATACTTAGACCTTTTCTTTTCTATTTACAGATAGACATTTTCTTTTTTATTTACGCGTGGACATTTATTTTTCACTTTACAGGTAGACGTTTTTTTTCTATTTAATTGTATACATTTTATTTTCTCTTTATATTTAGACACTTTCTTTCTTTAAAAATGTGGACATTTAATTTTTACTTTAGATATATACATTTTGTTTTCTTTATCAACATTGACATTTATTTTCTTTAAAGAGTTAGATATTTTCTTTTCTTATTACAGGTAGACATTTTCTTCTTTCTTTACATGTAGATATTTTCTTTTCTCTTTTAATGTATAGGTTTTCGATTCTCTTTACAGGTAGACATTTTCGTTTGTCTTTTCATGCATAGATTTTCTCTTCTCTTTACAGGTAGACAATGTTTTTCTCGTTACAGGTAGACATTTTATTTCTTTAAACATTTAGACATATTTTTTTTTTGCACATATACCCTTTCTTTCTAAATAAATGTAAACATTTTGTTCTCATTGCATGCAGACATTTTTCGTTTTTCTTACATGAGGACATTTTCTTTTCACTTTAATGGTAGACGTTTACTTTTCTATTTACAAGTATTCATTTTCTTTTCTTTTTATATTTACACATTTTCTTTCTTTTAAACATGCAGACATTTACTATTTTCATTAGACATATACTTTTTGTTTTCTTTATAAACATAGACATTTTCTTTTCTCTTTACAGATAGTCATTTTCTTTTCTCTTTATAGGTAGACATATTTCATTTCTCTTTACAGGTAGACATTTTCTTTTCTTTAAAATGTAGACATTTACTTCTTACTTTAGAGATATACAATTTGTTTTCTTTATAAACATTGACATTTTTTTTTCTCTTTATAGGTTGATATATTCTTTACTCGTTACAGGTAGACATTTTTTTCTCATAATATTTAGGCATATTTTTATCTCTTAATACGTAGACATTTTCTTTTCTTTTTACACATAGGCATTTTATTTTTTTTAAACATATACTCATGTGCTTTTTTACACGTATATTTTTTCTTTTCTCTTTGCATGAATTACTTTCTTTTGAGGATAGCTATTTTCTTTTCTTTTTTAAGGTAGACATATTCTTTCTTTTAAACATGTAGACAATTACTTTTTACTTTAGACATATACATTTTCTTTTCTCATTATAGGTAGACATATTTCATTTCTCTTTACAGGTAGACATTTTTTTTTCTTTAAAATGTAGACATTTAATTTTTACTTTAGAAATATACAATTTGTTTTCTTTATAAACATTGACATTTTCTTTTCCCTTTATAGTTAGATATTTTCTTTTCTCTTTCAGGTAAAAATTTTTTATTTGTTACAGGTAGACATTTTCTTTTCTCTTTACAGGTAGACATTTTTTTCTTGTTACAGGTAGACATTTTATTTTCTCTTTTAATGTATCGATTTCCTTTTCTCTTTAAAGGTAGACATTTTCTTTTCTCTATGAACATAGACATTTTTTCCTCTTGTAGACATTTTCTTTTCTTGCTACATGTAAACATATTCTTATCTCTTAAAACGTAGACATATTCTTTTCTCTTTAGAGTTAGATATCTACATTTCTTTAATTAAGTAGACATTATCTTTTTTAAATGTGTAGACATTTTCTTTTTATTTTGCACAGACACATTTTCTTTTCTCATTATGTGTATGGATTTTTTTTTCTTTACATGTAGACATTTACTTTTCTCTATACAGTAGACATTTTCTTTCCTTAAAAATGTAGATATTTAATTTTACTTTAAACATATACATTTTGCTTTCTTTATAAACATAGACATTTTCTTTTCTCTTTACAGGTTGACATTTTTTTCTTGTTAGAGGTAGACATTTTATTTTCTCTTTTAATATTCAGATTTTCTCTTCTCTTTACAGGTAGACATTTTCTTTTCCTTTACAGGTAGACATTTTCTTTCCTTTAACATGTAGACATTTAATTTTTTCTTTAGATGTATACATTTTGTTTTCTTTATAAAAATATATATTTTTATTTCTCTCTACATGTAGACATGTTTTTTTCTCTTAAGACGTAGGCATTTATTTCCTCTTTACACGTAGACATTTTCCTTTCTCTTTTCATGCGTAGCTGTTCTTTTCTCTCTACCTGAACTTTTTTTTTCTCTTTGCATGGAGACATATTCTTTTCTTCCTACTTGAGGATACATTCTTTTCCTTTAACAGGTAGACATTTTCTTTTTTTTAAGCATGTCGACATTTTTTTTCTTTAAACATGTAGACATTTTCTTTTTTGCACATATGCATTTTCTTTTCTCACTAAATGTACGCATTTTGTTCTCATTGCATGCAGACATTTTCCTTAATCCTTACATGACGACATTTTCTCTTCATTTTAAAGGTAGACATTTACTTTTCTATTTACAAGTATACATTTTCTTTTCTTTTTATATTTACACATTTTCTTTCTTTTAAACATGCAGACATTCACCTTTTTCATTAGACATAGACATTTTATTTTCTTTAAACATATACGCATGTACATTTTTTACACATTTATATTTTTTCTTTTCTGTATGCATGCTTTACTTTTATTTGAGGATAGCTATTTTCTTTTTTCTTTTAAGGTAGACATATTCTTTCTTTTAAACATGTCGACAATTGCTTTTCTTTAAAATGTAGACATTTACTTTTTACCTTAGAAATATACATTTTGTTTTCTTTATTAACATTGACATTTTCTTTTCACTTTACAGGTGGACATTTTCTTTTCTCTTTACAGATAGACATTTTTTATTCATCACAGGTAGACATTTTCTTTACTCGTTACAGGTAGACATTTGTTTTCTTATACACTTAGACATATTCTTATCTCTTAATACGTAGATATTTTCTTCTTTTTAAACATATACACATGTACTCTTTTTTACATATATACATATTATTTTCTCTTTACAGGTAGACATATTTCTTTTCTCTTTACAGGTAGACATTTTCTTTTCTCTTTACAGGTAGACATTTTCTTTTCTTTAAAAATTAGACATTTACTTTTTACTTTAGAAATATACATTTTGTTTTCGTTATAAACATTGACATTTTGTTTTCTTTATAAACATTGACATTTTCTTTTCTCAATACAGGTAGACATTTTCTTTTTTTCTTTACAGGTAGACATTTTTTATTTGTTACAGGTAGACATTTTCTTTTCTCTTTACTAGTAGACATTATTTTTATCATTACAGTTAGACATTGTTTTTATCATTACAGATAGATATTTCTTTCTCATTACATTTAGACATATTCTTATCCCTTAACATGTAGACATTTTCTATTTCTTAAACATTTTGACAATTTCTCTTTCTTTACACGTATACATTTTCTTTTTTCGTTACAGGTAGACATTTTCTTTTCTCTATGAACATAGACATTTTTTCCTGTTTACTTGTAGATTTTTTTTTTCTTGCTACATGTAATCATATTTTTTCTCTTAACACGTAGACATATTCTTTTCTCTTTAGAGTTAGACATCTTCTATTCTTTAAACATTTAGACATTATCTTTTTTTAAAAGTGTGGACAATTTCTTTCTACTTTGCACAGATCATTTTCTTTTCTCATTATATGTATGTATTTTTTTTTCTTTACATGTAGACATTTTCTTTTCTCTATACAGTAGACATTTTGTTTCTTTAAATATTTAGACATATTCTTATCTGTTACACGTAGACATTTTCTTTTTTCTGTACAGGTGGACATTTACTTTTATTTAAATATGTAGATTTTTCTTTTCTTTTAACACGTAGATATTAATTTTTTATTTGCACATATACATTTTTATTCCTGTTTACATGTAGACATTTTCATCTCTGACAATGGCCACCAGTTTGTCGCTGACGAATTTACGACCTACCTGAAAGTGTGAGGAGTATGATTCCACAAACGCACAGCGCCATACCACCTATCAACCAACAGGCAAACTGAGCGCTATGTACAGACTACAAAATATGCATTGAAAGCCATGGGTATGACGCCAGCCAGCTTGCAACGAAACCTTAATAAGTTCCTGGAACAATATAGAGGAGCGCCACATGCCACCGCAGCGGAGTCTCCCGCAAAATTGTTTTTGGGAAGAGAACTGTACACTCTTCTGGATATGTTACGGCCGCAAGACGTACCCCAGCGAATGCAACAGCGTCACCAAGCTTCGTTTTCAGCCAAGTTCAGATCACTTCGGGTTGGGCAACCAGTCTATGTGTCGTCAGGGAATGTTTCCTAAAGAAAATGGCTTCCAGGTGTTGTCAGTCGTCGCTTAGGAGATCTCCACTACGAAGAGGCAGTCGACAACAATTATTCGAAACGCCACATCGATCAGCTTAAGCCACGAGACATAGAACGCCTAAGTGCGCCACCCTGAGAAGGAATGGGGAATCCAGCAATGCCTCGTCGGGTGCGCTTTAGCGAGTGCGCTTCCCCAGCAACGGATTGCCCAGCCACTCCAACCGAGGTGATCCCGGTTGCCGCCGATTATGAAGTGAGTACCACGGCAGCAACTCCATTTCCAGCGGTCGAGGATTCGCCGCCAAACTTGTGCAACTCCCCCAAGCCAATTGAGCCGCATCAACTAGGTGCGGAAGAGAATGAACTTCCAGTGCGCTCTGAAACAGACACCACGCGTCGTAGAGACCAAACGACTCAGAA
>JAHWFO010035157.1:0-12349 GCA_023313115.1 Rhysida immarginata | reverse complement strand
AAGCGCAGGCAGTTGTAACACTGTAGTGGCTTCTTGTTCCCTCGAAAGGCCTCCACTGAAACTGCCAGCGGCCCAATACGTGTTACGTTTTTCAATGATTGGTTGTGTTCGGTGTTGGGGAGTAGAACCAAAACCATTGGCATATCAATGGATCCTTTGGCTTTCCTCAATCGAATAACTTTTTCCGGGAAGTAGTTGGTTCTTTTTAGGTCTTCTTGGAAGTCATCGAGGTCATACGTAACATCCACATTACGAATTACGTATTTCAAGACCTTCTCCGACTTCAGTTGATGATGCTGAATTTTTAAAATATTATCAGATTTAATGCCAGAGACTAACCTGTTGTGTGTTTCTTCATCTTCACCTTTAACCTTGATGGTTTCAGCTCTGCCCGTATTAACGGCGATCTTTTCGACTGGAACATGCTTCTCGAGCTCAGTTAAAATCGTCTTAAACGGGACACCATGAGTCCGCACGATAATTGGCGGTACATACCTCTTCGTGATCCTATGGTCTTTATTAGCCGAGCGACCTTGTACATTCTTCGGATTCCTCATTCTAGTCGCGCTGACGACTTCTTCATTTATGCTGGAGACGGTCTTTAGGTTATCGATCCTCGTGCCTTTTCTGAATTTTTTATTAGTGACATCAATCCAGGGACTTTCGTCCACTTCTTCATCAGTTCCGTCAGAGTGACTTCTCTTACAGCCACCGTTTGTCGAACAGTCACTATTTTCTATTATATCCATAGACTCCATACTATTAGAAGAGGAAATAGTTTTTAAGACATTACTGAACTTGCTGCTATCAACTGGATTATCTTCCGTGGAGTTACTTGTCTTCGGAGTCCAGGAGCATTTCCCAAAGGCTTCCTTAAGTTCGCTTATCTTGTCAATAACATCTCTACGAGAGTCCTTAATTTCCTTATTGATACCTTCGAACTTCTCCTCAAAACTTTTGTGTAGGGATTCGACTTTTTCCTCCAGTGCACTATACTTAGCGTTTATTTCATCCCGGAGGGCTTCTAACATTTCGTTGAACACTAGGTCAAAAGCAGCAAACCTAGCATCCAAGCAGGCATCCCGGTAGGCCTTTTCGCAGGACACAGTTTTACCATCCGCCACTAGCAAATGCTCTTTAGCCGACTTCAGCTTGGTTAATTTAGACGAAGCCATCATATATAAATGTATAGAACCGGGGGGGGGGGAGTAACCTCGTAGCTAGGTGTGTGCTAAAGAAGCCGTCCTAAGAAGGACGCACCTAGCTCTAAGAAAAAAGAACAAGTCAGGTTTGCGAGAAAATTAATTCTACGCCAGGGACCCGCTCGTGAATGATTAGAATAATAATAGATGATATGAGAAAATGTCCTTAGTTAGGTTTGCGAGGAAATTAATCCCAACGCCAGGGACCCAGAAGGATAATGAGCGTCTTGATGTACTGGTTTACGGGAATATTAATTCCAACGCCAGGGACCAGCACATAAGACGTAACAGAAGGTGAATATCGCCCTGAAAAGGGCGCACCGTGAAATGAAAATAATGAAATGATACCTGAAAAGAGAGTAGAGTTATACCTTGAAGAGCTAGTCCGTTTTGATCGTCCTGATCGTCCTCAGCCTGTGTCTCAGCATCTCAGCCTGTGTCTCAGCATGTATATGTGTGGATACACACAAGAGGACATAAACCTTTATATACAGAAAATATGGTACAGAATGAGAACATGATTGGATGACGAAATAACAAATAGTAAATAAATAAATTATACAGTGGCGACATTGGATAGGAGAATGGTTGGATAAGGAACCAATAACAATGAAATTATAAGGAGACCTTGAGAAGAAAATTGATTGAAATATACATGAAAAACTAATGTCATAACGCAAAGAAAATTGAAAATGCGGACCTAGTAGAAGACTCGTCCAGAGTTAACATAAACTAAGGTATCAATAAGAAAACGAAAAGAAAGTAAATAATAAAAAAAGAAACTTTGGTTGTGTTTGGGGCCTGTGGGGCTCTGCTGGGGCTTTTTTTTGTATATTTGCAATATTTTTTTAGAATTCCACTATGAATATATAAAATTTCAGGTTCCTAGGCCTTTCCGTTCAAATGATATAGCTTCAATTGTATTTGGTGCCTCGAGGCCCCTGGCGGGGTTCTAGAGGCTTATATCAGCTTCCTTCTATATTGGCTATATTTTTTAGTATACCAAACTAAAAATGTACACAATTTCAGGTTTCTAGACCTTTCCGTTCAAAAAAAAATTATAACTTGATCAGTATTTGAGGCCTCGGGGTCTTTTGGTGGGCCCCATAGGCCTACATCACATTTCTTGTATATTGGTTTTATTTTTTTAGAACCAAAAATATTTACGAAATTTCAGGATTTTTGCCCTCTCTGTTCAAAAGATAAAAACTGAACCATGAAATTTATACAAGTGGCCCCTGAGGGGCCCAGGGCCGCCCAAGAGGATTCGCTATATTTCTCGCACCGTCCTCTGTATAGGGCCTAGGCGAGTTCAAAATTTCAAGCCTCTAGGTCTCTTTGTTCAAAAGTTAAAAAAGGAACCATGCAATTCATACAAGTGGCTCCTGAGGGGCCCCAGGCCACCCTAGAGGATTCGCTATATTTTTCACACCGTCCCCTGTATAGGGCCTACGTGTGTAGAAAATTTCAAGCCTCTAGGTCAATCCTTTCAAAAGTTATGGCGTGTGACATACATGTTACATACATCTGTACCGTCGTTAATAGGGTTTTAGATGATGCTAAAACCCAAAAAATGACATACATTTTTTTCGAGTGACATTTTTACCCATCCTCCCGTGAAAGCTTAAATGGAAGAATCCGAAAAATTTTTATTTTTATAACTGAAGTCAATCTTCATTCGTATTATACAAGGATTTTACCAAGCTAGAATGGTTAAAATTAATTGAAATTGGCTCAGTTCTCATTATTTACTGACATTAACATTTTTATGTTTTGACTAATGCGATTACTTTTTTGAAAAGCAATGGCTAGCGAGAGCATCAATGTTCCCTAATGCGTTTCTTAGGAAGACAAATTTAGCATGAATTAATTATTATATTTCATTGCATTGTCCACGCAGTCCGCTCGCCAAATCGCCAGTGGCGACAGTTCAACTAATCTGACGAATAAACAATCACATTTGGCGAACATACTTGGCTAATTCTATTTATATGGTAAAATTTTATTTCCAGCCCCGAAAATGCGATTATCATGTGATTAAATTTTTTTTTAATTTTAAATGCTTCAAAATTTTTTTAAATTTTAAATTTGGCTAAAGACATGAGATTCTGGCTTAAAGAAAATCTCTATTGGCTAAGCCATTGGCGATAAAAATTTCAAGTACTGCGCGGCCACTGTCATTGTATATAATTTTTTTCATTGATATTCTAAAGAAAATCCTATTGATTATTGATCAGTTTTGAACATACTTTAAACCAGGAATACAATTCTTAACCCAAAGTAAGTAATAATATTTTCTCGACTTTCAAATGTTTAATTTTTAAAGATATTTTTGCACATATATTTTAAACTAGCAAAGATACCTGGCGTTGCCCGGGATAATTACACTTGTAGGTAAACAGAACAATCTCAAAAAATTACATTAAATTTTGCAATATCTTAAAAGGAAATACATGAAAATGCTTAAAATTAAAACGGTAAAAATTCTTAATTAAAATTCGAAAAAAAATGTTAAAGGCTTATAATGGATGGACCTTTCCTTCACTTGATGTTATTGCAATTTCCACTCTTCTCTCAATGTGTTGAAGCAAAACGTGGCCATTCATCACTTCGTGTAGTCTAGCGGTCGCCGATTCTTCTATTTACTTGCTTCCCATTTGCTCAATACAGCACAGAGCTAAAGGAGTGCTTCCTCTGTCGTCTTTCCACTTTTCCTTGAATTTTTGGTAATGAGATATATATTGTTGGTCCATGCAGAGTGTTTGTGAATTACGTGCTGATACCATTGTTGATACCTATTGTTGCACAAAATTTGCTTGCATTGTTGGTCATGAGATATATATTGTTGGTCCATGCAGAGTTTATGAATTGCGTGCTGATACCATTGTTGATACCTATTCTTGTACAAACTTTGCCTTGCATTGTTGGTCATGAGATATTTCTCATTAATATGCCTTGCCATAACCATGAATATTGATTTTTCTTATTTTTTCGAAATCTGAGGTAGACAGTGACCTTCCTCATGCTTTGAAGGCCAAGTATGCCAAATTTCATCAAGATCAGAATAAAACTGTAGATTTGTATAAGAAACAAACCCACAAACAAACATCCTTCTTTCAAACTGTATATAGAAGACTAGAAGAGGTACCCGGCGTTGCCCGGGATAATTACACTTGCACAAACTTTTCCTTTCATTGTTAGTCATGTTCTGTTTACATCCAAGTAATTATCCCGGGCAACGCCGGGTACCTCTTCTAGTTGGGCTATAATAGTCACTTGGATAAAGCCTTACTTTACCATCTTCACTATAAACCGTAGAGGCAACGAGCCTGATACTCGTTGTTTTTTGTTCGAATCCAGGCCGTGGAATTTTTCCTTGTATTTTTTTCTGATATCAGTAGCACATAAATCACATATCTAACATCATTTGGGGACCAGTTTTTTTTAAAAAATTCTCAGATATATTATTTTTTACATGTGTAGCAATATTTATATTTATTTTCATTTCTAGTAACACGAATGTTTTGTCCTTGCTATTTCGAGGAAAATAAGCTTGTAAAGAAACGAAAAATTTTTTGAATTACCGGTATTTGAAATTGTCGAATTTAAAAGTGGGGGGAGGGGGATGGCATGTCATTAGCCCCCCCTACCCTGAAGATTTTCTTTTCTTTATAACTTTTTATATAATTGAGCACAAATGATGGGATTTACGGCACAAACCAGCACAAACAAAGCACAAACGAATGACATATATGAAATTATCGAATTTAAAAATGCGGGGGCTGGCGACATGGACCTGGTGAATCAATACTAAAGCATGCTGAAAAAAATCACATCAAATTGAAACTAATGAGACAGCAGAACATAATATTGCAGTCGATGTCTTTACAGATTTTTGGCCTACCACTCTCTAAGAATGAAGGCTTTGGTGTTCGTTTCAGAAACTCAATTTTTTCTTTGCTGAAATCGATTTAAAAACTCATAATTCGTAAAGATATGTAGAAATTTTGAAAAAAAAAATTTCTATCTGTACGTATATATGTACTGTACTCACAAGGTCGTTGCGGGTCCCAAATCTGGCTCTTGAGGATCTCCCTTGCAATCCCGGCTCCGTCTAGAGGAGTTTGGTTGGGCAAAGTTCGATAGTCATCTGGAATATGATTCTCTCTGCGATCTTTATCTCGTGAAATGGAGCATTCATTATTAAATCTTTCTGAAGAAAAGTAGGGATATGCGGGAGAAGACTTAACCTAGAAGTAACAAACAAGGCTACTAACTTCTGGCAAAAATAACCGGGGCTTTATTAAATCGTTTAAGCAATACATGTGTTTAAACTCAACTAATGCTAGGGCAAGAAAATTCGCATCGCCCCGTTAATATTTGTCTCGATAGGTTGTGATTAGCCCTTCACTGAGGGGAACTCCCCTTTTGACAGAATTTAAAAAAAATTAACGGTAAGTTTAATTCATTCGAAAAGTCTTATGTCGACTTAAGTATTCATATTGAATTCATATAACAATTTAAATATATTTTCCCAGGTCAAAATAATATATCTCTCATAAGAACAAAATGTTTACAATTAAACTCAAAATGTGTAATCTAAAGTTCATAACAAGAAACTCGTCTCTTTCGGACATTCGTAAAGACTATCAGAGTTTGAGTTCTGGCGCTAGTGAGTATCACTTGAAAGGTGTATTCTTTCTCGACAATTATTCTCGGATGTTTAGATATTTCGCCTAACGCTAGCATTCCTAATATATTCAATAGGTTCTTTTTCCTTAGGTACCCGCGTCGGAAAGCACCGACAGGTTAGAGGGAGTCCGATTGATGGGGGCACGTAAGTAGGTCGAAGTGGGGGGTGTAGGTAAATGTCCTGGGCGAACTGTTAGTGGTTAGTAAGGACCGTCTACCTTAAACTATATAGAACCTGCTTGCTTTTCATTTAACGGCATAAGATGTTAACATTGGCAAAATACTGTCCGAAACCAAATTTCAGAGGAGAGATATTGGCTTGAAGCGTGAGAACATTCTTATTCATTATCTGCAACATATAAAAACTCAGGATAATATATGCTCTATATTAGTTTCATGGCCCAAATTTTCATGTACCGTACCGGACGAAGGTTCCAATAGTTTGGTTTACTGTCGGGTAAGTGCTGGAAAAAAACTCGACGTTATGACTTTCCGGGTTCTACTCGCTACTTCTTCAACTAAGCCTAAGGACCCACACGTTCCATCAGAATTTTACTTGACTCTCGATTCCCGGATTTCTGCGCTGTACAGTACATCGACGTCACCTTTCTTCGATGAACAGAGGGAGTCTCGGCGAAAGAAGGACCTTATAATGTACTGAAGAGTGACTTCGTTCAAAGCCATGTCGTCCTTGAACACTTCTTCCTCATGACCGACTCCGCGTCCATCTCGTCTTGTTCTCCCTGCTGTTATTTCTTTCCTTCCTTTCTCTTCAATCTCTCTCCTTCCTCTTCTCCTAGCAGCCGTTCTATCACGTAATCACCGAGAGAGAAGGCCTCTGCGGTGAAACGTAATACATTGTTACATCATCATATTTAGGGCATTGTTATTCGTATATCTACCAATAATAAGCCATCAATTTGCCCTAACCATGATGATGTTACAATGTATTACTTTTCATCGCAGAGGCCTTCTCTCTCGGTGTTATGTCTATCACCACTCCCCTGCAACAATTCTACTACATGTCCTCCATTGTTGGCCAACAAAAGTTCGTGCACGTCTTTTAACCGTTTCTTCATTGTCATAATTTTATCAAATGAGGTAATTTTATAAGCTTTTATTAACTTTGCTGTGTTAGTTGTTTAGGTCAAATCTTGTAATCAATATTAAACCAACTTTCCGACAAGCTAGGGAGCTGCAATTTGACACACTTATGCAGAATCGATGACAATTAATGATAAAGAAAAAAATTTTCAAATCGGTTCATTGGTTCGTGTTCTAATGGTACTAACCCTATTAAGTAATATATCAAACAAATCGTAACGACGAGATAGAAACGGATATAAATTACTATTTTCGCCAATTGATAAATATGGTTCAGGAAATGAACCATTTTGAAAAAGGTTGTAATCGAAACAATGGCACGTGCTCTAATGGTACCCTTACGACACCCTCAAAAATATTCAATCATAAGATATGGCATAATATATATGAAACGATTTGAAATGAGGTGTCATGAATGAATATAACGTAAAATTAATGATAGTCCAAATTGGTTTCAAAGACACCTGGTTTACTGGAACCATTATGGTTTAGTGGTACCATTATGATTCATTGGAACTTTCAAAGGTGAAATATGGCATGTAATATATCAAACGACTTGGAATGAGGTGTCATGAATGAATATAACGTAAAATTAATGATAGGCCAAATTGGTTTCACGGAACCTGGTTTAGTGGAACCATTAAGGTATGGTGGAACCACTATGGGTCGTTGGAAATTTCATGGCCAAAATATCGCATGTAATATATCAAACGACTTGGAATGATGTGTCATGAATGAATATAACGTAAAATTATGGTAGTCCAATTAGATTTAAGGAATTTGGTTTAGTGGAACAATTATTGTATAGTGGAACCATTATGGGTCATTGGAAATTTCATTGCCAAAATATGGCATGTATTATATAAAAAGACTTAGAATGATGCGTCATGAATGAAAATAACGTAAAATTAATGATAGTTCAATTTGGTTTCTAGGAACCTGGTTTAGTGGAACCATTCTGGTTTAATGGTACCATTATGGTTCATTGAAACTTTCAATGCTAAAATAAGGCATGTAATAAATCAAACGGCTTGGAATGATGCGTCATGAATGAATATAACGTAAAATTAATGATAGTCCAAATTGGTTTCAAGGAACCTGGTTTATTGGAACCATTATGGTATGGTGGAACAATTATAGGTCGTTGAAAATTTCATTGCCAAAATTTGGCATGTAATATATCAAACGACTTGGAATGAGGTGTCATGAATGAATATAACGTAAAATTGAAGATAGCCCGAATTTGGTTTCCAGGAACCTTGTTTAGTGGAACCATTATGGTTCATTGAAACTTTCAATGCTAAAATATGCCATTAATATATCTAACGACTTAAATTATGGCATGTAATATATCTAACGACTTAAATTATGGCATGTAATATATCAATCGACTTGGAATGGTGTGTCATGAATGAATATAAAGTAAAATTAAAGATAGTCGACATAGATTTAAAGGCACATGATGTAATGGTATCTTTATGTCCCATTAGAAACTTGCAATAATAACAATGGGCTGTTTAAAAATATAGTTCCCCGAGTGGTTTAGTTTAACCTTTCGGTACTTGGTTATGTCATTCCCTTATGGCTTATTAAGTACCGAAAGGTGCTTTAAGCTATCAGTGTGGGGAAAGGTGTCTGTCTGTCTGTCTGTCTGTATCTCTGTGTGTATGTAACTCAAACTCCTCCGAGGCTATGAAAGATTTTAAAAATCTGTTTTCGTCAGTCGATGAGATTAGGCTTCCCAGAACAGCAAAAAAGTAGGAACTTTGCTCCCTATTATGGCCGCAAACACATGTTGATTGTTCAATGCCTTACCGAGTTAAAAAATCTCTGTAGGGAAGCACTACGCGAGGGTTTGATTACTTGGATTTATTACATGAATGGTATGCAATATTTATTATTAATTTTAGTGTGATCGGTGGACAACACTTGTAGTAATAACATAATTTCAGATGACCAATGTGTTAACTGTTTTAATCCACCGTCAACTACTAGAACCCGGATATGTAGTGTCACTAGTAATTGATATAACCTAAAAATTAATGATAATTTCTGTGTTTAAAAAAAACGAACAAAGATATACTAATGTGATATAGAATGTAGGGTAATAATAAAGGAAACATGATGGTTTTATGTGTAACTTCTTAATTTCCGTTAATTGACCTAGCTGTGTCAATTATAGGAACTTGATTGTCAAATTTTACATCACCTGCTTTGACATAAATCTTCTAGGCCGTATTCGCCGATTCTGTTTGTTGGTCCTGAATCTTGTCACAGAGACGATCAACTGTAGCCCAGGACAAGTTACCTTCCAAGAGGAAAACTACTACTGGTATTCTGTTTACTATGATAATGAGTAGCATAGGATAAATTGGATTAATTTTGCAAATGGGAGAACAATCGTCAAAAATCAAGTTTTTCTATGAACAATTTGTTGGCCAAGATCTGATGATATTGCACTACTGGAAAACACCTTCATTTTCTATGGTCCTTGCACTCTAATGGGAGTGGTCGGATTTTATTTATTATTTCAAAGGAAAAAGAGATAAATATTCTAAAACTCGTACTTAAGTTTTTTAAAGCACAATTTTAGTTAATGTTAAATACTTTACACATTCTTTAAAATACTTGATTTCATCAGCTACTTTTGAATGGTATCAATTTTTTTGGAAAAATATATAATAAAAACTTGCAATAAAAATAGTGTCAATACTGGTGAAACTGCCTGTCAACTGCTGGTGCATTAACTGTCAACTACTGATGATTCATGCATTAGTTAGGAAAGAAATTAATATCCTAATAGCATTTTTAAAGATATAATAACTGTTTAGAGATTGGCACATTCTTCATTCCATTTACAATTTAATGGTATAAGTAGAAAAGTTTCAAAATGCAATTTGATTTACGTACACAATTTCGTTTCACAGTAATGTCTTAAACTGACAATTACTGTTACATCTACCCTACTCCGATTATTATATCAGAAATGTCAGGTAAGAATTAGTTTTTGTTAACAAATATTTATAAATAAACGAAAATTATCTAAAAAAAGTAGTTCAATATATTTGATTATGTGTTGTATTTTCGCTATGAACATATGTTTAGTAATTATTGATATATATTTCAACTACCGTTTTATAATTCATTTTGTGGATAAAATTAGCAAACCAGAGTGTAGGTATGATATAAAAATTTAGTTATATTTGTGGGGAATGTATAACAGCAAAAGAGATGCTATCATACATATGCAAGTATAATATGTCATAATTCACAGAATATTTCCAGTCGTCAAAGTTCAAGTATTAAGGCTTGTAAGACAATCAGGCTGTGATATCACTTGAGAAGAAAGAGGATTGTTCGAATCGATGTTTCTAAAACCTTTCTTCTTGGAAGGGGAAACCGCAGAAGGCATTTGGCGAATCTAAAAGAACTCCCCTCGTTTCCACCTTCGTCTAGTAAAGACAGTCGTAAAAAGGAGACATTTATCACCGGTAGCGCACGAGCGCAGTCAAACTTCCCATATAAAAAGTGGACAGAAGTCTAAACTGAAACGATAAAGCTTAAGCTTTCGTAAGTTCAAAAATATATAGTGAGGCAATTCCATGTAAAAAAAAACAAGTGATATGTAGGGGCACTTTAAAGATAAAACACAAATTGGCCTGAATGGTTTTATATTGCTAGTTTGTAGCAAACTTTACAAAATACTAATGTCTTAGCCTAATGTTTATTCTATCTGTCCTTTAAGTAAGACCCCAAATGACCTATTTTCACTGGGAAGTACCGGTAAATTGTAATATGCATTTAATGAAATCGGTTGATATTTTTATGAATGTGTCCAGATGTCAGGCTCTTATATCCCGTATATTATATAGTAAACTTCTCTGAATTTTCACATCTAACTTAAAGGAAAGGTGATGTATTCACAATCGCATGACTTGGAATCTTTTCTACACTTTTTAAGAAGCTGATGCCAACGGTGAAGATTGTCCATAATTGATTCGGGAAAGCGTTATACCTTGCAATAAATTTAAGGGATTCACGTCAATTCTGTATTTTTGATCAGATAAGAGAACATTAAGAAAGCGGTGGAACTTAGGTTAAAAGGCAGCATATTTATGACTTGTTTAGTGAAGATCATGTGTTATAACGAGTCTTTAGCAACGACACCATTCCTTCATTACCTTCCCCCCATTCCCCACTTACTCCAATTATTCCCTAATTTGTCAAAGTTCCTTTCTGTGCCTTTGTTTTTCCCTCTGCCTCCTCCTATCTCTCTTGTCAAATTTTCCATTTTGTCTGCTTCTTTCCTAATGTTCAGCTTTCACTGGTTCTAGGACAATCGCCACCTGACAACCGTCATCCGGACAACTGCCACCCAGACAGCTGCATCCTAGGACAACTGTCCCCCAACAATAGGGGTGATGCATGGATTTTTTAAAGTAACAATTGTTTTTATAGATTTGGACATGCTAAACACAAAAAAGCTTGGTATAAAACGCTACTAACTTCTAAGTATTTGTTAAATTTGATTTTAAAAACGCGAAATCCACGCTCTATTTGAAAAGGATTTATGATTGGTTTTCCTCGATTTGAGAATCAGATTGAATCGAATTCACATTTCATATCGTCGATTTCCATTCGTCGAATTTTTTTTTACTTAACAGAAATATTACCATGACCGATCCAGGATATAAAAAAGGAATCTGATAATTTGCCGTATATCGAGGTATTAATAGTTGTTGTCTTTTAAGAGGGATTCAGCCCAAACCTCCATTGGTTAAAACACCAGATAAAAAAACATATTATTATTATTATTATTATTATTATTATTATTATTATTTATATACAGAGTGTCCCATGTAACCTGTACCAGCGAAGGTCTGTGGTCTGGGGACACCAATACCTATCGATTGGACCCCATGGATGTTCCGCGATTTTTTGTAGTTTTCGAGATATGAATTTTTTTTCTTTTATTTTCAGATTTTTTTAAATTTTGGGCGGCTTTCGCTGTAACTTTTTCTGTGAAGTGATTCTCTGAGATTTTCTTTGTTAGTATTATGGCTAGTATGTGCGTTCGTCTGTAACAACACTAAACACCAAAATTCTAACTACTACTAGCTCAGATTTTGATCACAAAATTAAAATTTCTGTTTGAGAGAAATTGGTACTTGATTTCAACTTGAAAAAAAAAAATTACTTAATCCTGACTGAATAACTTCCTGATAATTTTAAAAACTTTATGGGTTCCTTAGCTCTCAAAATAACACAAAAAAGTTGGTAAATTTTTACGCGAAAACGAAGTTAAAAGTTGATACAGTCGAAAATAGTGAAATTAGGAATGTTAGATAAAA
>JAHWFO010035152.1:0-10631 GCA_023313115.1 Rhysida immarginata | reverse complement strand
ATGCTGTAAATATTTAAAAGGTAAACTGGATATTCCTTAAAGGTATATTCTATGAAATCACTTAAGTAAAAAAATTAGTCCTCGAAAAAAAAGCTCTCAATATAGACCTGACAATAGTGTTATTGTTATTCAGTTGACCTGCGTCATCGAATCAATTCATTAATTTTGAATCGTTGCAATTTATAGTTTTTGTTTTACAAAGTAGAGCAGAAACAATTAGACGATTTAAATTTGGGCCACGTCGACATCTTAGTTGGTGGTGCGGTGAAACACGCATAGCTGAATAAAGCTTTGTTTATAACACGCAAGATTTTCAATCCAATGCAATGCCATTTACAGAAAACTTGACAAACTACAGTACAGACAACACCCTGCAATCAGAATAGAAAAATATTAAAAATTTGATGAAATATAAGCATTTTTACTAAATAATGTTTAACTGCGCATGCGCATGTGTTACCAAATTGTCTTTTGCTTAATTTATTAGCCAAATGTATACAGGGTTGTGCATAACCTTTTGCTAGGGGTCTGGAAAATAAACAAAACTAAGTGGAATGTTCTGCGGTTGATAATCAAAAAGTACGTTTATTTCTGCTTTTATCACTTCAATATTTAGTGTGGCCACCACCTGCTTCTCGAACAGCACGCATCCGTTTCGGGTAGGAGCGGAGGAGTGTCTCAAACAGAGCAGTATCGTACTCCATGTCCTTCAGCACAGATGTCAGGTGTCCCATTAGAAGGTCTCGAGAATACCGATTTTCACCATGTTCTTGAATCATTAAAGATTCCACTGCGTCTTTTAATACGGCTCCAAAATGTTCAGCAACGTTTAGGTCAGGGGATGCACCGGGCCATTCGTTTGATGAGAAGAAATCGATAGCACTTTCTCTTAGGATTTGCTGTGTTGCATTAGCCTTAAAGCAAGGTGCCTTATCGTGCAAAAAACAAACTTCATGCGGGTCGATAGTGTTGTTTGGATCTCGAAGAAACGGAAAAACATCATTTGTTAGCAAATTCCGAAAATAATCACCATTCCATGACTCACCCTGCTCCTTGAATCTCCACATCATTCGCTTGGCGGTGAAACACACGAAGATGCCAATGCAGTCAGGTTTCTTGGACAGCTCTTGATAGTGTTCATCGTCAGAAATATCTGTAATCGATAAGCTCCAGACCCTATCGTTTTGGTTATTCGGACGTCTCATAGTCCACACAAAGAACTCGTCGCTCGGGGCAAGGTGCATGAAGTCGTCTTCCACCCAATCCCGCAGGTAGTCGCAAAACCAGAGCCGGTCTTCGATGTTTAATGCGGTCTTCATCGGTTTCGGAATAACATGGAATGGCTTGATGTTTGCACGCTGACGATGTCTTTGAACCGTTGAACGAGAAATTGTTTTTCCACGCTTGGCTTTAATTTCTTGTGCAACGTTGACACAGCTGCGACGTCTTTTGCCACTGTTATTAGCAATGATGTTTTTGCTTTCCTGTGATAATTTCTCGGGCCTACCCTCAGCAAATTCGGCATGGCAGTTATCTCTAACCTTTCTTCCAATTGTCCGTCACCCATCTATCCGATCGGTTTAACTTGTTCGCAACCCATTTGCGATTAATAAAAGACACACCTGCTTCCATTGCCTCTCGATATGCATTTGCACGAACTCTATCCATGAAACGCTGCTCTTCACTGTCATTTATTAAACCAGCCATATTTGTTTGATACCAATAGACGCACAATGAACTACTCTCTGCCGAAGCGTTATAAGAGTGTGCTACAACGCTGCGGTTTAAGTCGCAGCCCCCTAGCAAAAGGTTATGCACAACCCCGTAAGTAAAGTCCTGTGTTCTTTTTGAATGCATTTTGGGGGAAGTACCCTATGAAACACTATTCTAGCTACCTTACAGATTAAAACACAAGCAAAAAAAACCCAACAACAGCAACAAAAAATAAAAAACACGTGTACGACTCTGATAGGTACAGTCATCATGCCTACCCGCTTCGACAATTAAGAGAGGAGACTGCTAGGTACAGTCACACAATATGGCAAACTTATCGGAACAAATCAGGGCAAGTGCGCCTACTGTCTAACTATACTGTGTAGTGAGCTAAGATAAGAAAAGCTCAACGTTAGCTTAATACTCCACCATTGCGTAATTGGGAGTATTCAAATCAATGCACCGTTTCAGCGTCCATATTTTCATATTCTTGTGTTTAAGAGAAGATTGGAATTTTCCAGGAGTATCGTCGGTGGAGATCCCGGCATCTCTTACGAAAGAAAAACTGTAAGTGATTTTATTATCACTTCTACAAATAACGGAGAAAGGTTATTGCTCCCAGGGTTTATGTCTCAAGGCATTATCAACTGAGACATTCAAGTATATTGCACATTGAGACTTGGGACAGTTTATTTTATATATACATTATCCAAGTTAATTTTATCTGGAGCTACAAATTTCAGTGTTTGGATTAAATTAGTGGTTTACGAAATATCACTGAGGATTTAATCAATAGAGTAATAGTAACTGACAAATCACTTTCAACGGTGTTTTTGGGTTGTACGTAAACTTTATTCATTGGCGGTCCAAATATAATAGAATGTTTGGTCACAAGTAATGTAGTGACTTTAGTTATTTAATTTATTTAATATTTATCTCCAACGCCCAGTTAGATTTTTTTGCTTGTGTTGCCTAGTGAACATTAAGTTAATAATCGGTTTTGTTTGATTAATGGGCTCGACAATATAACTAATTCATTGTTGTTGATCTTTACCGACCAGGAGCTGTGTTTTTCAGTTAATTAATAACACTTTAGATTTAATATTAATTTCCACTCACTTGTTGTGTATATGTTTTTACTTCCACTGCTTTGGCACATGACACATGATGTATTTTGAAACGGTCATTATTTTTTATTATACGTGCTTACTATTTATTTTGAAGCATTTTACTATAAGGCGCACTGAAAAATCAG
Organism: Rhysida immarginata; assembly: GCA_023313115.1. Lineage (NCBI taxonomy): Eukaryota > Metazoa > Arthropoda > Chilopoda > Scolopendromorpha > Scolopendridae > Rhysida > Rhysida immarginata. The sequence continues at coordinate 7,663 of JAHWFO010035152.1, read as the reverse complement.
GTAAATATGATTCCCTGACAGAATTTTAAAAATTTTCTAAAGTGGACATGTTGCGTTTTGCGCTCCTCAAATGTTGATCCAGATTATAAGCTATAACCATACAAAGTTTCATCAAAATCCGTCCAGTGGTTTTTGTGGCATGGCATACAAACAGACATATAGACAGCAGATTTATTATATGTATAGATAGAAGAAGAAGATAAAAGAAGATTGAAAAATCATAATCAACTCTTCCCTTCTTTCTCTGATCACGTTAATTACACTCTGCTGATAATTTCTTTACATAACACTGTATATCCCGCCAATGGACTCTGATGCCTTAATGCGAACCTCATAGAGGATACAACTGTTCCTCCACGCTAAATGGTCATTGGCTTTCGCCCTTGACCAACTGAATATAATTAATTCCTGAAACTAAATTCAACGCGGGTTACTGAAAATAAAAATCCGCAAATATCTTTGCAAAAACGAAACATGTTTTTTTAATTTTATAACTAATAAAAAACGAAAACAAGAACACCTGTTTCCTTAAAAGAAAGGAAAAACTTTTCAATCTTTGTAGAGAATTTAAACAAATGAGGCGCGCCATACATAAAGTTTCATACATTTACACTTGTTGAAACGATATGTGAAACCAATATACCCATGTACATAAGTTTTAAGACCCTTTTCAATCGTTGCGTTAGTTCGAGATACAATATAAATTTAGTTCTAGACACGATTCTTAGATGATCCATTTTTTGTAGACTTTCTTACATCCTTAGTCTATTATAAAAGCGGCTGAAAAAGAGCTTGTTCACGTACAAAAATCATAATTTATACGTGATGAAAATGCGGGAGCATTATCTGCAAGAAAATTTGATTGATATGATATAAACTGAAGTGCCAAAAGTTGGTCGGTTTTATTTGGTTTGTTTGGTATTAACGTCCTTTTCAACTGCTATGGTCATTTCAGGACGGCGTTATAAAGGACGCAAATTTTGCCTCGCAAGAGTTCTTGAACGTGCAGCCGGCAAACGACTACACGAGACCAACGGCTTAATTCCCTTCTGAAGGAAGTGCGTGATCTCAAGATTTTCCCCCCTGAAAAAATCCTCGTCGTCATCGGCTGGGGTCGAACTTGCTTCCTCGGGCATCAGAGGGAATCACGCAACCACTGAGACACTGAAGCCCATGAAGTGCAAATAGTCATTGGAGCGTCGTATGCATACTTTCGGGTGTCGCTTGTATCGCGCAAAAGTGGTATACAGGTTGTTCTCGAATAATGTGTACAAACGTGGGGGGGGGGGGGCAGTGATAGAAGGATCATACCTCAGCAACATTTCCCTCTTTCATTTTTTTCTCTGGGGCATTGTTTTTGAGATAAAAAATGTTGAAATCCTACCTGAAACAGTTGTTTGGATAAATACTGTACGGGTCTCAAGAGAATATCTCTGAGTTGCACAATTCCACCAGTACACGACAGAAACGTTTGGGTGAGTTCATTTCTGAAAAGGTTGGACAGATATTCTACGACTATCACACAATAAATGCGCAGTTCAAGAAAACGTGTTAAATAAAATTACAAACATGAAAATGTGCTTTTGAGCATTCGAAGCTACATGTGATTTTAGCACATGATGGTGCTTGTCGTGTACTTTTCTTAAGCAGAGTCAGACGGGTTGAGGTATAAACAATAAAATTTTAATAATTTCTATTGATTGAGCAGAAATCCAACAAGATCATCGAGTGAGTCTTAAATAAATACAGAATGCATCAAGTATAATAGTCCATCTCGATAGCTGCTTGCTTCATCAGTGGATCGGTTCCTTGAATAAAGAGGGAACTATTTCCAAGACCTTTGCTGCTCATCTTGGATTAAAGGGCATCTGCACGATCGCAGGTAAGTAGTTTCTGGCTCTCCTCGACTGGGACACTGATGGCTTCGTCACCGCTATACAAGAAGAAAGGGACAAAGGTGACAATGGCTTTCCCTACAAGGGACAAAGGGACAATGGCTTTCCCTACCGTGGAAAGAGCACTGTGTAAAATGGAACAAATTATTAGACAATAATCGACAATCCAAAAGGTAGAAGAGGAATTGCTTAATCTCATAAAAGTTCGAACTACCACTATTAAATTGAATACCCTTCGATGCGGATTCCGTGTCCAAGCGCGAACTTTCAGCAGGGCACCCCGCGAGAATACCAGCTATGTCTGCGTATGGGAATGCCACTTCGAAGGACTCGAGCTTCCACGGGAGAAGATTCAATTTTAGGGAGTGGCTAGAAGGGTGATGCCATGGCTCGCTTGACGTCCAGTCGCTACGTGTGGATGTGGAGGTCACTACACGGTGCTCGGATTCGTTTCCCTGTTGCGGGATACTGGCTTACATAGAGGACTCAATGTGGTCAGTGGGCTTATCGTCGTCCTCTTGCTCTGGGCTCACGTCACTGGATTCACTCGGAGGTTCGCCAAATGAAAGGGGTGAAATAGATTCTGGTAAAATAGGCAATTTGCAGTTCTTATTTTCGTTAAAGTCTCTTATTTTGACATGCTTACGATGGGGATCTGTTGTAGCACCTTCCTCCCATAGATACCGTCTATTTCTTATGAGGCTTCGGTTAAAGCGTCCGAAGTATGTAGTCTCCCTTGAGGGCGGCCGGCTCCTTCTTGCTCAGTTCAATCCTTGCCTCTGACATTGTTTACCTAAGTGCCGGGTACTGCCTTGGTTAGTTTAACCGCTACTATGTCTAAAGCCGTATCGCCTGACTCAATAGAATAAAAGTCATGATAATTCTTACTATTTATATAAGTCCTACTTGGATAACGGCTTCCACTTCCTCGGTAGGTGGGTTTTCTGGGCAGCACTTTGTCTTGGCGACTCGTCATTGCCAGTCATCGGATTCCTGGCTTTTCGCCTGGTGATGATCTCGGGCTCTCCTCTTTCTTCGTTGTCATCTCCTCCTTTTATTCCTCTCCAGAGGATTCTGTGCCGATTCTGCGCACTGCTGCTGCTGATCAGCTTTCTTCTTCTGAGCTTCTCTTCTCCTCGTGGGTCCATTATGGGCAGAGGTGTTCCTCTCTCTCAGCATACCTGTTTTACGCTTTCTTCGTGTCAACTCTCGAACTTAGATTTTTTGCAAATTCCTTCCTTCGAGGATTTGACAGTGCTCCAGCACATTTCTCCCAGCCTGTGAGTGAGTACCTAAACCAAATCTTTCCCCCCAATAGATTGGTAGAGAGGTTCTATTGCTCGGCCGCCAAGATTTCCAGATCTATCATGCATAGATTTCTTTCTGTGGTGACATTTAAAGACATTGGTATACGAGACACCAGTGGGATCCGATGAAGAGCTGGTAGCCAGAATCTTCGTAGCTGCAGACCAAATTCGCAAAGAACCAGGAACTTTTGAACGTGTATGTCAGTCCATGTGGCGACGTTGTGAAGCATGCATTCATGCCAAAAGGGAGTCAATTTGAACACTTATTCTAAAATCTTTGCATGTTTCCTAAAAAAAGTCACATTATTGTGCTGTAAGCAAAGTGTTTTAGTTCTTTTTATTACATGTTTGACCATGATTTTGATGTCTTCCAGAAGCATATTACGCGACGTTCAACATCTTTTATCTCAAAAACAATGCCCCAGAGAAAAAAAATGAAAGAGGGAAAAATATTGTCTAGATTTGATCTCTCTATCAACCCCCCATGTTTGTACACATTATTCGAGAACACCCTTTATATACATAATAGAGCTGACCCAATCAGAGAGTGACCCAAGTGTTACGTAACTATGTCAACTTGGATAAGTCTGATTGGGATAGCTATTTGACAGGAGCCGAAATCGCCATTAACTCTTCAATTTCGGAAGCCACCAAGATGTCTCCCTACCTGTTGGATTTGGGACAGGAAGTTCAAATTTCCCCCTCCATTAATAAATTTGCTAATGCTGGCGTAAAATCTAACACGTTTTTGCAGTATTTAAAGCGACTGCTTACGCAAGCAAAAAAAAAATATTCGCAAGGCTAATTCGAGGTATAAAAAGCACTATGACAAAAGGCACAGTGCAGTCTCTTTCAAAGTAGCAGATATGGTGCTAGTGTAAGTGGCAAGGTTGCGAGCATTGTCCCATAAGAAAAGCAAAAACCTATATCCAAAATATATTGGACCCTTCAAAATAGTGAAGATCATCAATAAGGTGTCTGCAAAGGTAGCTTTGCCCCTGCGTTGGGGAGGGGCAAAAGTGATTCATGCAAACTTTCTAAAGCGATTCTTCGAGGATAGAGTTAAAAAAGAAGAGGCCACCTCGTCCTATTGCTGATCCTCAATTTTCAGTCATCTATAGGGTCAGCCAATTATTAGACGTGGAAGGAAAAAAGCCTTACGGGCAGTTTTTGGTGAAGTGAGTTGGATATCCCACTCCGACCTGGGAGCCTGAGGCCAACCTCCACTGTTGTAAAGGGCTCATCAAACAGTTTTTTTCAAAGCAAGCGTAGGCGAGCCCAGGAGGTAGAAAGTCCCCTTACTAACGTGGGTGAGGCTCAGTCGTGATACTTTCCCAAAAGTAGTAGTAGTAGATCTGATACAGGGGAAAGTTCGCGAACAGCGGAGGTGAGAATGTCACAGGAGAGCAGCGAGAAGGGAGACTGCGAAGATGAAGCAGGCCAGGTGGAGCATTTGTTAGTGGCGCCATCCTTTGACACAATTCTGAAGCATCGCGGGCAAAAGAAGAGGAAAAGAGCGCGATGGAAATCAAGGCCGATGAAGGAAGCGATGTCAGATCCCGTTGTGTTGGATTCTAGGTCAGTTAGCAGGAGGAAATCGGACGAGACAAGCGAAGAGGAGGATTGCTCTTCGACACATATTTCCACAAGGATTCCGAAGAACAAGAAGAGCTGGAACGAGCTTTGCTAGGCGATGCCACTGCGGCTGAGGTATGGAAGGATTCAAAAACTACAGAGAGCGATTCAGCATAAGTTATAGCAGACTAGGTGCACGTTTCTAGGCGTATTCGTGCGAGTGCAGAGAGGATATAAGCACGAAGGATTCCTTTCATCCCGTTAGTTTGGCAGAGGACCATTTAGCTAGCAAAATCAGTGTTAGCTTTGCCCAGCAAATTCCCACTACCAGCTTGAGTAGTGTCGAAGCTGTCTCATTCGCAAGCCCTTCCAAAGGTTCAGACAAGAACTGTAAGTACAATTTTGTGTATGGCGTTTGTTGCGCATTCTTATCGACTCATTCTCGAGCGAGCTGTGTAAGTTTAATTGCATCATTTCAGTAGGCAGCTTATTACGCGATACTGAAACTGCGTCCTATTCAACCCAACACGAAACCCTCTGTGTAATGCCATGGGGTTTATCAGCCTTTATACAAGCTGATATGGGAGCCACATATTATACAACTTGGCCCCTTGCGACTTCAGGTAATTAAGTCTCTTTCAATGTATATTTTTAAAGTTAACATTTTAACCTCATAACGCTACAAGCCCGGTTAAGTCTTTCTTAATTTCTCCGTAGTCTTATTGGGGTTTCTCCTTGCTTTATTCCCCCCTAGGTTCCAAGGCGCACTTACCTCATTATTGTAAACGCATAGCGTCGTCGTTTCCCTTGAAGACTTTGTAGAATATCGTACGGCGACCAGGAGACATTTCACGAGCTCCCTAGTCATTGCCATTTTGACAATCATAGTACTTTCTACGCGAGAGTATCGTCTATTATCCAATAGAGGAATTGGTCTGAGTCCTCATCCAGCAACGTTCCCGGAGGACTGATTAGATGTAAACCATTCTCAATTTCAGCTCGGGTGTTTAGACAGAACCATCCTTGTTGGACTTGCCTCTAGTATAAGATGCTTAAAGAATATTTTCTAACTGAAATGTTGTAATTAACTGTTAGTTGCATTTATTTGATTTTTTATAGCCTAACCGCCCGTGCTATCCCGGCTAAGATTTCGCAGTGCAGGTATATTTTGCGATTAGCTGAGATGCACTATTTATTTTTGTATTTATTCTAGTGCTTTAATTCAATAAACCGATTTTTATCCTATTCTATCAACTGTGTTCTGGTTGCTTTATACACTTCCACCCTGCACAACCATTTTATACGTGACACTTGCTCCTTCGTGGCCAAGAGCCCAGTCCTCAATTTTTAGGCAGAATTCCAAGAGGCTGCCAGAAAAGGAAAAAATTTAAATATTTCCTTATTGTGTGTAAACTGGCGACGAAACAGTGATAAACTCTCAGTATGGGCCAGCTACACTAGACGACAACAATGTTGCTCAGCTAATATAACAACAAAGCTAAGACATTTAAAGAAATGCTAGAACAAAGCTAAGACATTAACATTAATATTTTTATATGAGAAATTGAAAACAGTATTAAATCAATACAAATTATCTAAAAGGTCAAGATAAAAAATATAATCTCTCCAGAAGAAAAATAATGATAATCAAAAAATATTTTAAACCTTTTACTAATAAAATTGAATGTACTGTAAAGCGATGATGGAAGTACTGAAACATAACTACAAATTGTATAAAATAGATGTAGATAAAAAAAAGAAAGGAAAAATTTCGCGATCTGAATCAAGGAATACGAATCCTATTTCGTCGCCTATATCAACATGGACAGTGGTAAAGATAAGCTATCTCCAAGTGGAAGCCCAATGATAGGGCTGGCACCCAGCTCGCAGGTTGGGAGCCTCTGCTTTCCAAATTATCAAGCTCGCAGAATTTTATCTTTCTTTTTTCTTTGCTTGAATCTAATTAATTATCATAGGGATGTGCGCATATGCATCTTCGAGAGTAAAAACATCTGCATTAAATTTCTTGATAATGGAAGTTAAGTAGTAAAATATATCAAATTCATTTTGTTTTCCTTTCATAAAATAAATAAAAAATTTATTTCCCGTTATAAACGTGATTGTTCAGTAGAGAAAATAATCAAATTCTTGCGTAGTCGGGATATCTAGAATAGTTTATAATTTTTTTCACGGTCGAATCCTGGTTAAAACAGTGCCTGCTTTAATCAATTAAGCATATATGCATAGAAGTCATTGCTTTAAGTTGAAATGTAATTCTTAATGTAAGAACGATGCGTGCAGCCACTCTGAATGCAAATTCGAACGCTCAGTGGTGTTGGAGGATTGAAGTAATGAATAATTGAATATCATTGAACGGGTGAAGACACGTTAATTGGTTTAGAGATGAATCTTTCTTTGGAGATGCCTCTAGATTGGAAATGATTCTATAGCCCGATCTGGATAATCAGGTAAAAACTTAAAATTCCCTGTCGGAAAATATTTGAAATCTTACGTTTCACAAAATGAATATATTCTATTTGCTTAAAATAGATTTACATTTAAAAAAATAAAAACTTTTTATACAGTCTTTTAAACGTTTTTCTCCCTTTTCGAGACGCATCTCCTAAATTCCTGAGCATGCAAACCCCATTTCTGAGCTACCTATTTTTTATGAGTCAAAAGAACATTAAAAATATAAACATTAAAAAATAAACTGATAATTGTTCCATGCAATAATTCTAAACACAACGAGACAAGCAGTATCTAAAAGATTAAAAAAAAGATTCGTCCTCTCATCGACTTCTCCTATTACATCTGAAATGTTTAATAAAGCCTAAATTTTACAATTAACTTTAAAAATCCTGAATTGAATGATTAACCACAAGT
>JAHWFO010035132.1:0-10839 GCA_023313115.1 Rhysida immarginata | reverse complement strand
TCGGACAGAACGGAGACTGTCACGACTGGTAAAAGATAACAGAAGGGAAACTGTGCATCAAATCACTGCTGACCTTAATCAGCGGTCCTCCAAAACGGTCTCCGAATGCACTGTTCGCTGCACACTGCATCGCATGGGATACGGAAGCCGAAGACCTGTCCGCACACCTTTGCTGTCTGTAGCCAACAAGCAGAAACGACTCCAATTTGCTCGGAGCACAAGGACTGGACTATCGAACAGTGGAAACAAATCATCTGGTCTGACGAGTCACGATTCCAGTTACATTATGCAGACGGCCGCATGAGAATCTGGCGGAAACAGCATGAAAGCATGGACCCCGCATGCACGAGTACAACCCTTCAGGCCGGTGCGGGCAGTGTTATGGTCTGGGGAATGTTTTCCTGGCATGCGTTGGGTCCGTTAATACGTGTTGAACAATGTCTGGATGGCACAGCATACCTCCGTAACGCCGCCGATCAAGTCCACCCTGTCATGTTGATGGCATACTCCAATGGAGATGGCTACTTCCAGCAAGACAATGCGCCACTGTGCAGGAGTGGTTCCAGGAACATGAGGGGGACTCTACCGTATTTCGGTGGCCCCCACAATCCCCAGATCTCACTCCAATTGAGCATTTGTGGGACGAAGTCGAACGAACCATCAGACGGCTGAATCCACCACCGTCCAATCTAGCACAACTAGACAGTGCTATCCATCAGGCACGGTGTCAGATTCCTCTCACCACCTTCCAACATCTCGTGGAATCAATGCCATGAAGAATCACCGCAGTATTAAAGGCAAAAGGTGGCCCAACGAGATACTGACAGGGTGGTCATAATATGCTCACTCAGTGTATATTATTAGGATTTTATAAATCTTGATTTTCCTTCCAAGATGAACTGAATCTGTATATAAAATGCATTCATTGTTGAAATTCTTCAACAGTTCCAGAAATGCTTTTTAAATCACGTGATGCCCATCAAACTATTCAAAAGATTATAATATAGTATCACCCACTTATAATGAACCCGGTTAAAGCGAAAACCTACATACGGTAATATAGTGTTGGGGGGGGCGGGGGGGGCATCAGTCCCAACCCAGTCAGTCTTTTCTATGCATTTTTACACGTCTATTGTGAAATGTTTTTAGTTATAGCGAAGGTAAATTGATGAAATCTGTTACAAATATGGCATCAGTTATAGTTTTAAGTCAGTCCTAAACGCATCCAATCGCACTTAAACCAATCTTATGATCCATGAACGAACAAGATGACAACGAACACGAAGAGCCCATTCCATCATCGAAACATGGATTTTCTTATGAATTAAGTGAAAAATTATTTAACTGTTTATGTAACAATAAAATAAAAGAAATAAAAAACTCTTTCATCACAACAAACAGTTTGTTGTGGTGAAAGAGTTTTTTATTTCTTTTATTTACTATTATCCACATACTTATTTTTTCCTTTTTTGTCATATTAGTACACATTTTGTTTACTTTTACCTTTATTCCGGAAAATTTTTCAACTGTTTATGTGATGTTCGGGTGAAATTTTTGATATTAATTTAAATTACATAACTTTATAAACATTTTATAAAATTGTTAAAACAGAAAACCATCTTGGATTTTTGTTAAAGATCATGAATAATATTGGTTAAACACGATTACGCCTAATTTTAATACCTTTTTATTACATTTCAGATATACCGTATATACTTGATGTATTGCCACACTAGTTATACTGCCATACCCCCATTTTTGGGCCCAAAAATCGAGAAAATTGATTAACCCGATGTATTGCCGTAGGACAAAATTTACACTCCCATCATACAAAAAATTCAAAAATAATCTAAAAACGTGTAATAAGAGTAAGTTCATTCAATATTAATATATGGTATTTAATAATATAATATTTTACAAAAAAAAATTTAATTGAAGCCATTGAATTTTGAATCTTCATCATCTTAGTCATGGAAATCGTCAACATAAACATCAAATTCTTCAGTCACTTCAACAGCATCGTCAACAGAAGAATCAGCGTCATCTTCCATGTCAGATATTAACATATAGCCCGGCGGAAGGCATGCATAGCCTCCTTGCTATTCCCGTTTCTTAATACGAAGTTTGTTACATTTATTTTTACTTACATATTCCTCCTTTTATGTGTGTTGGGGGAAAATATTTTTAAAATGATATTATTTGTTATAAAACTGAACTTCAACTATTGCGTTGTCGTGATTGTTCTCGTTGTTATTTGTTTGAACGATCCCTGTTGTAACGATGTGTTCGTTGCAACAAAATTCGAGTTTGCTGGGCTGACACTGTCTTCGAAAAAATTGCGTCAACCTCCAGTTACGGCATTGTTAAAAAGTAAACTGGGTTACAGAGGAGCGTTTAGTTGGAGTTGTTGTTGTGAAGTTTTCCGTGTTGGGAAATATTACGGAGCGAGAGCTCGCTTGAGCGTGTGAGAACTTTGTGTAACAAAAAAAAACATCAGGAGCATGTTCGCATAAATGTGTCTTTTTAGTCCACATTTATCTTGTGGTGGCATTCCCAATATGTATTTAATTAACATGCCCTCCGGAATCTTGCCACGTTTCTATGTTAGTTTTGTGGTACTTTTTATATGTGTTCGCCACGATGTATTTCAGGATTGATGTGTTTTTCGAATGCCTGGATGGACGGTAAAAAAGAAAAACATTACAATTAGAAGACATCAGACGGTGAGTGTTTTGGAGATCTTCATGTTGACGCGACGTGGGGAGGTTCGACAGCTGACATTTGATGTTGTAGTGTAGTGAACTTTGAATCTGAGGGTTATTTTCTCAGCCGTGCTGGGCCAGTGGAACTGTGTTGCTTTAAGTGCATGTGAGGGTGCCTCTTAGTAAACTTTGTAAAAATGACTCTGTGTTTAAGTGGTTATGCCATGAGAAGAATTAATGTAGCTATTTTCCTTAGTTAATATTAAGTGCACGGTAATATCGTGTGTAGGCTCTTATAAAGAGGGATGTACATGATTCCTAGAGTTGTTACAGGTGGGGCTGTTAAGTGCCATTGAGCTGCATAGACCGTCACGTGGTGAAGAGTTCCCCGCGTCTCTAAAAAGCTCACGCCGAGACCAGTGAGCAGGATACCAAATGAGAGTCAGTGCAAACCGCAATCAATGCGTGTCACCCGAGAGGGTTTCAGTGGTCCCCCCTCGCATGCATAGGTGTTTTTAAAGGAACCACGTGACGTCTACCTGGGCGTTAAACTGGCTTCTGGCGGGTGTCACCATTCGCTCCATCAAATTTGCAGCTGTTTCCACTACGCAAGACAGTCTGCTCAAGGTGGCAATAGCCCAGTCTCCACCCTCTTTACTGGGTATTACTTGGTTAGCATATGCATTGAGTAATTTTGGTGGCACAGAAACATAAGTTAAGTTATCTAAGTGTATGATACCATATTTACCCGAATGCAAGAAGAGGTTTTCTTTCCAAAAATGAGATGTCAAAAAATAGGGGTCGTCTTAAAATCGCAGATTAAGGATTACCTTTACTCCCAATCAAGGTCAATTTTTTTTACGTTGCATGGTACACAGCCGCCTGCCAGGGAAAACTTCGCCGACGTAAAAATGGCCGCATGTGCAGCTGAAAATAAAATGCACGACAGCCAATACTGTAAAACGTAGACTCAACAACGACTTTAATTTAAACATAATCGCAAGTTGCTTTCAAGTCAACAGCAGATCAGTAAATGCAGTAGCATAATCTGTCCAGCTTAGGTTGTGTGGATGTAAACACAAGCACGGTAATCAGTTCAGCGTCATTGGCTGATTGCGCCTTATAACTTATGTGTCCCGACACTTAGTTGAAAAGTAGTTCTCTATAAAAGATAATTCCAAAAAATCATCGCTTCAGTACAGCGAATTGTTAAGAGTTGCAAATTTTGTGAAATTAAAAGAGTTGGAAGGAACCAGTAAGTGTGTAAAGCTATTTTTCAGCGACAGTTAATACAATCAGTCTGCAGAAGAATAACTTTTCTTGTTTCATTTTTTACAGTGCAACTTAAACCTACGCCGGACAGAGTGCAGATCAGTAATTTTCTAAGCAATTACGATATTGTAGAGTTCCCTGCGATCTATGATAAATGAATCCAACTACAGATTCAGTCGAAAGGAATGGCTCCACACGTTCACAGTTTATAACTGGTTTACGATGCAAATTTTAAAGTAATGGTTATAAATGAAGCAGAGGCCACGAATAACTCCGCGGCAGGAAGAAAATTTGGAGTCTCAGAGGCAAAGTGGCGTCAAATGAAAGATCAATTAGAGAATGCCAATTCAACTCGCAAATATTTTAGCGGGCCTAAGAAGGGAAGATTTCCTGATTTGGAACAGCAAATCATTCAGTATGTGATCGAGAAACTAAACGAAGGCTTTCCCATCACGCGGGAGGTAATACGGATAAAGGTAGTAGAGTTAAAGCGGCAACACCTACAAGCAGGCGTGACATTCAAAGCCAGTACGGTCTGGTGTGTAAGAATGATGAAGAGAGCAGGGCTTTCATTGGGGCATCGAACAACGCTAGCACAGCATCTTCCCGGAGCATATGCTGAAAAACTTATCACATTTCAGCGTCACGTAATAAAACTTAAGAAGAGAATACGATTATTTGCTTGGCCAGATCAGTAATACCGAGCAGACACCCGTCTATTTTGACATGCCGTCCAATGTTACAGTTAACGCAAAGAGTGCGAAAAGTGTCCTAATTAAAACCACTGGCAACGAGAAGGCAAAAAATACAGTCATGCTGTGTGCTCTAGCCGACGGCAGGAAGCTGCCTCCTTATGTGATAATACGAAGAAACACCATGCCAAAAGAGAAGTTACCTGCAGGCCTTATCTTCAGATGACAAATGACTTAATGCTAGATTGGTTGAAGATTGTTTGGAATCGAAGACCAGGCTCATTGCTTAACAAGAGGGGCATGTTAGTGCTGGATTCATTTAGAGGACACATCACTCAAGAAGTAAAGGACCTGATCTCAAAACTCAACTCAGACCTTGTTATAATTCCTGGTGGCATGACCTTACAACTCCAAGTAATGGTTGTTGTTGTGAACAAGCCCTTCAAGAATAATCTGCAGCAGCTCTACAATGACTGGCTTCTTCAAGGAGATCATGCCCTTGCTCCAGGTGGGAAACTGAAAAAGCCCTCAATAGCCATCCTGGGGGAATGGATCCTTACAGCTTGGGGGAGGATCTCCAGTGAATTCTTTGTGAACGGATTCAAAAAGTGCTGCATATCCAATGCCATGGATGGCACTGGAGATGACTTCTTGTGGGAAGAGGGTCCAAATGAAGAAAGCAGCAGCACAAGTGAAGACAGTGGTGATGATGATGAAGACAGGGATGGGCTGGAATAGTACCAGTAAGTGAATTAAAAAAAAATCTTAAGAAGGCTCTTCAAAATAGGGGGTCGTCATAAATTAATTCACGAGTATTCGAGGGGCCCCTCACTTTGTCGAGCAGCGCCATCATTAATGATGCGGGAGTCACTCCGAGTTCTGGTCATTTTGAATTTATGATCTGGTCATATGTAGTGAGTATTAAAGTGGATTTTTCTTTTAACTAATTTTGAGCTATTCGTTTCTCACATTGCACCTTTGGGCACTCCCAAACCCTGACAAGCCCACCTCTCACAATTTCTATTGCTTTCAGATTGATAAATAAGAATCTCGAGGGGGGAAGGGTTCATCACAGTTTCATCAAAAGCATTGCTTATTCTGCATTTCAAAAGCAATTTCTTCACCATTTCTGATGGAATGCCACTCCAGGCCTCCTTTACCCACTGAACAACCCAGGCTTCTTGATGTTTGCTCCTTTTGTGAACTGAAATTGACCAGAAATCATCCAATCCCACCTTTTTCTCTGATTCAATCCTTGAACGACTTGTTCAAGCATACATCTAGCTGTTGCAAAAAATCAGATGTCAGCTCACCAGGAATGACTTTGATTCGTGTTTTCTGATTTATAAATTTTACTGACCTATTTTATTTCGCATTCACTTTTTTACAGGGCCATTATTTGGTCATAAATTTTGCAGCAATACATCGAGTATATACAGTAACAAAAAGAAACCCTGTTCCCTTGGATTTTGTAATAAGCAAGTGATACTGTAATTCTGTGATACAAAGTTTAATCAATATTGCTGGCTATTCCTATATTTTCTGGGAAAATTACCTTTTTTTGCATATTACTTATGACTTTAAATTAACTACATGGTTTTCTTTAACTTTGAGTGAAGTAGAAGAAAAGAAGGATGAAACACAAAACCCTGGAATAAAACAAAATTGGAAGGGGAAGACCCTGAAAAAAGCTTAAAAGGTAAATTCCATGCTCAAAACAACTTTGTTTAAAATGAAAGATGAAGGGCCCAATAACCACTCAACATATATAAAAGTTTTCAATTCGAACTCAAAATTAATAATATATGGAAAAACTTTCATTTTTTTCCTCCCGCTCTGATCGACACTGGCGCCAACTGTGATGTCACAAGCATCCTTTGGAGTGAGAAGGAATTTCGAAATCATGACGTCACACTTCGCAACAAGTATTATCAGGCTGTCAGGGAAGCTATAGGACATCCCATTTCGGATATGAATACGAAAACCAGAGCGGTCATAACTGTAGCGACTTTGATAAAGTGACAGTGATATACAGGGGCCATTAGCGGAATTAAATGCTACTACAACTTCCTCAATATACAGTAACCCCAGCTTGCTACAGTGTGTGTGCACGCCCCTTGTAAAAGCAGAGAGGCCTACCTCATTCCTTCGGAGATTAGCAACACACCTGTTGTAGTCGTTGTTCTTGAAGAACGCCAAGCATATTTAGAATTGGAACAGCATCTAGTGAATTTCTTGTTTTTTAACTGAGAATGAATTTAAAACCGTAGATAAAGCATGATGCTTCAAAATGAGTTGAGCTATTTGAAGTTGGATACCAGTTCCCTTGCTGGCAAAAACTAATGCAATGGTTTTTAATCGATTCCGATTATGGGAATCACGAAATGCGAAATTTCTAACTTTGTCTGTGAGTATTTGCCTACACCCTTGCTGGTTGGCAGTTTTGCCTGACCCGTTGTGATGGATGCACAGATGAATAGTATAGATCTGCAATGATACAAGAATCAGATTTGGATTTAACTCAATGATGGTATAGGGTGGAATATGTATTGACAACCACACAGAATTTGGCATCATTCCCCAGAACCTTAACAGCCAATGTTGCATTTATGACGTTCTGTATCATATTGTGACTGCTGGGTATTGGTCCAGAATTTGTCTTAAAGCAGAAATCACACTGTACAAACAACTATGGACTTCCTGAGGGCATGCCAAATCATGGTTATGGAGTGGCCATCAGTGAGTCCTGACTTAAACCCAATGGAACACATACGGGATATACTTGCAGACTTCTTCGAAGCAGCAGCTCAATGAAGCCCTTATCCAAGAACGGGAGTGCATACCACAAGAAGACATCAAGCTGTGATCTATACAGGTGGAAATCATATGCGTTACTAATGTTTTCCAATACACAAGATTTACCCTTTGTTTTGGGGAGGGTACTCTTTTTGGGAGTGAGGTGATAAGAGACATTGGAGATAATGCAGTTGCATTTGGATTTTGTTAATAAATTCTGTAGCTATCGTTTCATTTGTTGTTTATTTATACGTCATTTAGATGATGGTAGACTTTAGAAATGTGTTCCCCTAATTGTTTTGAGCATTGTACTTTGTCATTTAAAAAAACAAATTGATCTTCAAATAACCTTTTAAGAATTGTTTTAACCTGGTATCTCTCTAAAAGTGGATACACATGGCTGACCACCCCCTTGAAATGCTGCAACTTTATCTGAAACTTATATTCTCAGAGAGAGAGAGAGAGAGAGAGAGAGAGAGAGAGAACTTTCATGAGACTGTTTTACCTTTTCCTTTTCGTGAATTTTCTATCACGGTTACACCAAACTGCAAAACGTCCCCAGAGAATATTTCCCTAGGAAGGCTTTCTTCAGATCCTTTGCTCAAACGATGATTATTCACAAAGGTACCATTACTACTCTTTGTATCTTGAAGAAAAAACTGCAATTATTAAAAATTAAAATAATGTTAATTAAGGCAAAAAATGTATAGGTTCAAACATTATACAAATTTAATCCATTAAAACTTCACACATACACATTCTTTCTTGCTGAATACTGATAAATTACTGTATGTTCATATATTGGAACATTCAAGCAAGTTGACATATCCAAATTCTGATTTACAGAGTTATGAAAATCAAATGTCAATGTTGCATAAACTATAAAGTGATGTTAGATATACTGAAGCTCTGCTTCAAGTTATAAGAATGAATGTACAATGTCTGTTTAAAAAATTAAGGTGACTACGTGAATAGAAAGGAAATCAATGGTAAGTAGCTCGGTATTTTATTTAATACAGTTCAAAACAATTGCCTGTAGCTGCTTACTCTTGAGACATCTGTGATGTAGTCTGGTGACGAAACGAAGTACTAATAAAAGGGATCGGTTAGAGGCTAAGAAGATGGCTGACTAACAGATCGAGGAGCAGAGTAAAAACCTGTGTGTGTCTGATTCATTAAGCACTTTCTCCTAAGTTTAAAATACATAGCAGATTTGGCGACGAGGATGTTGAATTAGAAAAGAGGTTAAAGGAAAAAAAACACTTCATACGAGTATAATAATCCAAAACTTGTGAACTTAATGAAAACTCCACGGAAGAAATCTACACGACAGGAAAACAAAAATGAAAGTGAGTGAAGACAATGGAAAGCAGCTATGATAACTGAAGGTCAGAAACAAATTCATTAAATGCTAATGAAGAGTATTAAAGTTAAAAGTTATTATCAAAATTAACAAGATTAAAGTTAAGATTACAGAAACAGAGTGACCTTGAAAGAAAAAAAAAAGAAAGCTAACGAAGAAATTTATTAAAGAGACAGGATGAAAGAGAAACTTATTGAAGTGAAATAAGTAACGTGAAATCAAAAAAAAAACTTTTTTTTTAAAACAAGAGTTATTAAAGATACTCCAGAACAATTTTTATTTTTCTCAAAGAAGATTTTAAAGACAATTTTGAAAGAAATAATAAAGATAAACAGGGTGACTACATATGAAGATTCTGGTTTAGAAGTTTTCAATCCTGATGTGCTACAAGCAGCAGATGCCTGGAAAATTTGGTCGCAACGATGGGAATTCTATATATGACCTACACAAAGCAGGTCATCAGGTACAACTAATTTATGCTACATTGACGGATGATGCAAAAACATACGAATCTACGAAGAAGGTCCTAGACGATTATTTCATGCCAAAGAAAAACTCTCTCTATCAACGTTATTTGCTTAGAAAATGCAAACAAGAAGAAAATCAGTCGATGGACGCATACATCACAAAACTAAGAAATTTGGCGTTAACCTGTAACTTCAGTACGAATGATGAAAGAGACACCACAATAATAGAACAGATTATTGATGGATGTTCTAACAAGAAGCTGAGGAGAAAGTTTCTGCAGACAGAGAATTTAACCTTAATGGAGATTGCAAAGATTGCAAGGGCGTCGGAGTTCAGCGAAATATAAGCAGCCAACATTGAAGGAAGAGTCCAAATTAAAGAAGAACCAGTCAACGCAATTCGGAAGAAAGAATTGGAATATATTAAAAGCGATCAGAAGACACACAATTTCAGAGGAAGAGGTTTAAGGAATTATGAAAATAGAGGACAAAGCAATACAGGAAAATCAAGATAATATCCAAATATTCAAAAAGATTACAGTAAGTCCGGAATGGAAGGATATACAACTGGATGTTATCGATGCAGAGGAGATCACTATGCAAAGGAATGTCGAAGGTCAGTGGGAGTAACATGCAGAAATTGCGGAAAGAAAGGTCATTTTGCATCAGTATGTAGAACAAACAAGAAAGACAACTTAAGAAAAATTCAAGAACAAGAAAGCTCAGAGTCATGATTATACTCTACGTCTGGAAACCATTTTGAAGACATCAGTAGAAAATGATGAAGATTTAGCAACGATTTCGATCGATGGCGTGACATATGAAGCTATTCCAGATACTGGATCGTCGATAAATACAATTAATGAAGAAGCTTGGAAGAAAATTGAAGCAAAAGGAAAAACATTGCAACCGACAGATCGATGTATATACCCCTATGGAATCGAAACACCCTTGGAAATAATGGGACAGTTTAAAGCCGATCTAAAATTCAACGTAGGGTTATAAATTCTGATGTGATAGTAATGAAAGGAAAAGTCATGCCACTTATTGGTAAGCCTACAAGCATAGCGCTAAGTATTATTAAAATCGAAACAAGACCAAGAAAGCATATCCATGCTATCAGTAGTGCAGTGGAACAAGTGATCACAAAACACAAAGACATTTTTGACGGTTTAGGAAAAGTAAAACGATACCAATGCAAGATTTGTGTCGATAATAAGGTACAGCCGGTAGCACAGAAACCTCGAAGAATACCATTCCATTTGAGAAAACCCTTGGAAGAAGAATTAAAACGACTACAGAAAGAAGGAGTTATAGAACCAGCAGTAGGACCTACAACATGGTGTTCTCCAGAAATCCTGGTTCCAAAGAAACAGACTAAGAAAATTCGATTATGCATTGATATGTGCATTCCAAATGAATCAATACAGAGGGAAAGATACCAGTCACCAACGCTTGAAGAAGTACTAGAAGATATTGACAGTGCAACGGTAATCACTGAACTGGATATAACCGAAGGATATCACCAAATTGAACTGCACGAAGAT
>JAHWFO010035119.1:0-37014 GCA_023313115.1 Rhysida immarginata | reverse complement strand
ATCAAGATCGGAATAAAACTGTAGATTTGTATAAAAAACATACAAACAAACAGACCCACAAACATCCTTCTTTATATATATATAGAAGAAGAAGATAGAAGATGTGCTGCATTGTTTGTTGGCGTTGCTTTTATTTCTCTTCAAAATAATATCCGAATAATTCAAAAAGAATCATCCGATTTCAAAAATATTTTTTAGAAATTAACAACACAGAATGATAACTTACATGATAATGAAGGGAAAATATGTAGGTTTAGATTATGAACAATAGATGGCATACACAAGGTCGTCATTTTCTTAACACGGGGCAACTACTCACATTTAGATTGAGCGCTGTTGATCAAGTGACTTATTGTTAACCAGTTATGTAGGTCACCTAATATGACCTCTGTAGATGATGTAGATATGTCATAAAATATGCGACTTCTTTTGAGGGCATATTTTGCAATAACAGAGCAGGTGTTTGTGCCATCTTTGCCTACCAGTCTATGCGAACACAAACCATTTCTGCTGCTTTAGGAGCAGTTACCAATGACATGCGGCAATAGCTTCTTCGGCACCCCTTTGCAAACATCTAAAATATGCTGCTTTTCAACCTGGTCTGGTGCCCTAATTTACAATGCGCCGCCATGCGACGCTGACGTTGCTTACCGCTTTGCGTCCCCTCTGCTGCCTTGATATTATACGTGGAATTAAAAAAATCATATTGAACATTTGTAAAACAAAGACATTTTTCCTTTATATTTATATAGTACTTATCACTGTGTTGTTATTTTTAATAATATAAAATTTTGAAACTGTGCGATTTTTCTTGGAGTGAATAAAAAAAAGTTGATTTCTTTCAATTTTCTTAATCAAGATTTACTAACTGCAAAATCCAAAAATAAAACTTAAAATTCGTACACAAGGATTATCACCAAATTATTCTGTTTCAAAATATTTGAATGTCAAGAGATATTATGTTTAACATTTCTAATTATTATTGTTTAAAAAAAAACGTTTTTGAACTTTATTTTTTTATAACGACGAATGAAGGAGAGATCTAGATTTTCTGTCAAAATACAGTAAAATGAGCGTAAGAATTATAAATTATCTAAATTCATTATACTTTATCCTGTATTCATAAATCAGTAAGTACGTTATAATTAGATATGGAAATGAAACAAAAAAGAGTACTGAAAACAACTTTTATTTCTCCACATAATCTTACTGTACAAGGTGGCACTTGTCCCATTGTTTCACAAACCCCTCAAAGCCAGCAGCATAAAATTGTTTGCGCTACTGTCTGAATAAGGCGGTAGATTTTCTTCGTACAGCTTGGAGGCGAACAAGTGGAAATCGCTTGGAGGAAGGCAAGGGCTATACGGAAGATGCTCGAAACCATTCCAGTTGAACTTTTGCAGCATATCAGTTCTCTTGATGGCAATACTATAATCAGTATAGTTAGGCATGAACTATTAAAACGTTTATGATGAGAACTTTCTGGTCGCTTCCGTCGAATCACCATTACAGCGGTTATAGTTTATTCTCACTACCGAAATGTGGCACATAATATGCCCTAACTAGCAGAGGACCCGGCGTTACCCGGGATAATTACGCTTGTAGGTAAACACACACACACATACACAAAGAAACACACACACTTTTCCAAATCGTCTGAACGCTTGTTAGGTAGCTGAAGGAAGACACGTGTGCCTCCTTTGCCTCATCGAGAGAGACTGCCCTATCTATGTCGTCTATTATATCCATTTCCTGTTCATTGTTAATAATTCTTGGAAACGAATGTTTTGCCACTGCATCTTCATTTTATGTTCATTGTTATAATTCTTTGAAAAGGACTTTCTATCATTGCATCATCATTTTATGTTCATTGTTATAATTCATTGTATAATTTTGTGCTCATTGTTATTGGTGAATTGTGCATTGAGACTATTGTTGATGCGAACACGACGGGCCTATTGTTGCACAAACTTTGCCTTGCATTGTTGGTCATGAGATATTTCTAATTAATATGCCCTTCCATAACCATGAATATCGATTTGTTATCGATAATTATTATTTTTCCGAAATCTGAGGTAGACAGTGACCTTCCTCATGGATTGAAGGTCAAGTATGCAAAATTTCATCAAGATCGGAATAAAACTGTAGATATGCATAAGAAAGAAAGAAACAAACAAACAAACAAACATCCTTCTTTATATATATTGAACTACCAGAGAACCCGACGTTGCCCGGGATAATTACAAAATAGGTAAACAGAACAATCTCAAGAAGTTAAATAAACTGATGTGTTTTTTTGAAAATAAACTGTAATAGGTTATGCGCTGCTAAAACGTGCCAAACACACAAACACACTCACACACACACAAAAAAACATATATATACTTCCCCAATCGTCTGAACGCTTGTTACGGAGCTGAAGGAAGACGCGTGTATCTCCTTTGCCTCATCGAGAGAGACTGCCCTATCTATATCGTCTATTATATCTATTTCCTTTTCATTGTTACTAATTCTTGGAAACGAATGTTCTATCATTGCATCATCATTTTATGTTCATTGTTATTGGTGAATTGCGTGTTGATACCATTGTTGATACCTATTGTTGCACAAACTTTGCCTTGTTATTGTTGGTCATGAGATATTTCTCATTCATATGCCCTGCCATAACCATGAATATCGGTTTTTTATCAATAATTAATATTTTTCCGAAATCTGAGGTAGACAGTGACCTTCCTCATGCTTTGAAGGTCAAGTATGTAAAATTTCATCAAGATCGGAATAAAACTGTAGATTTGCATAAGAAACAAACAAACCCACAAACAAACAAACAAACAGACCCACAAACATCCTTCTTTATATATATAGAAAGAAGAAGATGGTTTGAAGATTATTCAGATCACATCTACGACCACAAGCACGAGAACACAAAAAAGGGAGATAGCGCATTAGTAAAAACCCATAAAAAAAGTTATTTTCAAATATGGTAAAGTGCAAGTCCCTGGCGACGACAGCAAAGAAGCAGACCATAAAACTTTGATCGAAAATACCAGATACCGAAATTGGAATACACTTAAACTGAAGATTAACAACTTGATAAACAATAAAATATGGAAATAACGGAACTATTGACCGATTCAATGGCTGATTTCTCAAGTGAAACTTCATTTTGCAATATTAGTAACGTCACTGAGTGTTCACAATCCCAAAAAATGCCCCTTATTAACTGATTTAAATAGGCCATAAAATACGAAAACGAAGCAACAAGAAAAATACATCTGATAGAAATAGGTCAGAATGACTTTTTCAAAATTTAATGCATTCTCTGTATGCAATCCCTTCTTCGGCAAATGATTTTGTTGAATACACTAAGTGTGAGGATAGTGTCACGTAAAATTATAGACTAGGTAAAATGGAAGCTGCTAATGTGAAGGTGGATACAGAAAAATATACCCTTATGCTTAAATAACCACTTTATTAAGTTAAATAAATAAATTAATGGAAATTACCCGGAAAGAGACAAACTACTAGTATTAAATTTACTTGCGAGTCTGCACAATTAACGTTAATTAACACAAACATATCTCTCGAGTAAGGGTACGAAATTCTACTAACACGTAGATAATTCGCCCTAAAGAAAGTAACAATAGAATTATAAGGGATAATTATATAAACTCTAAAAAGGTCTACATGTAATATCAGTTCACGCGGGTTAATGGAGGAATCCAGTGGTTTGAACGTCCGAGAAGCCGAAATCTGCTGCAAATTGCACAGACCTTCGTCTGGGCTCAAAGGAGTGGTAAGAGCTGCCCTCCTATTACCCTTTGCTAAGAATATTTCCTCTTCTTTCTTTCTTCGCCGCTCTTTCAAATCCGGCGGCGTCGCAATGCTTTTAATTGAAGTATTTGGGCGTAAATAGCTAGAAGAGCAAAAGAAAATAAGTCACCATTAGTTAATGATCCCCTGCATAAGGCAATAATACTAAACTAGGTTAACAGCTATCTGGATAAGAAGCTTAGAGCAAATATACTACGCCGAATTGCAATCGTAGTGAGTACTAAATATATGTTACACCGTGATCACATTAATTTGGCAAAACATTAGTTTTACGCATTCGGGAGTCAAATCTTTAAGCCTGAGCAAGAGAGAGCATAACTAGTGAGCATAAAACTTTGCCTACCTTGAATATGGGATGAACGAGCCGAGGAAATCTAATAAGGCCGTGAAGGACCAACAGGCTATGCACACTACCCTTTTCGCCTTTGTTTCTCACTCCGAACACTGCCAACGGTGACCACAGGAGCTTGTCCGGCACGTCTATCACGAGGACGAGCACTCGGGCTGTCGCACTGATGAAAAAAGACTTGTAGAGCAATGGCTGGTCGACTGCGTTGGCTTCGACGGGCTGGAAGAGCCGTTCTTTTTCCGCAGAAGTTTTCGTATTATTACGGAGCTGGCTCACACGCTGACCAAGTCCTCTGGCTGCCGCCTCCTCGCTATCTTGGCCGCTAAATAGTCCTCCTAACGAAAAATATAGAGAAAAAGATACGTTCGTGACAATAGAGCGATAAAATATGCGAGCTTACCGTTGCAAGCAAAAGTCACTGCACACACGATGCACTTTCTCGTAATGTTCGCCTGGGGATTTTCCACGCTCGAAGCCTGTCGCCTTCGCCGACGACTCACTTTTCCTTTCGATCATAGGAACTTTCGAAACTCGTCAGTCCTTGCTCGAGTCCCAGTTCTCTCTCCTCTTTTCATTGTGCTCCCGTTTTCCTTTTTGAAACGCGCGCCTTTTTCGGCGCTGCTTCCTCTCGCGCTGGCCATCTCTTTCCTCCTTCATCGCGCTTGATTGCCAATTGCTAGAGTTAAGCTGAATCATGTACATGGATGGCGCTACTAGTTTTCCGACATCGTTTCCCAGCTGAGTCGATCGGCTGGGAACATCGGAACTCTTGATTGTCGCATCCCTATGTGACAGATATTGTACCAGAGAATTACAGTATTAAACACAGCTGGTGAGTGAATTTCTCTTAAGAAAAAAACTCATTGGATTAAAACCATCAAAAGATATGAATATCAGATCTGTTACTTGTTCGTTCCTGACCAACTGGAGTGGCCTGGAAATTATTTATTCGGCCGATTTTCTATCCCCCGATTTTTTTATTATAGTGAGGAAAAATATGAAATACACTGGCTGACAAAAAAAGTGAAGCCCCAGAAGGAGTGGTCCAATATTATCCTATTTCGGTACACATGCATACCATTGATGTCAGTAAACGATTAGATTCACAAGGATCTGTAATGTCTAGAATGCTCACTAGAGTGCATTCGTGATGTCATCGCCATGTTTTGATAAGTTGTTACCAGTCAACTCCTGTAAGTCCGACAGTTACGCAAGACGTTCAGAAATGATAACTGTACTTTTTAAAGCACCCGCGATGTCTCGCAGACTCGTTACATTTCCTATCCACCAATTGACAGCATTTGACAGGGACCGCATTGTGGTACTGCATGAGGCCAGTTGGTCGTAACGTGCAATTGCCCAGGCATGTAGGCCATTCAGATGTCACAATGGCCCGATGTTGGAATCAATGGGCACATGTGGGCACCCATGCATGTCTTGCAGGTTCGGGTCGACTAACAAACACCACCCCAAGGGAGGACCGTTGTAAGGTGCTCCAAGGAATCCCATGGCATCAGCACCCCCCATCTGCGAACATGTACTGGGGTTCGCACAGTGTCTCGAGGATTCGCATCCGCCGGATTGGGGTCCTACCACCCCATGCGTCGGATGCCATTAACACCACAATAACAACGCCTGCGTTTAGAGTGGTGCCTTGCCCGGGAGGCATCGACAGAGAACGAATGACGTCGCATCATGTTAGTCATGAGTCCCGCTTCTCCATGACCATCGCGTTCTCGTTTGGTGCCATCAAGGGTAGAAGGCACTAGGCACTACCCTCCCATATTGTGGAGAGACACACAGGCGTAACCTCTGGCACCTTCGTGTGGGGAGCCATCGGATACGTGTTCACGTCACCTCTAATAATGCTTCGGTAGATTTTGATGGCACAGCGATACATCATAGACAGTCTGCATCCGCACGTCTACCCCTTCTGGCACATCACCCTGGGACATTGTACCAACAAGATAACGCACGCCCACACACACCACATGTATTAACGGACTGCCTAGAGCATGTTGAGGTTCTCCGTGGCCAGCAAGATCCCCGGACCTCTCCATCATTGAACACGTGTGGGATGACATTGGAAGGGGACTCCGGCCCAGTACCAATCTGCGGGATCTGGAGAGACAGCTGCAACAACTGTGGATTGGCCAGCCTCAGCAGAAGATCCAAAGGCTGTTTGACACCATTCCGAACCATTCCGCCGGCGCCAAGATTCCACATGTACTGCCAACGGCGTTGTCTGTTTCATCCCATATTGTAATCAGAACAATAAAGTCACATGTTCACCATATGTCGTTTCATTCACTTTCAACCACTCCTTCTGGGTGCTTCAATTTTTTTGTCAACCAGTGCATGATTGCAGACCGAAATTTTGAACTTTTCATATAGAAATTTATTCAAAATATTTCTACATGCGGACGAACCGTAACCGCTTCACTCGTGATGTCATTCTCGTGAGTTAAACTTGAGACAGGGTATAGAGCAGAGGTTCTCAATTTCCCGCCCTCTGTAATCTACTTTAAAGTAATAACGAGGGGTTATTTGTTTATTAGTGGCAACGAATAATTACAAACATATAAAAAGAGATGCTACTATCAAACCTCTACAGTCCTTCAGTGCAGTGTCAAGCAGCGTGCAGAATGTGTTGTTAGCGATGTGGAAGCGTAGTGCACTTGATACAGTATCTGTTTTCTGGATGGCGGAATGGAGCGGTCTATCGGAAGCAGATGGCATAAAGCGGTTCCTTCTTCTTCCCAATCAAATCAGAATCACATGGACTTACATCCAGGGAGTATGGGCGATGATAGAGCATTTCCCATCACTATTGAGCGCATATATCAGCCACTAGTTCTAGAGCATTATCCTGCATTTTCCCGAGATAGGAGCAGTTTGCAAAATGTATATTCTTGCGCAGCGCTGGTCGCAATAACTTTGCAATGACTAACATTGAATGCTGCCCATTCATGATTTGTCCTCACAGTCGTCACAGTCGAACACAAGAATTACCACTACAGTTATATTGCTGGGGTTCTGAGGCGCGATTGATTTTCGCTATAGACCGTTGAGGAATAGTGATGACCGTTGAGCTTGTCTGCTAATGTTAGCAGTTCCAGATAGTGCTTTGAACGATTTTTATGCTATACCTTATTGTGATATTACAGGGATTAAGCAACTTGTGGTTGACTTTTGCCTTTAGTTTTGTAAAAAAAATTATTAATCATGTTATGAGTTCTAGTTTAGTCCTCACAGATTCACGCCTTATAATTTTGTTTTTCTGGGTTTTTTTGCTCAGTGCACTGTAATTAATCTGTTTTGTGTAACATCTGATTTTATTGTTAACGTTTCATTGTTGAGCTCCAATTGTAGTGAATAGAGAAGCCCTTACCTTGCAATTATGCTGGGTGCTTGGGATTGATTGTTGGTTGGAATTCATAGCAGATTGGGCACAAATAAACCTGGGAAAAAGAAGCAAGAATTTGTGCTGTCTATGTATCATTGGAACAAGGCACGCCATGTTGGATTATGGGGGTGAATGATGGTGCATATAACCTCTAGATGTTGGAATAGCATCATCAAGCTGTTATTAAAGTGGTTTTATTCAAGGGAAGCCATGTCAAACAAAAATTCAGTCAAGTTACACTGAAAGAAGCTTTAAAACAATTCTAGTGTTTTTCTCTTTACTGGTTGAGATAGTTTTGTTTTCGAATGAATGGAACCCGGTAAATATGATAACTCATTAACACTGACTTTGACAATTGTTCAAAATTTTAAGGTGCTAATATGGTATGAAATACACTGCATATTGTTTTTATTTGATTATTGAACCTGAATTGCATGTATATTGCGTGTTGGATGCCATATGTCTAATTGTCTCCCTTGAGTATTTTAAGGAAAGAAGTGTCTCCTCAGCGAATTAAATCTGACAATGATGGTCTCGTACCATTGGTGTTAAAAGGACATTGGTTGTGCATCGTCAAACGACCGTGTTATGGACAGTCTTCTCCAAGCAGTATTTGGTAACCTAGAGTATTTGGGGTTAAGGTGGGAACTGACAGGCATTGTCAACAACTGACTCTGTTTTTGTAATCAAGTTAGCTCAGAATCTGTTTATTTATATGATTTACCCATTGGTTGATGAATAAACATTCGAAGAGATTATCCCACGTGTGTAATTATTGAATACACATATCCTGAAATCCCCACAAAGGGTTGCGTACAAGAGGTGGACGCAACAAACGTTTCAAAATAAAATATTATGAAGCAAAATAAAATATTATGAATTAAAATGTGAGTTATAAAATATACTTATTGCAATGGAAAAGAGTTTATTTTAACACACACGGATTCATTAGTCTGCATTCAATACCCTGAAAGCAAAACGTTAGGCCATTGCACGAATCTTTTAGGTAAGATAGCGAAGTATAGCGGCGCTATCTGTTTTCATACTTTCAATATATTTCATAATATCTCTGTAGTAAAAATTTCAATAAAAATTGTTGGTAAGACAACAATGGTCAAGTGATTTTTCAGTGCTTGTGTGTGCTTTAATCCCGCGCCACAATGCTTAAACGTGCAACAACGGTGCAAAATTGTTTCCGTAATGCTTTTCAGTGTCATTTTTTGAATCAAGCTTTTTGTAGAATGATGTCCAGCCTTAAAACATTATCATGTCAAAAACAACCTTCGCCTATAAATGCGTCGAAGTTCGCTGCGAGACGCTATTTTGTGTAACTATGACGTCGGTCTCGTTTGGGAATTTACCCAAACGGGGTTAAGGCGGTTTTAATTGTGAAATAGAAACGGAAAGCTAATGCAGCTGAAGCATTAGTATACGCATCCTTGGTATATCCGCTGCGGTTAATGTGGCGATTTAAATGTGAAACAAGTTTTTAGAGAGAAACACTATTTTCCTTTTCCTGCTGTACATACAAACGTGTTGCCACTAATAAAGAAAAAGCCCTCATATTAACATCAATCCTCTCCCAATACATTTAGCAATGTTATTATTGTAATTAGTCTTCAAGATAAGTAAACACTATGTACAAAAATATACTAACATTTCTTGTACTTATTACGCCTATAATATGCTGCAAATAATTATTTTACTTTTTTTTTAATATTTAAAAAAAATAGAAATCAGTATTTTTGCCGAGGCTCCAGAGCTTCCTGTGAAAAACTGGCGGAGATCTGGTCTACTATTGAGAAAGGATAGATTTACTCCCGCACTCAGAATAAACGGTCTTGCTCTGGCTCAAGACTTCGTTGAATACAAATTCCATAGTATTGAATTTGTATTCAACAATAGCTTGAGCAAGAGCAAGAGAGCTCATCTTCTATCTATATAAAGAAGGATGTTTGTGTGTGGTTGGTTGGGTGGGTGGGTCTGTTTGTCTGTATGTTTTTTATACAAATCTACAGTTTTATTCCGATCTTGATGAAATTTCGCATACATGACCTTTAAAGCATGAGGAAGGTCACTGTCTACTTCAGATTTCGAAAAAATAATAATTATTGATAAAAAATCGATATTCATGGTTATGGCAGGGCATATTAATGAGAAATATCGCATGACCAACAATGCAAGCAAAATGTTTTTGCAACAATGGTAACAACACGCAATTCACAAACACTCTGCACGGACCAACAATATATATCTCATGACCAACAATGCAAATAAAAGTTTGTTCAACAATGGGTATCAACAATGGTTTCAACACGCAATTCACCAATAACAATGAGCTCAAAATGATGATGTAATGTTAAAGTAATCTTTCCAAGAATTATAACAATGAACATAAAATGATGATGTAATATGGATAAGTTTCAATTTGTAACAATGCATAGAATTCCTGTTATTCAGGCTTTTCTTAGAAAAGAGAGTTCTTAGTACTTAACAATTTCTTGAAAATCTTTAAAAATGATCAGTAACTGGAGATAATGGAGAGTTAGCAGACTATTGAGAAAGAGTGGAAAGACGACAGAGGAAGCACTCCTTTAGCTCCGTGATGTCCATCCTTGGAGAGGTCCAGCCATTGTGAGCCTTTAAAAAGATTTTTTTCGAATTTTCATTAAGAATTTTTACTGTATTAATTCTAAGCATTTTCATGTGTTTATTTTTAAGATATTGCAAAATTTAATTTAGTTTTTTGAGATTGTTTTGTTTACATCCAAGTGTAATTATCCCGGGCAACGCCGGGTACCTTTGCTAGTTCTGAATACAGGCGTTATCAGACATCGACAGAAGCGCATGAAAGTGGGAAATCACCGACGTCATTATCGTGACGTTGGCTATACCCACGCTCCTGTGAATTAGTGGCACAAAAGCTTTGTTTCTATCAAGACATACTGTCTGTGGGCTACTGGATAGTAATGGCCAGGTCATTTGCTTCCCAATCAGGGCAGGAGTTTTGCTGAAATTAGGCCGTTAGATGTCAATAGTTATCGGCGATGAATGATTTTGCTATAGCTTGTGCCCTTAAAATTATGTGTCTTCGAAAAAGAAGTCTTTAATTAAAGTATTTTCAAAATGAAATATTGTTGCGTGCCTCTGAGCAATTCAGACAAGAGATCCCGTTAAAAATTATATGAATTTGGAAACGAGAAAAATTTGGCTACATTTCTTATTTGTTCTATTTGTCAATTCCAGTTTATAGTTTTATATTTGTCGTTTATAAGTGTTAAAGAATAGTCAGAATATAAGAACATTAAACTATTACCTCACCTATTTTTTAATGTTTGAATAGAAAAATTTTATTTTAACAAGAAAATTTGTAATATTTTGAAATTAAGATTTTTTGATTATAAACAATATGGTTCACTGTACTCTCCTTCTTATTAAAGTTTATGGGGGGCCTTACAGTACATAACAGAAGAAATACACAATATTTCCGGATCAGTTTCGCCGTTTATTCCAGGCTTTATCAATGGTACATGGACAATCAAACAGTGCAGGGAAAAACCTAAACGAGTGAGCTACGTATTTCACAATGGTAAATGGAAACAACAACCGCAATTGTTTTATCCAATCAGAAACAAAGAGATGGAGGAGCTTACAAAACTCTAAGATGTGAATTAAACTTTTTTAACATTTCTAAAAAAATATATAAATATTCAAAGAATATACAAATCTATTTCTTTATATTTATCTTAACAATTGTGTTAGATCAAAAAATGAAATATGCACTAAACATCTATTTTTAAATATAAAAAATATTTTAATTTTGCTTTTATTAAAACATCAGCGATTGCAGTTCTCATGAACCATTTTGAAATACGTGTCCCAGAACCAATGCTGTCACTGCCATACTCGTCCAAGAAGTAACCAAATGAAGTGCACTGAACTAGGAAAGCAGCCATATGGAATCTAGTAAGTCGTCTAGAGGATAAGAGTTTTTCGTTATCAGGACGGTGAAGCAGATTGTAGATTGAAGGGGACAAGGAGGAGATTTTTCCTATCAGGAAAGCCAGTAATATGGAAGCATGGCTTTTTGAATGTCGTCAAAGTTGACGTTCAGAATGTGACGAGGCTCAGGATACCTGAGGGAACTTCTGAAGGCGAGCGGGTGATCCAGAATGTTGGAAATTAAGGGGTTATGATGGCCGTTAATCTTGGGAATCAGCTTCTTTAGGGACTCTTGAACGTGATTTCCAATGGGAGATGCAACGAAATCGTCAGCAATGGAAGTATTAGTTGCAAATCTCCTGTCAAGTTGTGTGATGGTCCTCAGGGTGACGTTTTGAAACGTTTGGAGGTCCCGTCATTTGGGATAGCATATTGTAGCCCAGGCAGGCATACTATATAGCAGAATGGTACGAATTACCATTTTGTATAGCAAAAGTTTGCAATCCACTCGAAGGGTGCTGTTACGCCCCAGAAGAGCAACTAGACTAAACTTTGCCTTCGCCTCAGAAGAGCAACTAGACTAAACATTGCCTTCTTAGCCTTATTTATAACGTAAGAGACATGATCGCCCCAATTTATATTGGCATCAACCACCCTCCTGAGATATTTGTAATTTTTAACCCTTTCGAGGTCTTTCCCGGAAAAGAAGAGGGGCTTCTTGGGTCTACACACTTTTTAGTAATGAATTATGCCTTGCATTTATTGGCGTTCAGGTTTAACCTGCATTTAGCAAATCATTTCTCGCACTGAAGTAAAGCATGTTGCAATCAGCATGTGACGTGAGCGGACTTATGAGCGGAAATCGTGATGGATGAGTCGTCAGCAAACAAGTATAGCTTGCACTTAGCCAAAATTGGGAAGTCGTGGATAGAGAAGTTGAACAATGCTGGGCTCAGGAAGAGCCTTGGGAGGCACAAATATTAACATCACAAGGGTTAGACATTGAGCAGCCAACCTTTAAGAAAAAAATCCTGTTGATTAGGATGGAGTCTAAGCAATCGAATCGTCAGGAAAACCACAAGTGATTATCTTAAAAATGAGGCCGTTATGCCAAACATGACCAAAAGCTTGCAGACATCCAAAAACACCAGACAACCACACAAAGAACAGCTTAGAGGAGCATTTAGATCTGCAACATCCTCCATCGCTGACATTGCAGGAGTGAGTTGGGCGAAAACCGAATTGCTCTTCGCGAACAAGATAATTGGCGATTTCTGGGTACATATGAAAGCTTAATAGCCCCTTTATTGGATAATATTGATTACATAATTGGTTATAGTGTTGAAGATAAATACAATTGCACATTGCTGATGCATGGGCAATGTGCAATTACAATGCATCTGAATTAATTGGCAAGGTGGTCAATTTCGGCAGGGGAGTGGAGCTCCCTCACTCCCCCCCCCCTCTTTCCCAGGGTACGGCAATGCTTCAATACTACAACCAAGTCTATCTATAACGACCATCTGCTGGACCAAGAAAAAGAGGTCACTAAGCTCGGGTGGTCGTTATAGAGAAGTTCATCAAGGGAATTACAAATCAATAAACCTGATTAAAAACATGTTTTCATTTGTTTATAAAAGAATTTAAGTTACTTTGTTTTTACTTCCTTGTCTTCCTAGTGAAAATTAAACCTAAAAATGTTTTCTCACGAACATCCAGGGTGTTCCCATTAAGCCCGTCTAGTCACCAAAAGATCACGTGGGCAGTCTGTGGATTTGTGCTTTTATTTAGACCGTTTGATGATTATTATTCGAAAATGAAACTATATATTTGGAATTCAGCGACTACAATTATGATTAAAAATATTTGATTATCCGGACAGCCACTGGGAGCTCTTCTTCGTCCATTTGCAAATGAAGAGAGGGTTTGTAGATCAACGATTTCCCTCTGTAGGCAAAGTTTTCTAATCTCATTTTTCAAACTTATATTGCCACCTGTCTAAGACTACCTTTTCCTTTTAAATTTAAGAAGTAGACACTTTACATTTCGTTCGCCATTTTGATTCCATTCGGCCAGTTAGAGCCCGATCTTGCTGTGCGCGACCAATCGCACACATTAAGCAAAACAGTTATTAGATTTAGACAGGATTTTCGCACCGCTCTTCATTTGTTAGACATATTAAAGCATATCAATAGGTAAAAGAACCATTGGTTGCATTTTTGTATCTCTTGATTCTGACTGGTTGATTACAGAGAATAATGTAGTGCAGTGTTTCCCAAACTGGGGTTCGCCAAAGTTTTTATATAATGGCGGATTTCTGTACAGTATGCATTTATGTTTGTATATTTATAAGTTAGTGGGTCGCGCTACTCAGATCTTTATGAAAGGTTTTCGCGAGTCAAAAAATTTTGTGAAAGGAGTTCGAAAAAATTTGGGAACCACTGGTGTAGTGGTATAATTGGCAGTTAGGATAGGACCTGATTGATTGCGTAAATGGGTTTTTTAGTATAGGTTTAGAAACATAGGGGATCTCTGGTCGCATTAGATATGTGGTCGTTACACTAACAGATTTCCCATATAACTTTATGCGGGATCAAGGAAAAGTGGTCTTTAAGCTGATGTAGTCGTTATATACAGCTGGTCGTTAATAATAGTTTTGATATATTAGATATGTTTAGATGTACTTGTTATATAATCAATGTCATCTATAAAGAAGCTAGCAAGCCTTATCATATGTACTCTTGGTAACGCCTGGAATAAATGACGAAACAGATGGGAAGATCTTGTGGATTTCTTCCGTTAAATACTGTAAGACATCCATAAACTTCATTTTTAATATTACTAAAATGTGAGAAAAAGTATTGTAGGACCTCCATAATTTTTGTTGTGTGGAGAAATCCATTAAGCATTTAAGAACGTTTTTATAAAATTAAAATGAGAACAAGTTGAGGTTATTATTTAAGTTTTTAAGGTTGTTCTGTTTGCCTACAAATGTAATTATCCCGGACAACGCCGGTTACCTCTGATAGTCTATCTTCAGTATGTACAAGTATATATAGTAGCAGAGGCACCTGACGTTGCCTGGGATAATTACAGTTGTAGTTAAGCAGAACAATCTCAAAGTTAAATAATAACTCAAAATTTGTTCTCAGTAATTCAACAATTTCCTGCAATAGACTTTTTCCTGTTGTTCAGATGTTTCCGACACCAGAATATCTTTTTATCTTTTCTGACCAATACTCGTTTTTTACTTCGGTGGTACTTCGCTAGATATGAATTATAACTTTCGAATGATTATGAAAGAGCACAATATTGTGTGCTCATTGGCTTGAAGAGTCTTGTTGATGTATGCTTGGTTATTGGTTATGTCGTAGAAATGTCGCGCGAGATCAGCAGCGTCCTTTTATACATAACTC
This sequence comes from Rhysida immarginata, assembly GCA_023313115.1. NCBI lineage: Eukaryota > Metazoa > Arthropoda > Chilopoda > Scolopendromorpha > Scolopendridae > Rhysida > Rhysida immarginata. Next base: position 22,067 of record JAHWFO010035119.1, on the reverse strand, counting down.
TCTAGAAAGTTATACACTGTTCAAGATATCGCCTGAACATTTTTAAGGAGCTCAAGCAAGATACTTGCATGCCCCTGCCTCCTAGAGAGAGACTGCCCTATCTATATCGTGCTGTTATACTCATTTCCTACCCAACATCACATTCTATCATTGCATCATTTTGAAAATATTGCTGCATCATCACCATATCGGTTTTCATGGAAACAATATTTCCCCGGCATTAATGTGGAAATATATGGAAACAATAATACAGGGTGTAAATGGACGACGTTTCACAAATTTAAGGATATGTAGAGCATGATGTGGTGAACATTTTTATTAATAAACCCATAGTCCCAAACGAAAAGCGACGGAGCCACAGCATGTTTGATGCTCTGTTTTGTGTCAAGCCGTGGAATGGCTGTCTGAATTATTGTGTTGTTACTGCATTGGAATTTCGAGCGTGAAACTTAACGCGCTAACGTATTTTCAATGGAACCGTCCAGCGACCGTTGTATGACTGGTCAGGTGCAGCACTTTTGCTGAAAGGTAGGGTAAAGGCGGGTAAGTTTGCCAGTCTTGTAAATTGGCCGCATTAAGTATTTTTTTTAATTTAAATTTTTAAATCTTTCGAAAAAGCAATAAAGGAAAAGGAAAAATAAATTACAATAAACAACAATTTACAAATGTTGAACACCAAATTTTTTTTTAAAAAGAAAGAGCAAAAAAAAAAAAGCTGTTTCCTCACCGAGGTTATTACAATTAAACATCAAGAAATACGTACAACAATCTCAGTGGTAAAGCGTACAAGGTTTCAAAACAGTTAATAAACAAACACAAAAGAAGCAATCGAAATTCCAATGCAGTGACAACACAGTAATTCAGACAGCCATTAAAACAGAGCATCAAACATGTTGTGGCTCCGTCGCTTTTCATTTGGGACTATGGGTTTATTAATAAAAAATGTTCACCACATCATCATCTACATATCCTTAAATTTGTAAAACGTCGTCCATTTACACCCTGTATAATTTTAAGATACTTGGGAACAATAATAATTAAAATGGTATCCATCGTCATCACAAGGACATCAATGGATATATTAGACCCATCTTTCCTTCGAAGTTTCCCTGACTGTTGACGTAGAAATTCTTATATTTTCCTGCTCTAGATGAAGCTCCCGTTGTTCAGATGATTCCAAACCCTGGATAGCTTTTTGTCTCTTTGTCTGCAGAGTTTCTCTGATCAATACTCGTTCTTTCTCTTTCCTTTCCTACACACGCAAATTTTCGCCATTGTCTGGACGTTTGTTAGGGAGGTCAACGTAGACACGTGTAGACCTTTAGCCTCCTCGATAGACACCTCCTTATCTATGTCCTGTCATTGCATCATGTTATGCTCATTGTTAATAATTCTTGGAAACGAATATTAAGTCATCGCATCTTCACCATCTGGGTTTCCGAAACATTTACATTCACACAGTTCATAGTCAAAATTTATCAGGGATTTCTTAGAAAATGTTAGGATCTGCTGTGCTACTAAATAGGTGATATACCCGGCGTTGCTCGGTCTCTTTTTTGATTAAATTTTACAATATCTGAATGTAAATATACAGTAAAAATGAAAATCTGAAAACGCGTAAAATTAATACATTAAAATTCATAAGGAAAATTCGAAAAAACAGTTTAAATGCTCCTAATGAACGGACCTCTCCAAGTATGGCACAGGTAGCTGAAATAATACCTTGATCTCGTAATCTAACTTTAGATGTACACTCAGCCTGCTGTGGTGAACTTCGACGATTCAAACATCTTCTTGGGTGGCAGTGAATGTACGTGTTCGTTTGTGGTCTGTTAGTTCGATATTCCCAAAAATATAAATTAGGTTTTTTTACTACTTGGTAACTTGGACTCCTTTACAGACACTGCCTTATCTATATCATCATTTTACGCTCAGGGGACTCCATTCCTTGTTCACTACTTGAAAAGTTGTCTTGAAGCAAACCATGTCCATTGGTCACGTTTCTTCTGTTGATACACTTTATTCGTCGAGAAGTGCCTGGGAACTTCTATGACTACTTGATCTCTCACCATATGCTCAGTTTCTCAATAGTCTGCGAACTTTCCATTATCTTCAGTTAGTGCTCATTTTTAATGATTTTTCAAGAAAATGTTAATTTCTAAGAATTATCAGTTCTAAAAAAAGCCCGAACAACAGTAAGTCTATGCATTGCTACAAATGGAACCGCTTTTATAAAGCACAAACTCTCCAGGGTGGCAGTGCATATACATTGTTATTTTGGTCTGTTGTACTACAATCCCAACAATCTGAATGGGTTTATTTACTACTTGGTAATCTGTTGTTGCAATTCCCACTCTACTCTCCATGTCTTGAAGCAAAACTTGACCATTCATCACTTTGTGTGGTCTAGCAGTCGCCATTTCTTGTGTTGATGAACCAGCATCGTCGAGGGCACCTGAGAACTTTGGTTACTACTTGACAACTCACGATTTGGTCAGTTTCTGAATAGTCTGATCAGTCTCCAGTATCTCCAGTTTAGTGCTCATATTTAAAAATTTTTTAAGGTTAAAAATAATAATTATCGATAATAAATCAATATTCATGATGATGGCAGGGCATATTAATAAGCGGTATCTCATGACCAACAATGCAAGACAAAGTTTGTGCAACAATAGGTATCAAAAACGGTATCAACAAGCAATTCACCAATATTATGCACGGAACAACAATAATATCTCATGATCAACAATGCACGGCAAAGTTTGTGCAACAATATGTATCAGCAATGGTAACAACATGTAAATCAATAACCATGTTAGGCAAAGTGTGCACTATAAATAAGTTCATTTATTTATTTATTTATTTATTTATTTATTTATAAGGATACAGAAAAAATATTCCCTATCGGGGCCTGTATGGTCACCCTGGAAGCAGTCCTGGTCACGCTGGAAGCAGTCCCTTCGCTGTGGCGAGAGTTAATGGCAATCGATATCAAAGCCTAAATCAACTCGAATCTTCAAATCAAAAACCATACTATATTATGCTCTATAAAAATCGTTCCAAGGATACATGTAATTCATATCTATAGAAATGACCCTTGAAGAAATGAATGAGTATTGGTTAAAGAGGAAAAAAAGTTATCAGGGCGTCAGAAACATGTGAACAAGGAGAGCTATGTCTGCAAAAGAAAATTAAAGAATTACTGACAGCCAATTTGAGTTGTTCTCCGAAAAATTTCATGAGAAAAACTGCTCTATCACTTTGCTCAGTACATAATCAATAACTCCATACAAATGCTTAGGCTGTATTTTTTTTAATTTTTGAAAGCAATAGTTATTACAAATTGTTAAGTTTGCACTTCTGTTAAATATTTTCTTCTTATTCTATTTTGGCTATCTAGAGAGCACGTGAATTAACACTGTGTTAATTGAAATTTGAATGGGGAAAATCTGTATATACCTGATCAAATTTGAAACTGGAATTGTTAGTTCCAGAGTATGGATGAAAATGATGAAAAGATGATAATGAAAAGGGACAAACAAAAACATCCATGCTCTCGGCTGGATTCGAACCCGCGACTCGTTGGTTTCGACCTGCGCCTTAATGCTCTTGGCCACCAAGCCGGCTTGTTAAATATTTTATTACAAACTTATTTTAAAAATTCAATTCAACTAAAAATAAGAACTTGAAAAAGTGATAAAGGAAGTGAGAAATCTGATATTTTTAATATCACAGTTTTTACCGTTTTAACATCATAAAAATTCAATCTTTACGACGTTCGTGAATACCTGTAAATACTGAGAGCATCCAATTTGTGGGTTGTCACGTGATTTGATAACCGGCTCTAATTGGCTGAATTCGCTTTCCATAAGAAAGAATGGAGTGTCATTACTCGTTTTACTTACAGGGACTCTAATACAGGATACTATTAACAAGGATGTCGTGAGATACCTAGCGATTTTCTGCACCTTAAAATACACACAAGTTTCCTCATACGCTTTGTCGAAATTGCATTACTTTAAGGAGTAAACAGCTCGTGAAGTTTGGTTAAACTCCGCCATAACGTAAACAAAAGCGCATGAAAAATTTAAACACCACAACATATTCCATTAACAGGTTTCCGAGAACTACCTGTGCACTAATAATGTGTCGGCCCTAAACTAAACCACTCTCACCGGAAAGCCATATTAGGCTAATGGAAATTGCGTGATCGAAAACATACTTCAAATAAATATGCTTTTTTCAATTGTCACTCGATTTTAATACGAAGAAATCTTGCGTTAAGAAAATCGCGTCAACGACCACTTTACGTAGGTCTAAATGGGGTTCGGGTATCTCTCGATCATTTATCTACTTGCATGTCTTTCCTAAATTGTGACAAGTTCATTTCTGAGGTCTAATAATTGCGAATATTTCAGTGGGCTGTGAGAGTGGTTGAGTTTAAGGCCAACACATTATTAGGTTTGTGCACAGGTAGTTAGCAGAAACCTATTAATGGAACACGTGGTGGTGTTTACATTTCTTCATGCGCTTTTGTTTGCTCTATGGGCGGAGTTTAACCAAACGTTACGAGCAGTTTTCTCCTTTAAGGAATGCAATTTCGTCAAAACTTATGAGGAAACTTGTGTTTATTTTAAGGTGCAGAACATCGCAAGGTATCTCATGACATCCTTTTCAAAAGCACCTTGTATATAAAGAAAAATGTTTGTTTGTGGGTGTGTTTATTTGAATGCTATTATAAATCTACAGTTTTATTCCCATCTTGATGAAATTTTGCACACATGATCTTCAAAGCAAGAGGAAGGTTAGTGTATACATGAGATTTCGAAAAAATAATAATTAACGATAATAATCAGAATTCTTATTGATGGCTGGGCATATTAATAAGAGGTATCTCATGACCAACAATGCAAGGCAAAGTTTGTGCAACAATAGGCCCGTCGTGTTTGTATCAAGAATGATATCAACACGTAATTCACCAACAATATGCACGGACCAATTGGCAAGCCACTGTTGAGCAACTGACACAGTAAATGAACAGTGGGGCTAGTAGGGTGTCAGCACCAAGACAGTGCCACGATCTCTCTTGAGGTTGGCCCTCCGGAGCAGGTGTATGGTAACAGCACCCATGTTGACGCCTGTGCATCGCAGAAAACGCCTCCAGTTCGCAATGGACTATCGCCATTGGACCTCGGCCTAGCGGCAAAGAGTTGTTTTCTCTGACGAGTTGCGGCTTCTGGTGAACAGAGTGGACGGACGATGGAGAATTCGCCAGGAAGCATCTAGAGAACAGGCATCCCGACAACATCGTTGGCAGACGACAGGCCGGTGGGGGAGGTGTGACATTTTTGGGGATGTTTTCGTGGTATGGTCTGAGTCCACTGATACCGCTGGAGGGTACACTGAATGCTGTTCGTTACCTGACGATCGTCGCAGACCAGGTACACCCCTTCATGTCTACAGTGTTTCCTCAGGGTGATGGCACCTTTCAACAGAACAATGCTCCCTGCCATACTGCCAAAATTGTCCATGATTGGTTCGAGGAGCATGAGGATGAATTCAAGCAACTCCCATGGCCACCAAAATCCCCGGACCTCAACCCCATTGAAATTTGTGGGACCATCTCGATCGCCATGCCCGCAAGCTGGACCCCCCATCATGCACGGTGATGGAATTACGGGATGCATTAATCGCCGAATGGTCCCAGATTCCTGCAACCACCTTCCGAAGACTTATTGACTCTCTGCCACGTCGACTAGCTGCTGTACTTGCTGTCATAGGTGGATATTCCAGATACTAGCAGTGGTCATATTAATGTGTCCCGCCCCTGTAATCAAGATGATGCAATGATAGAAGGTTCTGTTGCTTCGTCATTACAACATAGAATCATAAACAGTGAAGAGGAAATGTGTATAACAGCACATTATAGATACGGCAGTTTCTCGCGAGGAACAAAAAAAATACAGTTGTTTCCCTTCAACTCCCTAACAAATGTTCAGACAATTTGTGTGTTTTGAGCTTTTGAACTGTAGAATCTTCCAGACACGACGGCAGTTTCCACTGAGTTGGGTATATATTTCATGTGTTCATTTATACTGTAAATTAACATTCAGATATTGCCAAATTTAATCAAAAAAAGTGTCCGAGCCATGCCGATGACCACCTAGGTTATTTGGTAGCACAGCAGATCCAAACATTTCCTAAAAAAAAACCCTGATACTTTTTAACTATAATCTGTGAATGTGAAAGTTTTGGAAACCAAGTTGGTGAACATGCGATGATTGAATGAGAATTACTGAAATGAACTTTCCAATAATTATTAACAATGAGCATAACATTTTCTTGTAATTGTTTTTTTTTTTTTTTGCTTTTTTTTCTCTTCTTTTTTGTTGTTATTCCTTTGTTTGTTTTTTTCTTCTTTTTCTTTTTTGGGTATTCTTCTTTTTTCTTTTTCTTTTTTGGGTATTCTTCTTTTTTCTTTTTCTTTCTTTTCTTTTTAGTGTTTTTCAGCAACCCTGCTCTGGTCAATCGTGCCTGCAGTGGGCAAGTTGTGTATCTAGCTACTCAGACTTTCTGATTAGTCTAGTTCCCAGCTGTTGCTACATTATTTTAATTTACTAATTTAATTTAACATGAATATGCAATGACAGGATATAGATAAGGCAGTGGCTATCGAGGAGGCTAAAGAGTTACGTGTCTCCCTTGAGCTCCCTAACAAACGTCCAGATATTTGGCGAAAATTTGCGTTTGGAAAGGAAAGATTAAGAACGATTATTAATAGAGAAACTCTGCAGACCGAGAAGTAAAAAGCTATCTGGGCCTTGGAAACATCTGAAAAAGAGGAGCTGCGTTTACAGCAGGAAATTATGGAATTACTGAAAACCAATTTGAAATATTATTTAACTTGAAGTTGTTCTGTTTAACTAGAATTGTTTTATCCCCGGCGACGCCGGGTGCCTCTGCTGAAGAACGAAAGTCACTAGAAGTTAAAGTTTGTGCGGTATATAAAAGATTCATTAATGCATATAAAACAAATATAAAACACATCGCGAATTATAAAACAAATTTGTCTTGTAGCAATGCATAGAATTCTAGTTTTTTGGCTTTTCTTAGAACTAATAATTGTTAGAACTGAACCCTTTTTTGAGAAAATTGTCCCTTCGACAACAGAGCCGATAACAAAGCATACTTCAGCTCGACTCTTCAAATTAACAAACATACTGTATTATGCTCTATAAAAATCCTTCGAAGGATACATGTTGATTCATATCTGTCATAATGAAACTGAAAGAATGAATGATCAGAGAAGACAAAACAGCTGAACAACAGGAGCTTCATCAGCAGAAGGAAATTACAGAATTGCTGAAAACAAATTTGTGATATTATTTAATTTCTGAGGTTGTTGTGTTTACCTACAACTGTAATTATTCCAGGCAACGTCAGGTGCCTCTGCTAGTCTATCTTTATATATATTTAAAGAAGAATATTTGTGGTGTTGTGAGTTTGTGGATATGTTTCTTAGTTTGGGATAAGTTTTATTCCGATCTTGATGAAATTTTGCATGCTTAGCCTTCAAAACATAAATAAGGTCACTGTCTATCTCAGATTCGAAAAAGTAATAATTATCGATAATAAATCGATTTTCATAATGATGGCAGGGTAAATTATTGAGATATATTTCCTGACCAACAATGCAAGGCAAATTTTGTGCAACAATGGTTATCAACAACAGTATCAATACGCAATTCACAAACACTCTGAATGGACAAAAATATATATCTCATGATCAACAATGCAGGGGAGGCCGTGGCCTGGTGGGCTTTCAATGTAACAACTTCTGTGAAGTTAAGCGACATCAGGCACGGCTAGCCACTGGATGGGCGACCAATCAGTGACTCACAATCTTCACCCCCCCGGCTGCTGTGACCATCATACAGCAGTCGTTAATCCTGGTTCATCCAGGACCCAACTCGTCGGCCTCAGGCCATACAGGCTCCGGATGGACGTATAGGATTACTATTAGGAGAAGTTAACGCAACAATAGGTATCAACAATGGTATCAACACGTAATTCACCAACATTATGGAGGGATCAGCAATATATATCTCAAGATCAACAACGCAAGGCAAAGCTTGTGATATATAAATAAGGTTCAATTTTTAACAATGCATAGAATTCCTTTTATTCAGGCTTTTCTTAGAATTGGGAGTTCTTAATACTTAACAAATTCTCGAAAATCTTTAAAAATGATCATTAACTGGAGACAATGGAGAGTAAGCAGACTATTGAGAAAGAGTGGAAAGACAACACAGTAGTGTCCGACCGAAAGCGTATTTTACCTTTCGGCCGAAGCCGAAACCGAAATTTCGGCTATTAACTTCCTTCGGCCGAAAAACCGTAACCGAGGCCGAAAAAACGAACTTATTTAGATATTGAGATGCGATATATAATATTTCTTATACAGAATTAGAACGGCATATAATATATATTTAAACTTGTAAATAGCCTTCAACGTAATAGTAAATGGCCTTCATATTCATAGTAAATGGCTTCATATTCATAACGTTTGAGAATAGGTATTAACACTTTACATAGATACTTACTCAGATAGTCACATCAGTAGGCTAATACGGTGGAGAGTTGGTTTATTTGGTGTTATTGCTCAGTCTCCGATACGTTTTGAGCACGTGATCGTGCAGACGAAGACACGTGCAAAACTTCGATTTGTACCGAAAGATGCAACCGACTGTCAGCCGAAACCGAAATTTGCCCGAATGTCAAAAAAGGCCGAAAGTACCGAAAACCGAAAGAAAAACCGAATATTCGGTCGGACACTACAACACAGGAAGCTGCCCTTTAATTCCGTGCTGTATTGAGCAAATGGTGTACATGTCAATAGAAGAATCAGCGACTGCTAGACTACAATTGCACTTCCACCATTACAGCCGGATTATATTGTGTTTGCATTTGTTATTGATCGTTGAAAATGTATAAGACAATTTCTGAGCCCACGGACAGGGAAGTGCGTTCTGTTATACAGACAGTTTTTGATAGCAAAGAATGTTAAACCAGCTAAATGTTATGTTCACAAAAAAATAATAAATAAATAAATAAATAAATAAATAAATAAATAAATTGATGAACCAATGTTCATAACGACGCAGGAAGTGGGCGGCTTTCCGTTGTCAATGATGATTTGTTTGAAAAAGTGAATTGGAAAATTTGTGAAAAGAGATGGTTCACAATAAGAATGCTTTGTGATGACTTTCCACAAATTTCAAAAACTTTTTGCATGAACGGTGTTCAGCCATAGCTGTCTTCACTGGCGGCATCTTTATATGAAGAGGGCATAAAATGTTCGTTTCACGCTATGACAAATGTCTGACCACCGGTGGCAACTATGGAGAAAAATAATTTAAGAAATGTTCTTTCAAGTAAAAATAAATTTTGTTTTAAAAAATGTTTTTATGTGAATGTTTCCAAAACGGTACTTATTTTCTGAACATGCCTCATATGTTTAATGACCAACAATGTAAAGCAAAGTGTGTTCAATATAATTAAGGTTAATTAAGACATGTAATCAAGATTTCATCCCATTTCTTCGTATAATAAGACAAAATTTAATATGTAAAATGCATAGAATTCCTGTTGTTTGGGAATTCCTTACATTTGATATTTGTTTGAACTTAGCATTTTGATTAAAATCTTGTAAAATGATCAGTAACTAGAGATAATGGAGAGTTTTCAGACAATTGAGAAAGAGATGAAAAGGCGACAGAGGGAACAGTCCCTTCGCTCTTGGCGCCAGAGCACTGCTGCAACTGGGCAGTTATGACCGTGTTAACAGAAGAAACAGCCACTGCTAAACAACACAAAATGGTGAACAGCCAGTTTTGCTTCAAGACTTCCTGAGCAAGGTGTAATTGCAACAACAGATTATCTAGTTTTTTCCGTTTATTGGAAACAATGGAGGTTGTGTTGCTGGAACTACGTCATTTCTGTAACGCACGTAGCCTACGAAAAAAGACAAGCCCCCGGCCAACGCCTTCTAAAGATAAGGCCTGAGCGCGAAAACGTCAGACATTGTTACATCATCATCCGAAGATACGTTTAATCGCATTTCTACTAATAATAAGCCCTGAAATGCGATTAAACGTATCTTCGGATGATGATGTAACAAAGTATGATGTTTTCGCACTCAGGCCTTATCTTTAGGAGGCGTTGCCCCGGGGCGGAAAAGTCACCTGACCATGGTAGGCTGATCGATAATCCAACCTTTTTTTTTCTACTATCCAAAAAATACTGATTATTAAAATCCAAGATGGAAACAATGAGGGTTACATTGTTATTCAGCCTAGGATGATCAGGTGACTTTTCCGGGCCGTGGCCTGATTTTTCGTTGGCTACGTGTAACGCAAAAAACTTTTCATGCTAGCATTTCAATCCCCAAGTCGTTGGCACCGCTTAAAAAATTTCCTTCAAAAATACATTTTAGCATTCGCAAAAAGGTGTAACTGTTCATTTCTTTCTTCTCTCTAACGAGTGTATCCATTAAATGCACAGTGTGAGTCGAATTGTGCATTGAGCGAACTTCCCATTCTTATTCATTACTCATACTCAATTATGCTCAAAAGAGGAGCGACCGCTTATGCTAAATCTGTGAAGCACGCATTCTGAATTAGAAGACGCTCTTACTTACACTCATCGGCCTCGGTGGCTCAGCGGTTGCGTGGTCGCCTCTGATGCCCGAGTACGCGGGTTCGATCCCGGCCGAGGACGACGAGGATTTTTCAGGGGGAATCCTGAGATCACGCACTTCCTTCGGAAGGGAAGTAAAGCCGTTGGTCCCGTGTAGTCGTTTGCCGGCTGCACGTTAAAGAACCCTTGCGAGGCAAAATTTGCGGCCCCTATAACGCCGTCCTGAAATGACCATAGCAGTTGAAAAGGACGTTAATACCAAACAAACCAAACCAACCTTACTTACACTCTTGCTCTTGGTCACGCTCATGCTCTTGATCACACTATTGTTCTTAATCAAACTCTTACAACTGCTAGTGCTGACGCTTAGAGCGAGAGTATGAGCATGAACAATCCTTATGAATATGGGCCTCAAAATTATATATTTCCACTGTTAACCTCTTCTTATCTCCACTTTTCATTTTCTTCTTTTTAACCCCACATTTTATTATCACTTTTATCTTCCATTATTACACGTACATTTTTTCCCCACCGCTTTTTATCCTTAACATTAATCTGCAACTTTCTATACCCTATTTTAACTCTCAATTTTTATTCCTCACATTTAAGGAAACTCACCCCTTAAAAGTGGTATTAAGTGCGATATAAAAAAGGGGCTCAAAGGAGAATATAAAAGTGGAGATAGGCATTAGGGATTTAAAAATAAGGATAAAAAGTTTTCCTCCATCCGCATTCTTTATTCATAAGCCGCACTTTTAATTATAAAAAATGCATTTGTTAATTTAGAAAAATTCAATAAAGCATTCGCAAAAAACTGTATTTCACCTATATTTGCAGTTGAATTTATATTTCTATAGCAGCATTTTATATTATGCAAAATACAAAATATATTTTATTTCTGCAAAATACCATTTTGTTTGTACAAAATGTATTTTTAATCTGGCCAATTCAATTTTTATTTTGAAAAATGCATTTTACCGATCGCAAAATAGCGAATTATCGTTCAAAATAATTCATTATTATATGCTTCTAAACATGAAGCGTGATGGAAGCCCTGGAAAGTTTTTACTGGCAGCTGAACTGTTACCATTGAATCAAACGTGTTTGCCGTATACTATTGCCAGGATTGCTCCATGCCTTTGCTCTTGCTTATGCTTATGGAAGTAAGAGCAAGAGTGAGGGCACGAGCGCTTCTTCTGAATACGGGCCCAGACAGATGGATTGAATGATGGCACGATCTTCGCCACCTCATTCACCCCATTACCCTCATCCATATTAAGGTTTATATCAGAAATCATCCAACTGAGCTATATTATCCATCACCCATGAGATGCTCAATACTACGTGGAGAGAGATTGAGTACTACCTTGATATTTGCGGGCCATAAAAAAAGCTCACATCGAGTTAGACTGATTCATGGTGATATGATTATGACTGCTAAAAAAGTTTGTTGAATTTTTCTGAGAGTTAGGGCTAGGAGTAGAGTTAGGGCGGGAAACAGTATATGAACGTTTATCTGGTTCAGGTTTAACTATAAAATTTCCAACTCGAACTTTTAACCCGAGGGTAATTACGGCCAAAAGTTTTTCTGTTTTCATTGTTGCAAACCGCGTAGAGACAGCATTTCACGATAAAACATTATGAAGTTTTCTTATAACACCAATAATATATGCCCACTCGCGAGGTTTGCACTTCTAATGAATTAAGGGAAATATTTCTAATTGCTTGGTTTTTGGTGTAAAAGGGGAAAATTGTCATGTATTTTATCTTATGAACAGAGTGGGAACAAGGAGGTAATATAAAGTGTAATTTAATTTACAGAATTTAATTTTGAACTACAATATTTAGCAGAGTTTGCCAATTAGTTTTAAAACAAATTGAAAGTTGAATCATTTAATCCAGAGCCTCTTCGTCCGAGGGATCAGGTACATTTCCTAATGACGTCGGATCTTGGCTATCAGTGTTCCTGTAACGCATAGGTCGGAAGTCTTCCGAAATCCTACGAAGCGTTGGCTCCAGATTGTCGGGATTCTCCGTAAAACGAAATGGCTTGATCGTGATGGGTGCCGCAACGTCGGTGAGCGGCGACCTGCATAGGTTTGTCGACCGAAGAGCTTGTGCTGTCGGGAATAAAACAAAGATTTAGTAGAGGCCACTAATTTTAACCTGCTCAGAATTATAACCAATATCTTAGCGTATAGCTTAATTCCGCACAGTACCGGACAACGCGGTGTTGCTGTCCGAGCGCGGACAATCTGCAGGGCGCCCCGCGAGATAGCCGGCTGGAATTGTTGACACGAGCGTTGTCTTGCAGTCTCCAACACTCCTCGGGATTGCTACTATGTGAATTGAACGCAAGGACTCCTGTCCTTGTGGTTGTAATGTCGAGCAGACAGATGAATCCTCTGCAGTCACGGGATTCTCCAATGTCGGGTGCGAATCGACCTCGTACTTCGTTTGGGCTGGAGCGGCGGCTGTGTCGTTGAACATCAACTTGGCACCGTGCGTAGCAGCGGGGGTACTCGGGGCGATGTCGAGTATTGACTCGGGCTGACGCTCTCTCAAAACCAAGTCCTGCTGTTCGATTAAATCAAGTCCACCTGCAACGGGCTCGTTAAGTACAGTGCATTTATTATTATTTCTAACATGCTTACGATGATGGCGGCTTGACGACAGAATACGCTCGCATTCGTAAGTTCCACTCGGACTCCAACTAACGACTCGTCCCGCCGTGCGAGCTCCTCCTTCTATCGCCGCGGTTGTCGGTCTTGACGGGCCTCGTTCTATCTTGATACCGGGGTTGGCGCTGGGACGGCGGCAGCGGCAGCCTTCTTCCGTCGGACAGTTGTGGCTCGGCGCGTTGGCTCCTTTTAGCAAAGTAACGGTTAAAAGTAATGTTCTTATTACTAATGGAGTTACTTGTTTTCGGTCCTCCGTGCCTTGGCGACTCGTAACTTTTCCGCTGGAATATGCCCGTGCATCTCATGAGGTCTGGTCGGTCACCCTGGTTCCTACTTGGAAGAGAATTATTTACCGTCTGATGATCCTCTCTTCTCCTTCGCCTTTTATCCGGGGTTGGAGGATTCTGAGCCGAGATTGCGCATATCGCCCTCCAATCCCGATGCTCAGACTTCTCGATCCTCCTCCAATCCCGCGGCTTCAGGTTTGTTCTACCTGACGGGGTCCGTCTACTACTGACGGGGGTGTTTTTCTTCGACTCTTCTTTTTTCCTTGTCAAATCCTCGAAATGAAGCTTTTCAACATTTTTCTTCCGACGGGGATTTGACAAAAATATGATATGGAACATTGACCGTTTTTCCTCCACGTGATGGGTAATGGTAGTCAGAGCTTTTGCTCCTTAAACACATTGAAAACTCATTGTTTTCATAAAGGATGCAAAGAAAAATTAATAAAATTTTTTTAAATGAATTCTAAACGAAAAAACTTGGCTAGATAATAAATTTAATTGAACTAGAATGGAATAATTTTTAAACAATATAAACAAAAAACGAAAACTTTTTATAGGTATCGATAGTGCAGTGAAGAGTTCACTAGAAATTGACACGGAAGACAATTCCATCTGTTGTATCGTATCTAGAGCTTCTAGAGAGAGTTAAATTGTGCGATTATGCATTAGATACGTTATAGTGGAGTTTATGGCAATAAACATTTCATTTGCAAGTGAATTCGTTGTTTTAAGTTCGGTAAACTTACAGTTGTTTAAAGAAGTTAATCTTTTAGAAGGAAAGACATTGAATACAATTTGAGAGCACTCCAGCAAAACAGATAATGCCAGGGTGGCGACTGGCTCGCCAATAATTCCTCAAACGGTGATGAGGACGCAGCCTGTGATGAAGTGTTACTTCTACTCAGATGTGAGATACTCTGGTAACCAGCAATACCCACTGATCGTCATTCTCCCGTCCTATCCTGTACAAGTGAGTGCATGACAATAAAATATAAAACCTTAAAATGAGAAATTATATGTAGGAAGTATATAAATTCTAAAAATATTTTCTAAAAAGTAAAATTATAAAAAACTCTGTTTAAATAGCCAAACCACCAATGAGTATATGATCATGATATATGTTCTATTTCAAACTATTTTTTGCAAAATGGTTGCCATTTGTTGAGTTGCTAAATTGGACCTCAATCCTTTACGGTTTATGTTCATATCATTCGGTTGGTAGGCTAAAGTGCGTAATGATCGGTTCAAATTTTAAAATTTTGAAACTTTATACTTTTTATTGAGTATACTATATGCACATACAGTATATACGTTTTATTGGTATGGGCTGCCAGATAAGGAGATATTTAATATTGATTATCGATAATTAAATCGATTGCATCCGTCGGAATACTGACCACTCATCAATGCATAAAATTTATTGATTTTAGGTGTACTATACAACTGAAAGACAAAAAAAATGGAATATTCGATTTGTTATGACTGCAGCACTTAAAACCTTAGGAATTACACTCAGTAAAAAATCGGATAAAAACTTACTTTACATGTTTATGAAAGAGCAAATCCAAAGCCTTATTTTCATAATTGAAACTTTGCTGCATTTATATACAGGGTGTATCAGTTTCGATGGTCATAAAGTACCTAGCGTGATCCTTTGCATGATTGCAAACTTAAAGTCCTTATCGAAAATGTCGAAAACTCAAAATTTAAATTGCGTCGTTACATCATTTATGAACTTTCCGCACCAGCAGTTCATTAAATTCAAACGAGCGATTACAATAAAATCGGCGGCAATTGTTGAGATTAAATGACGTTTTCGACAGGTTTTCAGCAAACTTCGCGTGATGTTTAGACCCTTAACATTTGAGCTTTGAACATTTTGCATAAGGAACTTTAAGTTTGTAATCATGCAAAGGATCACGCTAGGTACTTTATGACCATCGAACCTGATACACCCTGTATGTTAATTTTTTGGAATTATTTTCATTACGCCAAAAAAATGGAAAAAGGTTTCAACAATGACAAAAAATGGAATATTGCAACTTTGCGGAAACATAACACAATTGCACACCTACTGTCACGTCAATCTGATGAGCGATCGAGAGACAACGTCCCTTCAGATCGCCACGTGCGTCGAGCGAAAACGACAACAAAGACGTCATCGACATCATCAGATTGGAAGCAATCAGAGAAGCGAACGACAACGGCTCACCCCGACTACAGAAATAGTCTCCCCCTCTCCTCATTAGTTATGCAAATTAATCGACGAAAGAGGCGGAGTTTGGGGGATATAAAAAAGGAAGAAAAAGCCAGTAAAGGGGCAGATTGTGATTTCTCTACGATTCCGGATCGAAGACGGCGACCGACGCAGCCAGTGCCTCTGCCATTGCTCATGGAAGTTCTATACATAAGGAACCGATATTCCAGGACTTAGTCGCCAAGACGGATGGAAGCGAAGCTGCACTTGATGATAGGCAAGTGACCATTTGCAATGAATCTAGTTTGAACTTTGATAATTTTCGAATGGTAGCCACGTCGGCGACGCCCATCATATCCGACGGAGACAAAATTCCCATACTCACCGAGAGCTCGAGCCTGGCATCCACGACGGAAGAAGCCGCCGCTTCTCCAAGGTCTTCGGCCCGAGGGGCAGGTCAGCTCTACAAGGTTCGACAAGGGATTGCTCCGATCACAGTAGCCATACCGCTTTTGACGATATCCACCGGCCAAGACACCGACTCCTCAGCGTCCTCCTTGCGTAGCGCCAACAATTTCCGAAGCGCGCGGGCCCGTTTGCGTGTTAGGGATAGCGCGCGAGGGGACTGCTTGTATTCGACAAATCCTAGTAGGTGCCCTTTTACGATTTCTCAAAGAACTTTAGTTGCATATAATCATTTGACTAATCATGTTTATACATTTAAACCCGTATACCTCTACTGTCTAACCTGCTTTGCTTTGTTCCGACACAGAATTCACCACAGCCTTTGGATTGGTCCTCGACTTGCCTACAGCCTTCAAGATACCATTGAACTTATTTAATATTTGTGATTCCGATAATGTCCTTGCTATATTTGTTTGTTCTAATATTACAATTCAAGTCGAATTAAAATATTGTTTCTATTACGTAAACGTCTGCTCCTCTCTCTGTCTGTACGTGACACCTACAAAATGATTTAATTGAATGTACAGAAAAACAACATGTCAGTACCCTGTCGGATAACCTTTAGCATCAAGAACTGCTCGTATTTGTCTTGACATTTAAGAAATCAAAAGCTTACACTTCTCAGTCGTTATTGCATTCCAAATGTTGACGTCTTTTTCAAATCGTCCTTATTTCTTGCGGGATATTCATTTAACCTTTTCTTCATTATATGCCACAAATTCTCGATCGGATTGAGGTCCGGAGACTTAGCTGGGCATTCAAGAATGCGTTCAGAATGATGGTGAAACCGATTTTGTGTTGTTTTTGCTCCATGCGCTGGGGCAAATCATGCTGAAATATCACATCTTCATCACCAAATTGAACCTCTAATGATGGAACAAGGAAGTATTCGAGGATTTCTTGATACACTGAAGCGTTAATGCATCCGTTCACAAGTGCCAAGGACCCAACGCCTCCGAACGAGAAGCATCCCCAAATCATCACGCTTCCTGGAAACTTTACTCGTTTTTCAACTTCGTCTCTCTCTATGCTTCCCCTTTTTTCCGCTATAAACGACAACCTTGGTCACCGTAGAATATGCAGAAACTCGCCTCATCACTAAACACCGCTTCTGACCACTCTTCTGATGTCCAGTTCATATATAGCTTTTACAATTTCACTCGTTTTGCTCTCTGCTTTGACGTGATGATGGGTTTCACTTTGGGAACTCGGCTTTTAAACTGCAGTTCACGAATTCGTCGAAGAGTAAGTTCGTTTTGACACGTTGGGACCACTCTTAATGATGCTGTTTGGATGACCAAAATGGATGCTTCTCCACCATCCGTCCCATCTTTGGTCGACGTCTTTCGTTTTCTACCACACTGGTATCAGATCGTTTGTGATCCAATGCTTTATTTGTGTTTTATTAACACTTTGCTCACAGTTGATTGCGCACATTTAATAATATGTGAAATTTCAGATTGCTTCCTTCCAAACGAATAATAAATTGTCTTGTGGAAGAGGAAAGATCTTTCCCTCCTCCCATTCAGAATGAAAAAGTGGTACAAGTTGTTATACAGAGCCTTACTTTCACGACTTTTTCTTAATTGACTTTGAATTATGCAGAGTGATGTGAAAGAGAAGGGAGGAGGCGGTAATATAGGTAAATAATACGTTTAATCAAACTTAATAAAAGTTGGTAGATACAATTCAATGAATCAAAGAATTTCAGTGATGCTTAATCCTTGGATTGAAGGACTTCAAAACTTGATTGTAAGTTCTTCTACGGTATCCCACGCATCCAAATCCTAATGACCAACTTGTTACATGGGGAATGTAGTGAGGGGTCGAGCCAAACTTAGGCGTATCCCTCGGTCGCTCCTTGGAGTTTTCGAAATTCGTCCTCTCGGCGTCTGGCCGTTTGTTCAGGTCGAAATCGTCTACATATAAAATGAATCGTACGACTAAGATTAGTAAAAGGTAAATTTCCACCTTAAACACTAAGAGTTCATCTATTCCGATGAGAGCTGGAAGATTCGATCGACATAAATAAATTGAGCAATAGTTGAGAGGCAATCGTTAATAAAACAATTATTCAATTTCCAAGGTAATAGGTTCTACGGCTAAATATCCATAATCCAAACTTATTACCTTCCCACGGATGCAGCTTAGCAAAGCGCAACTCGCAGCGCGAGATCTCAACGCGGAGCGCACTTGCGGAGCCTGCGATTTCCGATCGGGCTCTGGTCGGGTCACTGAAGGTTTCGGTCTTCCTTCTCGTGCGGCGTGAGCTTCCCGCTTGACGGCTGTGAGCGATGCCGATATCCCTAGACGTGGATTCCGTACTTTGTTTCGTACCACACGTTTCCTCCTTCCGGATATTTGCTCTGCTAGGCTCCTCGTGTCTACTGGTACTCGAGTCCGCTGCCTTCTCGATTCCGATACGGGGCGATCTGTCTTCTTCCTCGATATGCGAAGAACAATAATTAGAGAAATCGAACTTAGCATTTATACGACCTGTTCCTGCGTTCGGTTTCCTCCACAAGGCTGGGGCACTCGTCGATGCTGAGGCGGCTGCTTGGCGTGGACTCCGTAAACGTCTTTCCTCCTTGAATCGCCGTGGATGATAGTCGCTATGCCTCTCCTGACGTTTCCGTACCACTGTAAATCTAAAAAATCAGCTACAATCCAACCCTGAACTAATTGATTTAAAATGTAATGATGATGTTTCAATCAATGAGGAAGATAAAGCACCTACTGAGACAACCCATGGAATTTTCATGAATAAAAGTAGATCACCAATATTGATTAATACACATAACCATAATACCACATCCGCAAATATGGACATGCCATCTATCAACAATAGAAACACTAAAGGTTGGGGCTTACCTTTACGCACATACAATACCACACGTCTATGCATTGGAAACCTAGACGACTCAGTAACACCTCAACTTTTGGCAAAAACTTTAGTTGATCATTGAATAAACGTTATCCAATGCGGCAAATGGACAACTAAAGCAGGATCAACATCAAAAATGTTTTTTGTAAGAGCATTGATTAATTCGGATGAGAACATGCTGAATTCGGTTGATTGGCCTAAAGGGCTTAATGTGCGTACATATTTAGGACGTAATCCCACGTTACTACAGGACGAATATTTATCAACCCCCCCGAATGCGAGGCCTATCTCACCAACAAACTGATAATGCTATCTCCACTATTAAGCGTCCTCGGACTCGACCACTCGTTATAAGTTATCTCAATGCTCGGTCAATACTTAACAAAATTGATGATGTTACTATCTGGATTTCTTCTCACAAACCGGACATTTGCGTAATTACTGAAACGTGGTTATCTGACTTACACTCCCACGGCGTTTTTCAACTACATAATTACAATGTAATTCGTCAGGATAGACACACGAGAGGTGGAGGAGTCGCCATCCTGATCTCAACTCAGTGGAAACTTCAACTAAAAAAAAAAGATACATGTGACGGGTTGGAATACATCTGTGTTCATTGTCGTATAAATGATGCTGACATTAACATTCTTGCTTTTTATAGGCCCAACTATATACCCGTTTCTGATTTACTTTCTGTCTTACAACAGTCACAAGTTTATGACACAAACGTCATCATTGGGGATTTTAACATTGATTTTGGAGTAAAATCTTCTAATACCAACCTGATTACTAAATTTTGTGAAGCTAATCATCTTGAACCAATCATTACAACACCGACTAGGACAACACTCACGACTAGTAGCACCTTAGATCAAATTTTCATCCCTGCCCAGTGGTCTGAGTTTCTGGTTGAGCACATAACGTTTCCAAAATGCGACCATAACGCTCTTATATGTCGTATACAAAAAGTTGATACACTTAATAAAAATGCTGATAACACTATTAGGACTATATACGACTTCAAAAACGTTGACTGGGTTAAATTTAGAACAGTACTGCCCAATCAGAAATGGAATACTTTTTTTAGCCTACAATGTGTTAACCTATTACTAAAGACTTTCCAAACTAACGTTCTACAAGCCCTGGTTGAGGCGGGGTTAGTTGAAAAAATGATAAAGTCTAAAAACAATAAGTGCCTTTGGTGGAGCTATAACACCCTACAGTTATGGAAGCATAAAAAGCGTGAATATGCCCTCTTCAAACTTGATCCTTCTTCCGTCAACAAGCACCGATTAAAAAATGCGAATGTAAACTTCAAAAGAGGAATTCGTCAAGCGAAACGAGCGATGATTATGGCCAACAATACTAGCACCTTTGGTTTGTGGAAATTTATCCGGTCATACAAGAGAAAAAAAACGTTTCCAATGGAAGAGAGCGATCTATATTTAAAATGGATTGACAATCCAAACAATCAACTGCTAAATCCACAACTTACAGATAATAATCGTTTTGTTATTCAGGCAGGTTCCTGACTCATATTTCTCTATCTCAAATTAATTTGGCCATTAAGCAGACTAACAACAAGGTGTCAAGTAGAGATGGAGTATTGACTATTACTGTTATGAAAAATTGGGGACAGTTTGGCAACGTACTTTTTCAATCACTACTTCAAAACATTATGTACTCTCAGCGTTTTCCGACTGATTTTAAAAAAACGCTTATCGTCCCGATCCTTAAAAAGGGTTCAGTGGAAGATATATGCAACTATAGACCAATCTGCATCTTATCCACGTTCGCAAAAATTGCTGAAAAGCTGATTTTTGCTGACCTTACTAAATTTCTCTGGTCCATTATTCCAAGCAATCAATATGGTGGGAGACCGAAAACCCCAATTATGTACTCCTTACTTCATGTTCTTAATTATATTATAAATGCCTTGGACCAAGGTCTTTCATGCTACTTGGTAAACACAGATATTTCTAAGGCCTTTAATACTATTGACAGATATCAATTTTACAATCAGCTTGAATACTTGGGAGTAGACTCAAGAACTTTAAACCTTCTTCAAGATTTCTTTTCGAATAGAACCAACTACATCCAGACTCCCAATCACACGGAAGAATTCCCGTCCACTCGAGGTCTTTTACAAGGTTCTCCTACAGCCACGGTGTTTTATGCTGCTGCTACAGCGGAAATTCATAAACTCCCCTTAAATTGTCACATCCTCTCCTATGTTGATGATAACCTTCTATATAAAGCCTTTTCCAGTTCGGAACAACCGACCGTCCTCCAGTATATTCATGATGACGTACACTTACTAAAAAATTGGTATACCACACATGGTTTGACTTTCAATGAGGCCAAAACCAATATCTTACTTATTGATAAACAAAAAACCGGGCCCTTACTTTCCTGTAAGATTTTAGGCATTACTATTGACAACAGAATTTCATTCAAAGAAACAATTGAAGCCCTACTACTGGACCTAAATCGATTAAGGTTCTTACTTAAAAGCCTCAAAGGTACACTCACCAGAAAGGAAATGATTAAAACGATCAAGGCTGTTCTGATTCCAAAAATAGAATATGGCATAGTTATTTGGTCTTCTGCTTCGAAAAACTTAATTTCTCGGGTACAAGTTGCATATAATTCTGCTATACGAACTGGGCTGGGTCTCTCAAAATACGTGTCTATAACTGACACTTGAGCTGCTTGTGATATTCCTACCCTTCAAAACATCATAATCGCTGCTAGATTTAAGGAACTTTATTATGCCCTTATCATTACTGATCATCCGATACACTATGTGAGAGAATGGTTGTTAAATTCTAATCATACTCGTGAAACCCAGA
>JAHWFO010035107.1:0-11469 GCA_023313115.1 Rhysida immarginata | reverse complement strand
ATGGTTTCAACACGCAATTCACCAATAACAATGAGCTCAAAATGATGATGCAATCATAAAGCAATCCTTTCCAAGAATTATAACAATGAACATAAAATGATGATGCAATATGGATAAGTTTCAATTTGTAACATTGCATAGAATTCCTGTTATTCAGGCTTTTCTTAGAAAAGAGAGTTCTTAGTACTTAACAATTTCTTGAAAATCTTTAAAAATGATCAGTAAATGGAGATAATGGAGAGTTAGCAGACTATTGAGAAAGAGTGGAAAGACGACAGAGGAAGCATTCCTTTAGCTCCGTGATGTATTGAGCAAATGGCAATCAAGTAAATAGAAGAACCCGCGACCGCTAGACTGCACAAAGTGATGAATGGCCAAATTTTGCTTCAACACATCGAGAGAAGAGTGGAAATTGCAACAACACTAAGTATACATCTAAGGTAAGATTACGTGAGTAAGAAATTATTTAAAATAGCAGTGGCATCCTTGGAGAGGTCCAGCCATTGTGAGCCTTTAAAAAGATTTTTTTCGAATTTTCATTAGGAATTTTTACTGTATTAATTCTAAGCATTTTCATGTGTTTATTTTTAAGATATTGCAAAATTTAATTTATTTTTTTGAGATTGTTTTGTTTACATCCATGTGTAATTATCCCGGGCAAAGCCGGGTACCTTTGCTAGTCTATCTATATATATAAAGAAGGATGTTTGTGGGTATGTATGTTTTTTATACAAATCTACAGTTTTATTCCGATCTTGATAAAATTTCGCATACATGACCTTCAAAGCATGAGGAAGGTCACTGTCTACCTCAGATTTCGGAAAAATAATAAATATCGATAAAAAAATCGATATTCATGGTTATGGCAAGGCATATTAATGAGAAATATCTCATGACCAACAATGCAAGGCAAAGTTTGTACAACAATAGGTATCAACAATGGTATCAGCACGCAATTCACAAACACACTGCATGAACCAAGAATATATATCTCATGACTAACAATGAAAGGAAAAGTTTGTGCAAGTGTAATTATCCCGGGCAACGCCGGGTATCTCTTCTAGTTAAGTAATATATCAAACAAATCGTAATGACGAGATAGAAGCTAATATATATTACTATTTTTTCCAATTGATAAATATGGTTCAAGAAATGAACCATTTTGAAAATGGTTTTAATCGAAATAATGCACGTGCTCTAATGGTACCCTTATGAAACTCTCAAATGATAAGATATGGCATGTAATATATCAAACGACTTGGAATGAGGGGTCATGAATAAATATATAACGTAAAATTAATGATAGTCGAAATTGGTTCAGAGGTGTGGTTTAAGGGCATCTTTATAGTCCATTAGAAACTTACAAGGTTAACATAAGGCAGTTTAAAAATATAGTTCCGCGAATGGTTTAGTTTAACCTTTCGGTACTTGGTTATGGCATTCCTTAATGGATTATTAAATACCGAAAGGTGCTTTATGCTATCTGTGTGGGGAAACGTGTCTGTCGGTCTGTCCGTCCGTCCGTAACTCTAACTCCTCCGACGCTAAGAAAGATTTTCAAAATCTGTTTTCGTCAGTCTAGGAATATGGTTCATGGCATGAACCAAACACAAATATTATCTAAATCGGTTCATTGGCACGTGCACAAATGGTACCTATATTTTCCCACCTAGCAATTTTCAATGGGAAGATATATTAAGTAACTAGCAATATTACCCGGCTTCGCCCGGGTGGAAAAGATGCGTTGAGTAATTTTTAACGATTGTTTGTTATGTTAAAAATTGAACTATGATTAACAAAATATGAACGAAATGCAAGAAAATGAGAGGCAGTCTCGAAAGCCTTCTCCAAACCTTTCATAATCATTTTAAACCAAAAATAATGATTTATGAACAATGAACTGGGAGCAAAAGAAAATTAAATTATATGTACAAAAGTAAATAATGAAAAGAAATGATAAGATAAATGAATCAACTACACAGGCAAAGTAGTTGTGCATTCAAGCAACATCACATCTGCTCAAAGCCTGAGCGCGAAAACGTCATACATTGTTACATCATATACGGTAGGGTATTTTTAATCATATTCCAACTAATAATAAGCCTGAAATTGTCCCTACCGTAGGTGATGTAACAATGTAAGATTTTTCCGTGAACAGGCTTTCTCTCTAGGTGGGTGTGATTCAAGTCCATTTCGGTAAACAACGTTGTATGTCTTTCCCTGTGGCGCAAAAACATGTAAATTTCGACAGCTGGACACGCGGGAGCAAGCAACATGTAACTGACCGTGAGTGAAAATAAGTACCTGCGATCTTGAAAGTCTGGAAAAAATGAATAAAATGAAACACAAGTCTAGCTGATATGCTCGTCGGGCGTTGCTCGGGCTGTTTGTTCCAATGAAGTATAATAAAGGTAGATCCTGAATCCTATTGTTAACATCGCCACCAAAGTGAAGCCATATGGCAGTTCTGGGCAGGAGTGAGCCGTGGTGTTTTTAGCTGTGTGGTTTCTTTGTTTTTGACGATTTTGGGCCCGAGGAATAATTAATTCAAAACCATTCCTCAAAGTTTCCGCGCAAATTCTGTTGTTGTAGTCAGCAATTGGATTGCTGTATTTTTGGAAGAAGCGATTTTAGTCTCCTCTGTTGTATGAATTTGCTTACATCTCAAACATCCCAAATATAATTTAACTATCGTACAACCATGGTTACTAACTTCTAATAACCATGGTACAACATAACAAAACTGTCAGCTCGCAGCCGACTATTACGTGTTCAGCAACAAATACGTAACATCAGCTGACAGTTTCAACTTTTCGATAAGATAGTATCGCCATCTAGTGACATCCTTTGAAAATAATTTAACATTTCGAAAAATAAGAGTAACTTAAAAAATTGATATAAATACGATATAAAAAGTACCCTACTTAAAGCACAGTGACACTAAGTAAGTACATGGAAAATTTCGTGGAGATTCGTTGAGTATTTTCTAAGTTGTAAAAGGACAAACGTTCCAAAGAACTCTAATTTATAATATACTAGCTGTTTTACCCGGCGTTGCTCGGGCTTCTTTTTGATGAAATTTGGCAATTTCTATATGTGAACATTTAGTGAAATTGAACCCATGAAAAAGGTTCGTTTGTTACCCATTTTTCATTGTAGGCCTAACATTTATTAGCCCTTTGCCACCGTAGGCCTAACTTTTTTTTCAGCCATTTATTTAACTGTAGGCCTAACTTTTTTCAGCCCTTTTTAACAATAGGCCTAACATTTTTCAGCCCATTTTAACAATAGGCCTATCATTTTAAGCCATTTTTTTACAATTGGCCTAGCCTTTTTGAGCCTTTTTTAGCTGTTGCCTATTTTCCAATTTAACATTTTTTAACCATTTGTTTCTATCGCCCTAACATTTTCTATTTTTTCGTTTAGTACTAACAGCACTGCAATTTAATAAGAAATGTGTGCGTGCCTCGTCTAAGCTTCATGACGGGCACATACTCCAAGCCTTTTCTCTTTTAAATTCTAAAAGTACGTGTTTTTCGTCTTGGGCTCGTCATTTCCGAAAGTGTGAATTTTTTCATGCCTGTTATTGCCAATTAAAAGTTTTTTCGGGGGAAGGTTTGGTCTCTACATTCTCGAAACTGTTAGTCCGAATTCAATGCCAAGCTTTTCAGGTGAGCTCAGGTAGGAACTCGTACGAATACCATAAGCAGAATTTGAAACTGTTGAAGCATTCTCGAGGTTTCGTCGGTCATTCCGACGGGCAGTCAAACCAGACTCCCAAACAGAGCGTAACCAATTTTTGATTTTCAGCATATCATAATGAAAGCTAAGTTTAAACTAAATTTTTTTCCTGCTTGAATAAAATGATTGTAATATTCCGAATGTGTTTTTTCTTTTTCTCAAATTTCAAGTTCTTTTCATGAACTGTCAATTAGCTTCAAAAGATGGCGTCGTTTATTCCACTCTAAAAATACTAATCTCGTTACCTGCGGGAGAGGTTTTTCATTGATACTTAAAATGAAAGTAAAGGCCTTGTCTGAGCCTAACGCACATATGGTGTGAATCTGAGTTCAAAAGTTTTCAAAAAATTTAGCAGAAAAGAGGATTAAAACATCATAAAGCAACCGAATGCACGATGGCGTAATGGCCGAAATCTTCGGAGGAAAGGGAAGGATTTAGGATTCTAAGGACGTGCGAGTTAAGCGCCATCCAATGGCAAATTCCGTCAGTGGGCAAACAATCAAACAACAAACGTAAAAAGAATTTTATATAAGAGATTAATATTTTTTCGAATTCTTATGTCGACAGTGCTCTTCCTCTTGCTTTGAAGGTCAAATGTGCCCAATTTCATCAAGATCGGAAGAAAACTGAAGATTTGTATAAGGGACATACAAATAAACATAAATATATAAATACATACATACATACATACATACATACATACATACATACATTTTTATATATATAGATATATGGATATATCAAACAAATCGTAATGACGAGATAGAAGGGGTTATTCATTTCTATTTTCGTTGGACAATGAATATTGTACATGGCACTAACCAATCAAAAATATTATCTAAATCGGGTTAATAGCACGTGCACAAATGGTACCTTCGCGACCCCACCTAGCAATTTTCAATGGAGATCAAAGCGTAACCACAAGATAGAAGCGGATATATATTACTATTTTTGTCAATTGATAAATATGGTTCCGGGAATGAAAATGGAAATCGAAACAATGGCACGTGCTCTAATGGTACCTGATGACACCCACAGATATTTTCAATGATAAGATATGGCATGTAATATATCAAACAAATTGGAGTGATGCGTCATGAATGAATATAAAGTAAAATTATTGATAGTCGAAATTGGTTCAGAGGAACCTGGTTTAGTGAAACCTTTGTGGTTCATTGAAACACTCAATGCTAAAATATAGCATGTAATATATCAAACGAATTGGAATGATGTCTCATGAACGAATATAATGTAAAATTAATGATAGTCGAAATTGGTTCCAACGAACCTGGTTTAGTGAAACCTTTGTGGTTCATTGGAACTTTCAACGCAAAAATATAGCATGTAATATATCAAACGACTTGGAATAATGTGTCAGGAATGAATATAACGGAAAATTACTGATAGTCGAAATTGGTTCCAAGGAACATGGTTTAGTGGAACTATTGTGGTTCATTAAAACTTTCAATGTTAAAATATATCATGTAATATATCAAAAGACTTGAAATGATGTGTCATGAATGAATATAACGTAATATCCATTATAGTTGAAATTGGTTCCAAGGAACCTGGTTTAGTGGAACCATTGTGGTTCATTGGAACTTTCAATGCTAAAATTTGGCATGTGATATAACAAACAACTTGAAATGATGAGTTATGTATGAATATAATGTAAAATTAGTAATAGTCGAAATTGGTTCAAAGGTACGTGGTTTAATGGTATTTTTAAGGTCCATTAGAAACTCACAATGTTAACATAGAGCTGTTTAAAAATATA
This sequence comes from Rhysida immarginata, assembly GCA_023313115.1. Taxonomy (NCBI): domain Eukaryota; kingdom Metazoa; phylum Arthropoda; class Chilopoda; order Scolopendromorpha; family Scolopendridae; genus Rhysida; species Rhysida immarginata. The sequence continues at coordinate 5,951 of JAHWFO010035107.1, read as the reverse complement.
GTTCCGCGATGGTTTAGTTTAACCTTTCGGTACTTGGTTATGTCATTCTTTAATGGTTTATTCATTACTATTTTCGTCAGTCGATTAATATGGTACACGGCACGAGCCAGTCACAAATATATTATGTAATCGGTTCAAGAGCACGTGCACAAATGGTACCTTCACGATCCCACCTAGCAATTTTCAACGGGGAGATATATTAAGTAATATATCAAACGGATCGTAATGACGTGATAGAAGCGGATATAAATTACTATTTTCGCAACTTGATAAATAAGGTTCAGTAAATGAACCGTTTTGAAAATGGTTGTAATCGAAACAATGGCACCTGCTCTAATAATACCCTTATGAAACCCGCAAAAGTTTTCAATGATAAGATTTGGTATGTAATATATCAAACAAATTGGGATGACGTGTCATGAATGAATATAACGTAAAATAATAAGAGTAGAAATTGGTTTCAAGGAACCTGATTTAGTGGGACCGTTATAATTGATTAGAACTTTCAATGTTAAAATATGGCATGTAATGTATCAAATGACTTGGAATGATGTATCATCAATGAACATAACGTAAAATTAACGATAGTCATAATTGGTTTCAAGGAACCTGGTTTAATGAAACCAATATGGTTCATTGCAACTTTCAATGCTGAAATATGGCATGTAATATATCAAACTATTTGGAATGGTTTATCATGTTTGAATATAATGTAAAATTAGTGATAGTCGAAATTGTTTTTAAGGAACCTGGTTTAGTAGAATCGTTGTGGTTCACTGGAACTTTCAATGCAAAAATATGGCATGTAATATATCAAACATCTTGGAATGGTGTGTCATGTTTGAATATAATGTAAAATTAGTGATAGTCGAAATTGTGCAAAGGTACGAGGTTTAATGGTATCTTTATGCTATAATGGAAATTTACAATGTTAAAATTGGGCCGTTTAAAAATATGATTCCGCGAATGTTTTAGTTTAACCTTTCGGTACTTGGTTATGTCATTCCTTAATGGTTTACTCATTCTGTTTTCCATATATTTCGTCATTAACCTACAGTACTAAAAGCTGTTATCTGTTATATTTTTTGGAATTTGCTCGTAATAAACAAGTCCAAACTTTCTAAAAGACAAGAACCTTTGTGAAAAATATACATATTCTACACAGCCGAAGACTCGTCAATTAAAATTCTTATACCAAGAAGGACAGGAGCTATCAACGCCTTATTACATAAAAACAACGATTCTTCAATAGAAATACGTTTTAAGGCTCAGAAGCAATTTTTTTCAAAGAATTTTAAATAATCTTCATGAACATTAAGGCACGAGTTCCATTGGTGCACTAATCTGTAAAGCCCTATCTGGTGAAATTCCTGCGGTTGTTGGCGGAACCATTCGCGGAACAACAAAGTCTACGTTAGCGTCGGATTGAACAACCGTCCTTTTAATAATTATTTTTGAGGCCCAAAGACATGGAAATCGTACGGGGACAAGTCGGGAAGGTACGGTTGCGAGCAGATCTTGAATCTTTCGGGCTACATGAGGATGGGGATTATCATGGCGAAGGGAACACCGTATGTGAGTTTCACGGTACATTTATTCTCCTAAAAATTTCCATAAGCTGGCGCCCTTCAGCAGCCAAAAATTGAATAACAGCATACAGATTTACATTTAGAGGGATTGTCTAATATGAATGCCATCTTAGAACTTAATCATAACTTTTAGAAAGAAGGAAACCGATAAAATGTGGATAGACGCCTCAGGAGTACTTAAATAAGACGACTGCTTTCCGTTGATTAGGTGTCACGAGCGCCATATCAACATTCTCAAAAAACAAAGAATTTTTGGAATGCCGGCTCCTTGTGGAGTACGAGAGAGGGCGCAGCGAAGAAGTTATTTAAAGAGGCTGCAGCGGAAGGAGTTAGGAAGGAGATTAAGATTTCTAATCACGTGAAGGTGAAGAGAGAGGGACAGAACGATGTATGTAAGTTTCCATGGAAAAGAAGAAGGGAAAAGATTGAATTTCCTATTAAGCATGCTAAAGGAAACGGAGAAGGAAGAAGAGAAAAGTCAGCATTGACAAGAAATACGGAGACGAACGGCTTCACTGAATGCTGCGAGCGGGAGACACAAGATTCATTATTAAATCGAAGGTTAGTGAACAGAATAATTTAACTACGAACTACGAACTGTTTCGAAGTTCATAGCCCCGGCATCATATATTTACAAAGTTTGTAGTCAGTTTTTTTCATATCATTTTTTTCTAATCTCCAATCTTTCTTTTCAATCGGGCATCTTCCCTAATGTATGGAAGCAAAGCAAAGTAGTTCATATATTCAACAAGAAAGGTGATAGGACCATAATTTTTTATATTTTTCTATTTCCATTTTTAGTTTCCCTGCAAAAGTTTTTGAATATTTAGTCTACCAGAAAATTTATACCGTTTTATCTACTTGTTAGGACCGATAGGTACTTGTGTTATCAAAATGTGCGTCCGTCCGTCCGTCTGTCTGTCTGTTGGTGCTCTAGCGTTCGAACGCTTTAGAATTTTCGACTTCCGTTTTCGCCATTCGACAACTTCGGGAAAACGAAAGACTGAATTCGTTGGTGGAAAAAATTGGTGAACTACTTCCGGTTCAAAAGGTCACAAATAATATAGGGGACCACGTTTTTCACTATGCAAATCCATGTATAAATGGCCTGTGCATTGCCAACAGCTGTTCTCCCTTTGGCATTCCATAGCTCAAGCAGAGAAAAGTGAAGACCCGTGATGGTCTTCCTTGATGGTCAATATCAATCAAAACTGGTTCAATGGACTATGCTTTAGTGGTACCATTACGGTCCACTGGAAACTTTCAATGCTAAGATATGGCATGTATTATTTCAAAAAACTTGGAATGATGTGTCATGAATGAATATAACATAAAATTAATGATAAACGAAATGGGTTCAAACGCACCTGGTTTAATGGAACCATTATGATTCTTTGTAAACCTTCAATGCTAAGATATGGCATGTAATATATAAATCAACTTGGAATGAGGTGTCATGAATGAATATATCGTAAAATTAATGATGATCGAAATTTGTTCAACGATATGTGGTTCAATGCAACCATTATGCTTCATTGGAACTTTCAATGCTATAATATGGCACGTAATATATCAAACAACTTGGAATGATGTGACATGAATGAATATAACGTCAAAGTAATGATAGTCGAAATTAGATCCACGGCACCTGGTTTGGTGGAACCATTAGGGTCCATTGGAACTTTCAATGCTAAAATATGGCATGTAATATATCAAACAACTTGGAATGATGCGTCATGAATGAATATAATGTAAAATTGATGATAATCCAAATTGGTTCAAAGACACGTGGTTTAATTGTATCATTATGGTTTATTGGAACTTTCAATGCTAAGATTTGGCATATTACTTACACCTTATATTATCAAAAGTTAATTTGTGTTAGACATATTTTAACAATAGCTAGTAGCTAATCATTCCTTCAATGGTACAAGTTTACGTAGAAAAGTATTGCCAATAGTCTATGAAGAAAGATTGACCCTTACACAAAACGCTTCAAAAATTAACGCTTACTTCATTAAATAGGAATGCTTACAATTTAAAAGATTCTTGAATAACATTAGTGCCATTTTGTTTCTTGTACAATTATATTGTTAATTAATAAATCATTTACTTTCGTTTAAAAAAAAAAGATTCTTATATGTTCTAATTTATAGAGAACTAGCAGAGACACCCGGCGCTGCCCGAGATAATTACAGTTGTAGATTAAACAGAACAACCTCATGAAGTTAAATAATAAATTTGTTTTTAGTAATTCTACAATTTCCGTCTATAGACGAAGCAGTTGTGCAGATGTTTCCGATGCCCGGATAACTTTTTGTCATCTCTGTCCAATACTCATTCATTTCTTCGCTGGCATATCGATAGATATGAATTATTATTATAATCCTTCGAAAGATTATTATAGGACATAACACCGTATGGTTGTTGGTTTGAAGAGTTGAGTTCATGTATGTTTTGTTATCGGTTATCTCGTCAACTGTAGCTCGAACGAAGGGACTGCGTCCTCTGTCATCTATCACTTTTTCTCAATAGTCTGCTAACTCTCCATTATCTCCAGTTACTGATCATTATTAAATATTTCCAAGAAAACATTAACTTCTAAGAAGAGCCCGAACAACAGGAATTCTACGTATGGTTACAAATTCAATTTTGTTTTATAATTCTCAGAGGTGGGATGGAACCATCATTCTTAATGAACCTACTTATATTGCACACTTTGCCCGAGCTTTACTTACCCTCTTGTTGTTCTGTCTCAGATTAAAATATTATCCATCTTCACCACCGGGGAGTATCACTGGATACTTTAGACCTATCTTTTAAAATTTCCCTTGCCCTTGACTTAGAAGCTCTTATACCCTCCTGCTGTAGTGAAGCTTCCGTTGTTCAGATGTTTCCAATGCCCTGATAGCTTTGTTATCTTTCTGTTGCAAATTTCACTGATCAGTGCTCGTTCTTTCTCTTTTTTTTTGCCAAACACTCAAATTTTCGCCAGTCGTCTGGACGTTTTTAGGGAGTTCAAAGGAGACCCGTGTGATTCCTTAGCCTCCTCGATAAACACTGCCTTATCTATGTTTTGTCATTGCATAATCATATTATGCTAGTTGTTAATAATTCGTTACCCCTTCCCTAAAAGAGGTAAATATGGTTAATTATGTAGTGCCTGACCAGTAAATGTGTTACGTTTGTAGTGTCACACCAGTTAATGTGTTAAGTATACTGGGTGTCTCAAAATTCCTGGTACAAACTTTTAGGGGAGATAGTATGGGTGATTCTAAGTAAAAATGTTTATATGAACATGGGTTCCAATTTGAACGATAACTAAGATATGAGCAGAAACAAAAATGCCGCCACCAAGATCAATATGTTAATAACTCAGGTTGCGGAACGCCTAGAATAAGTAAATTTGGGGGAATAATAGGGTAAATAAAACTGTGTATGCCGTTAAAATTTGAACGAATTCCAACAAGTAATTTCCGGGTTACGCAGTCAAAATCTTAAAAAGTGCTGATTAGTACTCGCATGTGAGCACTGTTACGATTTTGAATGCGTAACTCAGAAACTACTCGTTAGAATACGATCAAGTTTTAACGGTATACACAGTTTTATGTACCCCTTTACTCCCCCAAATTTCATTATTCTAGGCGTTTTGGAACCTGAGTTATTAACATGTTGATTTTGATGGCGGCATTTTTATTTCTGATCATATCTCGGTTATCGTTCAAATTCGGACCCATGTTCATATGAACTTTTTTGCTGAGAATCACCCATACTACCTCCCCTAAAAGTTTGTACCAGGAATTTTGAGACACCTTGTATGGTGCAACACCAGTTAATGTGTTGAGTATCCAGTGCAACACCAGTTTATGCATTAACAAACTTTCAAGCCCCTTTCCCCCTCTTAGGGGTTGAATTTCAAAAATCCCTTTCTTAGTGCTCACTTACATTTTGTAAAGAACCTCTGTACAAATTTTCAAGTTTCTAGGCCTTATGGTTTGGGCTGTGCGTTGATCACTCATTCACTCAGTCCGTTTCTTCTTTTATATATATACAGGGTGTAAATTTTAAGTTGACAAAGCAGAATAACTCGAAAAATAAGCTTCACACGAAAAAATGCGTATAATCCAAAGTTGATTATTTTCGAGGGGGCATCTGCTGGTGCTAAAATTAGCCCACCCCCCCCGGCCCCTGGGGGTGGGGCGGGGGGCAACTTTAAAATTTCAAATGGGAACCCCTATTTTTTATTGCAGATTCAGGTCCTACATAAAAAACTACGTACATTTTGTCTGAAACATTTTTTTTATTTTTGGTAGATGGCGCTGTAATTCAAGAAAATCCATTTTCTCATTTTTGCGTGGAAAT
>JAHWFO010035076.1:16229-39182 GCA_023313115.1 Rhysida immarginata | reverse complement strand
TTTTGCTGTCTGCAGCCAACAAGCGGAAACGACTCCAATTCGCTCAGAACGAAGAAACCTAGTTTTTTCCCAAAATCTATTCACTGACATAGATGCACGATATAACGGATGCATCACTCTTCCACAGTTCTCTGATGTCTTCTGAGCAAGAATGGTGAACCACTGCTGTAAAGAGAATCCCAAGATAACTATCGAATTCTTCGTCTTTCAACTCCTTCCAAACTTTGGGAGGGCTGTTTGGATTTTCTGCATTCCACTGAGAATATACAGATTTGGCTTTCCTGTTTGTTTCCCTGATTATGATATTGCACATAATGTTATCAAAAATGCATTTGAAGGTTTCAAGAACTGAAAGGGATTCAGTTTTTTTTACAGGTCCTGATTTTTGGCGTAAAATGTTTTGCTGTGGTGTTTGAGTACTGTCAGGACTTGTCAGATTCCATGCAGTTCCATCTTTGCCATACAGCATCTGCTGATCGGGAACACTTTCTTCATTCTCGACTTCACTGGAACTTTCAGAACAGTCATCTACTTCTATTTGGGCATTATGATCAGCATTGACGTCTTCTATATCAGATTCTTGATTGTGTTTTGGTGGAACGCTGAGATCATCAGGAATGATGGAGCAATACAACTCATTATCACTTTCTGAATCATCAATGAAATTATCCAGATATGATTGTTGTTGCTCAAAACTCATTCTACAACAAAATGAATTAGGCATTATAGTAAGTGCATATTAGTCAAAACTCATTGAATTCAAAAGTGTAGGCATATTAGTAAGTGCATCATCTTACCGACTGAATTCTTCCAATGAGAATACTTGATCGCGTTTTGCCATTTTTATGTTGGTCTTGTGCGAGTATAAAACTAGCAAGTTCAAGTATAGCCTCTACTGTCAGCCTTGAACAAGAGCAGACGTCTCCAATTCGTCAAGGAGCACAAGGACTGGACAGTAGATGACTGGAAAAGGGTCATGTGGTCCGATGAGTCACGATTTCAAATGCATCATGCAGATGGCAGGGTTAGAATATGGAGAAAACAACACGAAAGCATGGACCCCACCTGCATCGCCACAACACTTCAAGCTGTTGGCGGCAGTATTATGGTTTGGGAGATGTTTTCTTGGCAATGTTTGGGTCCTTTGATTCCTCTGCACGGACGCGTACGTGTCAAAAGATTATTTAAGTATTGTCGCAGATCAAGTACATCCCGTTATGTTAATGGTGTACTCTGACAGGAATGGATACTTCCAGCAGGACAATGCTCTTTGTCATAAGGCTGGCATCGTCCTCAGATGGTTCGAAGAACATGCCGGAGAGTTTACCTTGCTTCGTTGGTCTGCACAATCGCCAAATCTCAATCTCATTGAGAATTTATGGGATGAGATCGAACGGGCCATCAGGCAGCGGGAACCAGCACCATCAAATCTGTAGGAATTGAAAGGTGCAGTTCTTCAGAGTTGGTCTCAAATTCCTCCTACAACCTACCAACATCTCATAGAATCCATGCCCCGAAGAATGCAAGCAGCAATAAGAGCGACAGGTGACCCAACACTGTATTAAGGGAATGTTCATAATAATTTGGCCACTCAGTGTATATATATATATATATAAAGTATAAGGGTTAATAAGACGAAGTGGATTAATTAATTTTTTCTTTTTTTTTCCTATACTAGCGTACTGACTGAATGAGCAGTTTTGGAATATATTCGTTCAGTCAGGCTAAATGCTCGGACGGCTTGTAGCTCATCTTTCCCGCGCGCCTCAGCCGATTATGCAATTTAATTCAAAGCGTGGCTGCTTTATCTCGCGGCAGCCTCAGGAGGTCGCTCGCTCAGTCTGTACGCGGCTATAACAAAACATCGACATCAAGGCATAAATTTTTAAACGTTTCATCCTTACAAATATGGAAGTAATCACCTGGAATTATGCATAAGTATTTTCTTTGCATAAACACTGGAAATTAGAATTACACGCTTTTTGCAATCGATAAAATGTAGTTTTCAGTTGAAAAAATAATCTTTTCAAAATAAAAAATGTGATTTTCAAAATAGAAAATGCAGTTTTCAAATTAGAAAATAAATAGAACAAAAATTCATAAAATATAAGTCAAAGAAACAAAATAATTTACATAATAAAATAAAGAAAGCGTCCCAGTTAGCCCGAAAGTTCTAGATTAGGAGCTTTAGTTAGCCTCACTCTCCCTTACCCTCTAGTGGCAATTATTTGTATTACATAAACGGCGACGAAATTAAGCAGACGACGGGCAAGATGAGCTCAGCGAACGTGTGTAACTCGAAGTGGAGTGGAGGCTAAAATACATACAGTAAAAAAATTTCCACAATTTACATACACGTAAAACATTAAATTTTTTAATTCCATAATTAGGAAGAACAAGATAGTCGACGACGAAATAAACAAGGTCGCTGTAGTGGCGGTAAAAATGCTAAAATTACCGATGAACAGAGAAATCTAATCATTTCTCAGGTTGTAGATGAAGGCAGGACACAGAAAGAAGTATAAAAATATTTACACAGTAAAAAGTTCCTTTTAAACTTACTTATAATTCTTTTACTGTAATTGTAATTTTCTAATTATGTATCAGGTGGCGAGTATTTTTAAATTAAAAATTGGCACAGTAGCAACAATTGTACGAAAATTCATCAAAACAAATGAAATACGAAAAGGCGAGCATACAGACGGTAAATGTAAAATTCTGAATAAGGACGAAGAACAACAAATCGTCACATTTGTCACACAAAATAACGATGCCACTCTGAAAGCCATTTGCCAGTTTGCTGCACAGCAGTTTGGGAAAACCATTTCGATTCCAACAATTCAACGCCTATTAAAGGGAAGGAAGATCACATTAAAAACTCTGTACACTGTGCCTGCGTCACGCAATTCTGACGAAGCGATAGACAGACGAGCAAACTACGCTGCTGAAGTGATTCCTCAGCAGGGTGATCCTAATAAAATGATATATTTGGACGAGGCTGGGTTTAATCTGCACCTTCAACGTCGGCAAGGTAGAAATTTACTTGGAAAGCGAGCGACAGTAACAACACCTACTAGTCGCGGTGGAAACTTTTCCGTTTGCTTGGCTTTAAGCGAAAGTGGAGTGGAACATTTTCAGACAAAACTTTCGGCATATAATTCAGACGATTTCTGCCGATTTTTAGAGACCCTTTTCACTAAAGTACCAGAAAACACCATATTAATTATGGATAATGTTACCATTCCATAAAACTAACCAAGTGAAGCAGCTAATTGATGATCACAGCTACCAAGTAATTTATCTACCGCCGTATTGCCCGTTCCTAAACCCTGTAGAGCAGGGGTGGGCAACTGTTTTTCCTTGAGGGCCATATAAGCGTTTTCAAAAATGTTCGCGGGCCGCATAAGGGGCAAATGTCCGCGATGACCAATAATAAGGGGCAAATGACCCTAATCAATGACTAATGACGACACATGTAGCAAAACGTAATCTCTTTAAAACACATATTTTATTCACTTTAAACAATTCTTTTTCAATTTACATTCTTTTTCATTCCAATGTATTAGCACAATCAATAACAAATATATAAGGTGCTTGGAATTACTCATTGTGTACCGAACTTTTTTTCAGGATCTAAATTAGGTGGTAAATTTTTCGTTAACTAATTTAAATTATTTTCTAAGTAATTTTTCGTTAATAAATTAATTTATAAATTTTGGACTTACTTGAAAGTAACTTCTTTGCGTAATATACTCTGAATACAAATAAGAATAATATATTCATATCATTTATAAATAATTATTAAGAAAACATTAAATCTGTTCAAAAAACACTTTTTCAAAACTTTTCCATAACTTAAGTCAGAAACCATTGATTTTCCAAAACTTTCCAGGCCTGGAATTTTTTTTTATGATTTTTCCAAGACTTTCCAGGTGTTTCATGACCCGTACGAACCCTGTATTCATTACTATTATTATTTACAATATTATATTTATCTAAAAACTGTGAAGTCTACTTACAATTATGAAGTCTTCCAACGAAGAAGTTTTCAACGAACTGAAAGTGTTACGACGATCGACAATCGAACAGCGAAGTGTGAAGTGAACTGAAAGTGTTCGACAATCGACAATCGAACAGTGTAGTGTATCGGTATTCGTGTGGAACTTGAAGCATAGCTTCCATAATCTCACCCTTCATAATCATATTCCAAGGGAAATACACTGAATTAGAAAAGAAGCCTGATGTACCCACAAAGGTCATCTAAAGTATAAAAGAAAAATTGCCTCCTCTTGGTGGAGGAAAATTTGATTGACGATTGTCTAGACTAGAAGCAGACCACTAGTATTAGATAAAACACGACCTATGAAGTCCAGTAATCTGGAAATAAGACATTATCAATGTCTTCAAAATTAATATCAAGTATATGCCTTGGAGGGGTTAAGGTCATAGGTCACGTCTACATTTCGTATAACGTATTTGAGGACTTTTTCCGATTTAAGTTGATGATGCTGAATCCAGGGTTGCCAGGTCCAAGCACTATTCGGTCGCCCAATTGGGGAACTTTAGTAGCCCAAAATCGCCCAATGCATGAAAATAGCCCTTTTTCCCTGACCATGTTCATTTTCCCTGACTTTCCAGTATGTGGGAATTCCGCAAATCTACATTATGTCTATGATGTAAGCTTCCAAACATTACTGAACATTATGAAAATACAAATAAACCATACAATAAAAATATTCGTAAATTACAAATATCAAAAAAAATACAAGTATCAAAAAAATACAAGTCAAAATCAAAGATTAAAAGACATCGCTATAAATTGAATTGTTAAATCTTGTTAACATTTCATTAGTTGGGATGAAAGAATTGCAACATTTGTTTTCACTTTGACGTTGTGTTCTTATTGCAACATTTGTTCGTCTTAAACGGGACGCCATGAGTCCGCACGATAATCGGCGGTACATACCTCTTCGTGACTCTATGGTCTTCATTAGCCGAGCGACCTTGTCCATTCTTCAGGTTCCTCATTCTAGACGCGCTGACGACTTTTTCGTTTACTGCACCTTGTTTATCAGCTCATTTATACTCAATTGTGAATAAAGCACCAATGGGAGGCCAGTGCCAAATTTCTAAAACGGATTGGCTACTGTATCCAGTAAAAGAACAATGATATGACCTAATCATGCCTCTGGTCTTCCCAGTGTTGCCAAGTTATTTTCATAAATTCCCCCAGACAAATCGAAAATTCCCCCAAATTTCCCCCAAAACCGAAAGAGACCCCCCCCCCCAAAAAAAAAATCCTCCAAAGTAATAAAATTATTTTGGCAATTTTACGCGTATAGAGATTCAGACAGAAGTTTTTGCAGTGATGTTAATCCTCATATGAATCCTAATGATGACGTCACGAAGTGATGGGCCGCAACTGCCAGGTGGCAATATGCATTGTTTATGTCCCCAGTTGGATCAAGCGCGATCCAGTCTTAAAAGAAAGCACGTGTTCAGTATAGGTTTAATGAATGGACGTTCAGACAATGCTGAAAGTTATACGTAAAGAAAAAAAATTACCTTTCAACTGTGGATTTGTTTCCCAGATTTTACATATTTATGCTTGTATTTTGCGGAGGATAGCTGCTTCGGAGGCATGTTTAATACACACAAGTCGTAATACGACTACAACAACTAACTACTACTACTGCGTCCAGTCATAAGGAGAACGAACCGAACCTCAATCAAAAGTAAAAGATCAAAGATGATTGGTTAGAGACATATCATCCGTGACGAAATGCGAATCATGTGATTTCTTGTAACCAATCACGCTTAATTACTTCTGAGATTGTCGTGAACAGAATGTTTCCAATGTCCCAGACGTAACTACACATTTTCTATTTTAAATAAATGGTAAATAAAATTTCCCCCAAATATCCCCCAGAAAATAAAATCCCCCTAATATCCCCCAATTGAAAAATAATCCCCCAAATTTGGGGGAAAATCCCCCAACTTGGCAACACTGGGTCTTCCATTGGTCTTCTCGTCTCGTCCTCGTTTTAATAATTGTCTAAAACCAGTTTTTTTTTGTTATTTGACAATAATTTCGCCCAAACATCGTCACAAAATTCGCACAAAACAAATCGCCCAAAAATCGCAAATTTGAAATTTTAGTAGCCCAATTTAGTCGCAATCGCAAATTTGAAATTTTAGTCGCAATTTGAACAAAAAAGTAGCCCAATTTGCGATAAATCGCCCAACCTGGCAACCCTGGCTGAATCTTTAGCACGTTATCAGCCTTAATGCCAGACACCAATTTACTATGCGTTTCCTCATCATGACACCTTATTTTGATCGTCTCTGCTCTGCCTGTGTGTACAGTAATTTGGTTAATCGCCACATGCTTTTGAATCTCGCCCAGGATTTGCTTGATTGGCTGACCGTGAGTACGTATTATGATTGGCGGAATATAGGAGCTGCTCTTGGTATTTGGCTTTTCAACATTTTTTCGCTGTTCGGACTTGCTTTCTCGATAAGCAACAGCGATTGTATCATTTATATCAACAACATCCTTAATGTTGTCAATTTTCAACCCTTTTTTAGCTTTTTAGATTTTGCAGGTATCCATTTATCCGTATCATTGTATAGCCGTTTGCGATTTGTACTAATCAATGGTCTTTGCCATCGTTATCATTACTCCCTAAGCCGGAGGGGATAATTTCCATAGGCTGAGGATTCACACTTAGATAGTCAGAAGTTTCACCTGTAGGCTGATTACCTTTCATTGACAGAGCAGAGAATTGATCTTTGAGGAACTGCTCCAACTTATTAAAGTTCTCGTTGGCTTCATTACGTGCTGCAGATATTTCAGCATTAATATTAGCAATTTTATCGTGGATTTCAGTTATGTTCCCTTTTAGTGACTCAACTTTTCCTTGTAAATTATCATACTTAGTGCACATTTCTTGGCGCAAAACCTCTAGCTTATCCTTAATTATAGCATCAAAAGCTTCAAATCTGTAATCTTTATATATCTCGCCATACGTATATTTACCATCACTTGTTTTTTGGCTTGTAATGCCACTTAACGCTTTGCCTGAGTCTGGCATTATGATAAAATTTAAAATAATAAGTAAAGAATAGTCAGACTGCTAGCCCTGAAAAGGGCTTTTCCAGAATAAGATCTGTAGAAAACAGCCTTAAAGCATAGGATATAAAAAACCGCTGACCTTAAGAGAATGTGCCTTCAATTAACGTTCCGTCTTCAATCTATATCACCAAAGAGTAGGATACCATCTATGAGTAGTGAACTGAAAGTGTCGACAATCGAACAGTGAAGTGCACACTCGTTAGGATGGGACGAAAGCAGCGCTTTCACAAAGCTCATCTAACCAGAATAAACTCCAAATGAAATACACTGAGGTAGTCAAGAAGCCTAACCAACCCAAGCGGTCTTCCATATTATACAAAAAAGAAAATGAGATTGACGATTGTCAGAAACAAAAAACAAACGAAATATGAAAAAAAAAAAATACAAGGAGAAATAAGATTATCACATCTTCCAGTAGTCTGGGAAAGAGACGTTGCTAATATCTTCAAAATTGATGTCAAGAACGTGCCTCGGTTTACGATACTTCGTATGCCAGTTCATATTCATTGAGTTCTCCAGTATCCCTTTCACAAGCTTACTGTCGTGAGTCTTCATCTTCTGTATCATAATCAAAAGGAGATCCTGTATAAACTTACCGATATGGGCCATGTTTAAATCGAGGTGGATGGATTGGTTTTTCAACGTCCTTCTGTTCAGCTGGGCAATGGTCCTCAGGGTAACATTCTGGAATGACTGTAGTTCACTCCATCTGCTTTTACAGATAGTCGCCCGCGCAGGCATGCCATAGAGGAGTATGGTCCGGATAATCGATTTGTACAGAAGAAGCTTGTTGTCAATGCTGAGGGCGCTGTTGCGACCCATAAGAGCTATGATACTGTACTTAGCCCTCTTCGCTTTGTTCAGAGTATAGGACATATGCTGGTTCCATGAGAGTCTTGAGTCAATGATAACTCCCAGATACTTGTAGTTATCCACCCAGTCCAGTTTCTTATTGAACAGAACAAGAGAATCTGGGGGATGCTTGAACTTCCTATTGAGGTACAAAGCCTTGCACTTTCCGATGTTAAGGTTCAACTTCCAGCAGTTAAACCAGTTATCGAACTGCTTCAAGGCGCACTGCAGCCGAGTGATAACGTGAGCCGGCTGGTGTGCCCATGTGATAATGGCAGTGTCATCCGCATAAAAATACAGATTACAATTATCGGGTTTTGGGAAATCATGTACAAAGTAATTAAACAGCATAGGCCCGAGGACAGAACCCTGAGGGACACCGGCCTTTACAACACGGGGTGTGGAAAGATTTTCTCCAACCTTGGCTTGATAGGATCTGCCGTCAAGAAAGGATTTCACCATCAAGATCAAATCGGCAGGGAACCCGTCTCTGATCATTTTGTAGACAAGGCCCTCATGCCACACTTGGTCAAAAGCTTTACTGACATCGAGATATACCACCCCACAGTACCTGGATAGGTTCAGGGGGGTGCTCAGGTCTTCAACGAGCCTCCATATCTGCATCAGACAAGAGTGGGCAGCACGAAAGCCAAACTGCTCTTCCCGTAAAAGGTCATTTGCTAGACAGTGATCTTGGAATCTGACAAGGATCGTTCTCTCCAACACCTTGGACATCGAGGGTAGCAAGCTAATAGGTCGGTAGCTCGCGGGAATTGCAGGATTTTGCCCCTGCTTTGGGATACTCAACACAATAGATTTCTTCCAAGCCACAGGGAAGTAAGAAAATTTCCAGCAGTCGCTAATGATATTGGTGAGAAATTCAATAAAGTTCTTTGGGAAATTCATAAGGGCATTATTACTCACCTTGTTTTTTCCTGGAGCCTTTTTTTTTTCAGTTTACTTATGATGTTGGCGATCTCTCCAGCCTCGATGTTGTCCTTCGTAAAATGCTGCAGGACTTCATCAAAGTTGAAAATACCTTCTTCCACACGCTGAGACATGATTTGGCTCTCGGGCTTATCGTTGGTAGGAGTAACAAACTGCATTTCCAGTGAATCTGCAATGACTTGGGCCTTGTCCTGATCAGTTTGCACATAGTCACCTTGTGGAGTACGTAGTGGAGGAAGCGTATCATTCTTCCTCTTCTGTAAAGCTCTGACCATACTCCAAAGGGGTCATCCACAAATTACGTCATCCATCCAAGGGGGGAGGGGGGGATCGCGAAATGCTGACAAAGAATGACAAGCGGGGGTTGGGGGGTTTTGCCCAAAATGACAGTCATCACTAATCAGTTTAAACTAATTTACATACATAAATAAATGTAAATTTATAATAGACTTCAGGAAAATTTTGAGACGCAACCACTCCAATTTCACACGGGAATGCAGGGAATTAATTACATGAATATACGAGACGGTTTTACCACAGTTGAAAGAGATATCTTTCATCTCTGGTTTTACATAGATTGCATTAATCCATGTTGCGCAATGAATTTGCAACAAACTTTATTTTTATTTTTATACGCGTTTTATCTTAAACCATCTTCAGTTAAAAGTTACAATATGTGAGCAATTTATAATCTAATTAACATATAATTCTAATTGCGCCCATATGGACAATCTTTCATCCCCAGTCAATCATGGGAGAAATTGACACGAGTGGAGAGTGAATTTCTAGCAATTAAGTAAATGGAGAAATTTTTGAAACAAATATATAAGAGAATATTATTATAAACGCATAATTTATAAATAAACTGATTAAATAATGTACTTAAATAACAAATTGTTAATCATTTAATAACACTGGACAACAAAATTTCAAAAAGTTCATGCTTCCGAGATGAAAATAGTCATTTCTGAATGAATTCAATGTACTGAACACGAATATGACTAAGTAAAGGCTGAATAGACTATTGTTTCTTACTAATTTGCAAACGAGGCATATTTAATTATGTTCTACCAATGGTGGGTGCTGTACATTCTTTACTCCAGACTTGGAGGCCATTATTTCTTGATGTAGTGCAAATCGATTGCTCTGATGTCCCATAGACAAAGAAAATAGCAGTACTTTGTATCTCTCTGCTGCAAACCTATCAACAGAGAGACTACCTTCAGATTAGCACAGATCTACCAGCCATATTTACTCTAGTTAATCCTCTTCAACAGGTGCTTTAGACTGTCCTACGTCTCCTTCATGTACACAGCAAGCCCGATAGTTATAACTATATGATCACAAATATCCGGACACATGCACGTTTGCGCTCTAGCCACGATTTCATGGAAATCAATAGGGCGTTGCACATCCCTTTGCCCGAATCACAGCTTCCACCCTTCGGGGAAGACTTTCCACCAAATGTTGGTAGGTACTTTCCGGAATGTTCCTCCATTCCTCCCGAAGAGCGAGAATCAGTTCAGGTACAGAAGTTGGCCGATGTGATCTGGCCCGCAAGCGTCTTTCCAATTCATCCCACAGACTCTCTATAGGATTGAGATCGGGAGTTTGTGCCGGCCAACCCATTTCTTTGACCCCTGAGTCCGCAAACCACTGCTGTACACGCCTCGCTTTGTGGCACGGAGCATTGTCGTGTTGGTAGAGAAATGGCCCGTTTCCGAAAAATTGCCACAACGTTGGAAGTGCACAGTTGTCCAAAACATTCAGATAACGGTCCGAGTTCATGATTCCTTGCACAGGAACGAGCTAGCCCAGTCCGTACCATGAAAATGAACCCAACACCATGACTTCTCCTCCTCCGAACTTGACTGTGGGCTCTGTGCACTCAGGTAAGAAGCGTTCTCCAGGTATGCGCCAAACCCAAACTCGTCCATCGGATTGCCAGAGTATGTAGCGAGATTCGTCTGTCCACATTACACGTTTCCAATGGTCCATTGTCCAGTTTCTGTGGGCTTTGCACCACTCCAGATGTCGCTTGGCGTTGACCCTGCAGATGTGGGGCTTGTGGGCAGCAGCACGGCCATGGAATCCCATCGTGTGCAGTTCCCGACGAATTGTCATGGTACTGGCATCATTTGCAGAGGCGTTTCGAAAATCTGTGGCAATTTTTTCCACCAAGGACTTCCGGTTGCTGCAGGTGACACGACGAAGCACTCGACGGTCTCTGTCCGTTAGTTACTTGGGTCTACCGGTTCGTTGTTGAACTGTTGTTGATCCCCGGGTCTTCCATTTCATAATAACATCGCCTACTGTTGACTTGGGTATCTGAAGAAGGCTGGAAATGTCACGCACGGACTTGCCGCATAGGTGACATCCAACGATGGTTCCACCTTGGAACTCACTGAGCTCTGCCGAACGACCCATTCTTGCCAATGTCCAAGCAGAGTTGTGTCTGAAGGTGTGGGAAGCTATTTAAATGATGTGCAAGTCATTATCATGTGACATTGGGCCAATCGATGATCTGTGAGGGGTGTCCGGATATTTTTGATCATATAGTGTAGATGAAAGATGGTTCCCGTGATTCTGAAAAACCGATAGAACCTATACAACGGACAACACATCAATATCTCTGCAACGAGAGTCAATCAACTCTTTTCAATGTGATATTCGTGTTCAGCACGTTAAATTCATTCAAGTTTGGGTATTGTCACCTAAAAAGCAATTTCGTTGTTGCCCAATGTAATTAGCCATGTTAACAAACCAATAGGCAAGTGATTACATATGTAAATATGGACGGATTTAATGAGATATACTGTATGTACCCCTTATATTTATATAACTGTACCCAATTTAGGATAAATATAAACGTATACGAATAAAAGCATAAGATGAGAAACAAAACTCTGAACTCTTAACCCAGTGCTAAACAATATTCTTAAGAAGTATTAACTGACAAACCGTGAAAGAAAAGCAGATACCTAACATTTTTTTTGGAATAACGAACAAACCAATTTATTTACAGCACTTCCACAGGGAAATCCCATTCATCTCAGTGACCGGTTTCCAATTTTGTTTGTAACACTTGTATTTTCTCATAAAGGTATCTCAACTACATATAAAAGTATAGAATACTCCCATATGATGCATATTGTCAAAGTGTGCAGGAAAACTAGCACAAACGTGTTTGCCAAATTTGTGGTCTTTATTTCTTTTCTGTCAAGTGCATGAAATTCCAGCAAGGAATTCCAACCTCTAATTTGAATCTCCTGCTACAACACTTGCAGTCGTATATAATATTACCTGCAAACAAGGAGAGATATACTTGCACTCATCTACCAGGCATGCGAATATGAAGTCGGAATTTTTGTACAGAAAATACACGTTTATTATATGAAAATGATAATAAATATTTTATTCGAAGTAATGCCCATCGCTGGCTATAAATTTTTTCCACCTGTCTGACAATTTGTGGACGCCATGTCAAAAAAACTGTTGCTGTTTTGAAGTATTCCAGTCATCGAGCCATTTTCCTCCATTTTCGTAATAAGTGAAGCGCGGTTCAGCAAGTGCGTGTCCCATCGATCCAAATAAGTAGTAATCGGAGCCAAGTCTGATGAGTAAGCCGCATGCGAATGTATTGTCCAACTAAACTTTTCTTGTTCAATCATTTTCTTGACCAAGTTTTTCTATGTGTGGTGGTGCATTATCATGAAGCAAGGTCACTTTGTGTTGCCTTTTTTTTATATTCTGGTCGTTTTTCACTCAAAGCTTGATTCAAATCGATCATTTGTTGTCGGTAGCGTTCGGTATTAACGGTTTCGCCAGGTTTCAGCAGCTCATAATAGATAAATTTGTATCTTCCACGTTCTTCGTTTCTCATGTCAGAGACGCCACTTTTGAATTTTTTAAACCACTCAAAGCGCTGTGATTTACCACTCAGCGTAAGCTTCGACTAGCATTTAATACGATTCTGCAGCAGTTTTCTTCAAATGGTAACAGAAAATCAATGCTGTACGCAAATCGTAGTTTCCAGGCACTAAATTCGAAAATACATGTATGCTGTGTAACGGACTAGTGGCAAAAGAGACTGCCTCTGCAACGGATTTAAATATTATTTTCGAACACCGTTGGAAGCCTGCCGTTCAAGGACCTTCTAACATAGGGATCTGTGAACGAGAAAATATTGATCGGAATAACGATTAGCAACAAGTAACAGAAATAGTAACAAACGTGGAGCCGCTAACAATAATCTACTTAGCTTGTATTGGGGGTTCCTTCTCGTAAAGCTCCTCGGCTAGAGATCTTCAGGTCTGCGCGTAGTCGTTCTTCGAGTAAATTGGCCAACGTAGGGAAGATGAAAAAAAAATAAATCAATGGTCACTTATACAACCTGAAATCTGACGCAAAAATAGCTGGGGCTTTATTTCAGAAAAAGGTACGGAACGAAAAAAATATTCATCACAATTATCATCTGTGTCCTTTTAACGACATTTGCAAAAGGTTTTCGTAATCTACTCCAATTTCAAAAGTTCTTTAGAGTTCTGGTTTTAAATTATAATCAAGCTCGTTCAAGCATCGTTAAGGATTCTATTCTCCCTCAGTTAAGTCATGCATAATCGTAATATCATAAATGGAAAGGTACTTTTCTTACAATAATTTCGTCAATTTCTTTCAGTACCAGTCTTCTTCATTTTCTTTGCAAATCCTGCATCTAGTGCTTACGTCGGACATCGCCTAGCATTTCCCAGATACCTTTCTTCTAGCCGTCAAAAGAAGGTTTCTCCGCTGGATTAGCTCCTTGTACTGATTTCCAAACGTTTTCCTATACAAAAGACACTTTTATCGCCCCAGGCGTTCAGATAAAAAAAAAATTAAATAACATTAATTTTCTACAAACCATAATGAAAGCATAAAAGAATTTATAATGGAAAAGTTCGATCCGAGATCAGTCATCATAATCACTAAACTTAATATCTATCGCGACACACAAGTCATATTCAATTCTCTTTTGTCAAATTTATTAAACAGTTTGTGGCAAATACTTATGGCCCTAATGCATGGCCTAATACCAGAAAGCAGGAGTCAGTAGACAGTTCATTTGCTTTTGTTCCGTGGGAAGGCAATCGTTTTGTGTACACGACATTCAGCATTCATTGATCACGGTTCTAACTTCAACGGTCGTTCGGTTCTAGACGTATTCTCGCCTCATCGACGGACAAGAAAATTTTCTTTCTTCGGGAAATAAGCCGGTAAGTAGTCTCCTTTTTTTGTAAGGATTAGGAAGAGTAGCCGCATTTTTGCGACGACTTCATCAAAGGGCGCAATCCTTTTTTCTTTCTCAGCATTATCAATAGTCCGATCTTCTCCAGAAAAGCAAGCTTCTAAATCTTACTGTCGTCCACAGCAACCCGACTGTGTATCTCGACCGAACGTCGTTGTAAAGATTAATTGATTTTTCTTCCTTAGTCCTCATTGTTACCTCAAAGCATTGTTTTCTTTTAAAACGCTCTGAGAAAGACCATCCTTTATTGACGTCACTCGTGTTTATGAAATAAACAAAAGACGTGTCTGGATAATGGCTTGTTGATAAATAAAAATGAAACTATTTTACTAACGAGAGAGACGGGAGGGGCGCAAACGGAGAAGAAGACTGCTTACACCTAGTGGGTGTTGCAGCCGTTGTATGTGAGTTGAAAATCTTTTTCGGATGTCAGAGTAAGAAAATGGCGCCAACGACCCCATTTGACGGTAAATACATTGGCAACGAGGGCCATTTATAGGTAAATTCCGGTTTCCTGGTATTAAAGATGATGATTTTTGTGTGGCTTAGCGAATTTGTTATTTCTGACGTGTTCGTTCCTGAACCAACCTCAAAAAAATACGTCTGTAATAATTAAAGATTTGGAGATTTGGGCTACCTCACCATGGATTAAAGATGTGCAAATATTTCAATAATTGGTATATTTTTCCCTGAATGTTTGCATTGTTTTTATTTATTACCTCGTTACATCTTGATTAATAGAATTTAATTGTCATTTTTCGTGTCAGGATGACGTATGACCGAAGGGGGGAGGGAGGGTTTACAAAAATATGACGTGTGCTGACACAGGGGGGAGGGGGGTATAAAATTATTTGGAAAAAGGATGACGTAATTTGTGGACGACCCCAAATGGAATTGTCGCGAGCCGACAAGCTTTTGAGTTTTTCATTCCATCTAGCGTCGCGAAGCTCTTTTATCTCCTCTGGAACTCTTCGCACTAACCTGTTGTACTTGGTTTTGAGCCAAGGTTCACGATAGCGTTGCCAAAGTCTACGGGTCCTGTTTCTTTCAGCAATTAGGCGTTGGATTCCAGGAGAGAGTTGGATTCGATGAGAAGGTTTATTCTCTGATGGATACTTACTAGCTTCTATGGCACTGTTAATACATCTGGTGATGTCATCAACAAGTTGATCGATGTCCTCTGTACAGTAAGCAACGTCAGGATGTTAGTCATAGTCCTTAAGAATATCTTTGTAGAGCTTCCAGTCTTGATGATGTACGAGTTCCTCTCGGAAATTTATGTCAACATTGTCAAAGTTCAACGCCACAGGCTTGTGGTCAGAAGAAAGGTCATCAATCGTGAAGACATTGTACGGTTTGAAGAAACCCTTCAAGAGCGATATGTCCAAAACGTCACTACTAGGGGAGTGGTCGCAGTAGTAGGTGTCCTCCACAGGTCCAGCAGCGATGATATCATCTCTACCTTGTATATACCTATAGAGAATCATGCCGTTGTAATTCTGCGTTCTGGAGTTCCAGCTTGGATGCTTGGCATTTAGGTCACCAGCCAGGACGACTGGAGTGTCACCACTGAAGAGATCATCAAGCTCGCAAATGTCAAGATAATGTTTAGGTGAATTGTAGAGCGCTACGAACTTCACTTCACCACAGGAGACGTCATTGATAATGATGGAGGCTGATCCATACCTGCATAAGACTTGGATACTAATTCTTGGTGTTGAATTCCCCTCTTAATGATGATCGCTGCGCCCCCAGACGCACATCTTGCAGCATTTGAAGCCATTCGATCCTTACGGTACACACAATAGCCAGGTAGCTTGAAGTCTTGGCTTGGTTTGAGGTGAGTTTCACAGAGGAAAGCCACGTCGATTTCTTGATTTATCAGAAAGTTGTGAAACTCGATACGCTTTCGGGGAATGCCCCTAGCGTTCCATATCACGCACCGAAGTTCACCTTTGTTGATTACAGTATAACGTTGTGCAGCCATACTAAAATTAGTTGGTCGTAAGGAGCCCACTCAACTGTGGATAACTTTTGCCTAGATTAGAAAACAGATTAAAGATACGTCCTAATTGTTTATACATACCTGGTAGGTCGTTGATGTTGAGGCCTTTATCTTCCGGCGTAGACACAGCGGCAGCATAGGATTTGCCTGCTGTCACTTTAGAACTAGACATCCTTTGAACCTGGGGGTACTTTGGACATTTCGTGTAGCTTGATGTGTGCTGTCCACCACATCTGATGCACTTTGGGGGGTCTTGTCCTTTGATCTTGGGGCAATCTCTTGACTGGTGCCCCTCAGCACATTTATTACAACGAGGATCTTCCGTGCAGCCCATGGATACGTGTCCGAAGCGCAGGCAGTTGTAACACTGTAGTGGCTTCTTGTTCCCTCGAAAGGCCTCCACTGAAACTGCCAGCGGCCCAATACGTGTTATGTTTTTTAATGACTGGTTGTGTTCGGTGTTCGGGAGTAGAACCAAAACCATTGGCATATCAATGGATCCTTTGGCTTTCCTCAATCGAATAACTTTTTCCGGGAAGTAGTTGGCTCTTTTTAGGTCTTCTTGGAAGTCATCGAGGTCATACGTAACATCCACATTACGAATTACGTATTTCAAGACCTTCTCCGACTTCAGTTGATGATGCTGAATTTTTAAAATATTATCAGATTTAATGCCAGAGACTAACCTGTTGTGTGTTTCTTCATCTTCACATTTAACCTTGATGGTTTCAGCTCTGCCCGTATGAACGGCGAACTTTTCGACTGGAACATGCTTCTCGAGCTCAGTTAAAATCGTCTTAAACGGGACGCCATGAGTCCGCACGATAATTGGCGGTACATACCTCTTCGTGATCCTATGGTCTTTATTAGCCGAGCGACCTTGTACATTCTTCGGATTCCTCATTCTAGTCGCGCTGACGACTTCTTCGTTTACTCTGGAGACGGTCTTTAGGTTATCGATCCTCGTGCCTTTTCTGAATTTTTTATTAGTGACACTAATCCAGGGATTGTCGTCCACTTCTTCATCAGTTCCGTCAGAGTGACTTCTCTTACAGCCACCGTTTGTCGAACAGTCACTATTTTCTATTATATCCATAGACTCCATACTATTAGAAGAGGAAATAGTTTTTAAGACATTACTTACCTTGCTGATATCAACTGGATTATCTTCCGTGGAGTTACTTGCCTTCGGAGTCCCGGAGCATTTCCCAAAGGCTCCCTTTGTTCGCTTATCTTGTCAATAACATCTCTACGAGAGTCCTTAATTTCCTTATTGATACCTTCGAACTTCTCCTCAAAACTTTTGTGTAGGGATTCGACTTTTTCCTCCAGTGCACTATACTTAGCGTTTATTTCGTCCCGGAGGGCTTCTAACATTTCGTCACTAGGTCAAAAGCAGCAAACCTAGCATCCAAGCAGGCATCCCGGTAGGCCTTTTCGCAGGACACAGTTTTACCATCCGCCACTAGCAAAAGCTCTTTAGCCGACTTCAGCTTGGTTAATTTAGACGAAGCCATCATATATAAATGTATAGAACCAGGGAGGGGGGAGTAACTTCACAGCTAGGTGTGTGCTAAAGAAGCCGTCCCAAGAAGGACGCACCTAGCTCTAAGAAAAAAGAACAAGTCAGGTTTGCGAGAAGATTAATTCCACGCCAGGGACCCGCTCGTGAATGATTAGAATAATAATAGATGATATGAGAAAATGTCCTTAGTTAGCTTTGCGAGGAAATTAATCCCAACGCCAGGGACTCAGAAGGATAATGAGCGTCTTGATGTACTGGTTTACGGGAATATTAATTCCAACGCCCGGGACCAGCACATAAGACGTAACAGAAGGTGAATATCGCCCTGAAAAGGGCGCACCGTGAAATGAGAATAATGAAATGATACCTGAAAAGAGAGTAGAGTGATACCTTGAAGAGCTAGTCCGATTTGATCGTCCTGATCGTCCTCAGCCTAGGTTCCGTCCTCCTCTGATATGATGATATGATGCCCCTCATCAACTGAAAGTGTCGACAATCGACAATCGAACAGTGCAGGGAGAACGAGACGAGTGGTCCGAAAGCAACGCTTTCACTGCCATACTCATCCAGGAAGTAACCAGGGGAAGTACACTGAATTAGGCAAGAAGCCAAATGAAACCTAGTTAAGTCATCCAGAGGATAAGATGGGGTCCTTTGCCATAAGGACGATAGAGTTGATTGTTGATTGACGAGGAGCACAAGAAGCTATGAGATCCAGTATTCGGGAAAGATGGCCTTTTGGATGTCGTCGAAATTGATGTCCAGAACGTGTCGAGGCCTGCGATGCCTGAGGAAACTTCTAAACGTGAGCGGGTGTTCCAGAATATCTGCAACTAGAGGATTTGGATGGTCCTTGATCTTCAGAAGCAACTTTTTCAGCGACTCCTGTACATAGCTACCAATTGGAGATATATGGAAATCTTCAGCAATAGAAATATTTGTAGCGACTCTCCTGTCAAGTTGGGCGATAGTCCTCAGAGTAACGTTTTGGAAGGTTTGGAGATCCTTCCATCTGGATCTGCATATTGTAGCCCAGGCAGGCATACCATAAAGAAGAATGGTTCGTATAACCATCTTGTAAAGCAAAAGTTTGGTATCCACTCCAAGAGCGCTGTTTCGTCCCAGAAGGGCGACCAGACTGAACTTCGCCTTCTTGGCTCTACTTATCGCATATGAGACGTGGTCTCCCCAATTTAGCCTGGCATCTACCACCACACCGAGGTATTTATAATTTTTTACCCACTCGAGCTGTTTACCAGAAAGGAAGAGGGAGTTCGGGGGTTTTCGAAGTTTCTTCGTAATGAACATCGCCTTGCACTTGTCAACGTTTAAGTCGAGTCTCCACTTTGCAAACCATTTCTCGCACAGATGTAAGGCCTTTTGTAACCGTGATATGACGTGAGCGGGATTTCGGTCAGTAGTCATGATGGCCGCGTCGTCAGCGAACAGATATAACTTGCAATTAGTAAAAGTTGGGAAGTCATGGATGAAAAAGTTGAACAGTGCAGGGCCCAAGACAGAACCCTGCGGAACACCAGCATTGACGTCACAAGGATTAGACATGGAGCATCCAACCTTGACACGAAATGTCCTGTTTGACAGAAAGGAACTAATCAAGGTAATGAGTTCGTCCGAAAAACCGCAAGTAATCATCTTGTATATGAGGCCATTGTGCCAAACCTGATCAAAAGCTTTACGGACATCCAAAAAGACATGACCACCGTACTTGGCACAGTTAAGCGGAGTGTTTAAATCTGCAACAAGACGCCAGATCTGAAGTTGACAGGAGTGACCTGGGCGAAAGCCAAATTGCTCATCCCGAACGAGATTGTTTGCTACACAGAATTCGTCAAACCTCTTCAGAATGGTGCGTTCGAAAACTTTTGACAGCACAGGTAGCAAGCTTATGGGTCTGTAGCTGACAGCAAGAGCAGGGTTTAGGCCAGGCTTTTGTATGGTAACTATGACGGATTCTTTCCATTGGTCGGGGAAGTAACCATGTCTCCAGCAGTCGTTCATGGCTTTGGTAATGAACGAGACAATATTAGAAGGCAAGTTCTTGAGCGCACTGTTTGTAATGGAATCAATACCTGCTGCTTTCTTGGTTTTAAGTCGCTTGATGACGTCGGAGATTTCTTGGGCACTAATGACTTCCGTAGGGGTGAGAACACGATGAAGGTACTGGTAAGCGGTACACCCATCGTTAACTATCTGAGTGTTTTGGAGGCTGTCCAAGTTTGTCTCACCAGGCGTGGTAAATTGACTTTTCAGGGAATCAGCGATCAATTGTGCCTTATCACCGTCGCTGGTGACAACGTTGCCATTGCCTGCAAGCAGTGGCGGCAATTGAATTGGTCTGTTACCTTTTAAGGCTCTCACAGTTCCCCAGATAGAGTTGTCCTGGACAGTCAAGGATTTCAGTTTATCGGTCCACCTTTGATTTCGTAGTGCTTTAACCTCCTCCTGGACCTTGCGAGAAAGCCGGTTGTACTTAGTCTTGAAGAAGGGAAGTCGCTTACGCTGCCATATTCTTCTGTAAGAGTTTCTTTCGAGAATAAGACGCCTGATATAAGGAGGCAGGTCGAGGTGTTCAGGACGCTTACGATCGATAATGGAGGTACTGGAAGTAGTGGCATCTTTGACAACACGGGTGATAGCATTAATATTAGTATTGATATCCTCCTTGTCAATAACCTCCTTGTAAGAAATGCTATTATCTCTAAGAATATCTCTAAAGAGCTTCCAGTCCTGTTTAGAGCGGAGCATAATCTTCTTATCGATGTTTAAGCCCTCATACATAAGCATCACTGGACGGTGATCAGAAGATAAGTCGTCGACTGTGAATATATTATAGGGTTTGAGGAAACCTTTAAGAATTGCAATATCCAGCACGTCGCTAACAGGAGAGTGGTCGCAGTAGTAAGTGTCATCAAGGGGATCAGCAACGAAGGTGTCAATCTCGTTTAACGTGTAACCATATAATATATTGCCGTTTTGATTGGGGCATTTGGAGTTCCATGCATGGTGCTTGGCATTCAAGTCGCCCGCAATAACAACTGGGATGGGCCCAGACAGCAGCTCGTCAAGTTCGCACGGATCAAGATGACGACGGCGAACGTTCGTTTTCGTGCCGAAAAATGCTTTTATTATATAAAAATAACGGAATATAAAAAAATGAAATGTGTTGCAATGTTCAGCAGTTCATAAAGAATAGATTTAACGAAAAAAATTTTGATGTCAGTTGCCCTTTAATAGATAACAACGAATGTTTACATTCCAACCAAAATGACCATAGCCCCCTCCCTCACCTCCAACCTTCTTCTCCCACAAATATAACAGAATCACTTCCCCTAAATGACAGCCATCATTCTCCTCTCCCCCAACCATGGTGAAACAGAACTCTAAATTTAAACTTTTAAAACTTTATATTCAAAACCTCACTTTATAAAACACAGCACACTTATTTACGTTGATCCACGCCACCCTGGCTCCCCAAAGTCAATACTCTGTAAAAAACTAATCATGTGTAATCAGTATTTCCAGCCCAAATGTTATAAAATTGGGTTCACATCCCCTATCCCGTTCCCCCATCTCACTGCCAAACCAATGCTAACCAATCAGAAACACAGGGCCCGAACCGAGGCTAACAGCTAACTCCCCCTCTCAAAAATATGTACATTTATATAGTTTCCTTATTCTTGTAAAACCTTGCTCTGATGATGGTGTAAACCGAAACGCGTAAGCAACATAATAAACAGTTATTGCATAACCGGACCAATAATTATTTTGCACTAGCACAGGTACCCGGCGTTCCCCGGGATAATTACACTTGTAGGTAAACAGAACAATCTCAAAAATTTAAATTAAATTTTTACAATATCTTAAAAATAAGCACATGAAAATGCTTAGAATTAATACAGTAAAAAATTATTAATGAAAATTCGAAAAAAAAAGTTAAAGGCTCATAATGGATGGACCCCTCCAATAGTTTCTTACTACGTAATCTTACTTCAGATGTACACTTGATGTTGTTGCAATTTCCACTCTTCTCTCGATGTGTTGAAGCAAAACTTGGCCATTCATCACTTTGTTTAGTCTAGCAGTCGCCGATTCTTCTATTTACTTGCTTCCTATTTGCTCAATACAGCACGGAGCTAAAGGAGTCTTCCTCTGTCGTCTTTCCACTCTTTCACAATGGTCTGCTAACTCTTTATTATCTCCAGTTACTGATAATTTTTTAAGATTTTCAAGAAATTGTTAAGTACTAAGAACTCTCTTTTCTAAGAAAAACTTAAATAACAGGAATTCTATGCATTGTTACAAATTAAAACTTATCCATATTGCATCATCATTTTATGTTCATTGTTATTGGTGAATTGCGCGTTGATGCCATTGTTGATGCGAACACGACGGGCCTATTGTTGCACAAACTTTGCCTTGCATTGTTGGTCATGAGATATCTGTTGCTGGTCAATGCAGAGTGTTTGTGAATTACGTGCTGATACCATTGTCGATACCTATTTTTGCACAAACTTTGCTTGTATTGTTGGTCATGAGATATACACCATATTGCCATTAATGACCGGACACTTTCGATTTTAGACGTTTTGTCGAATATCTAAAAAATGCTTGACGAATTATCCTGAAATTTCAGGGGTGTAAAAAGGATGTTACACCTCATATATTTTAGTGAAGGTTTTCTCCCGAAGGAAATAGGGGCCCGGCAAAGAAGTGAACCAAAAAAATGTTTGGAATCACCCTGTAAAAAATAACGGTTGAAATGCATTGTAGCTGTAGCATATGCTTAAGAGGCTTGTTTTACTTTTCTGTGTTCATTTGTATGAGAATAGCACGTATATTCATGGAGATATAAAGGTTTCTTTAAGAAGGTCGAAATGTTTTCGTAAGTTTTTTGTTTATAACACGCAAGATTTTCAACCCAATGCAATGCCATTTACAGAAAACTCCACAAACTACAGTACAGACAAAACCCTGCAATCAGAATAGAAAAATATTTAATGTGACTCCAGACATTATTTTTTTTGGTTTACTTCTTCGCTGGTCCCCTATTTGCCTTCGGGAGAAAACCTTCACTGAAATATATGAGGTGTAACATCCTTTTTACAGGATAATTCGTCAAGTATTTTTCTAGGTATACGACAAAACGTCTAAAACCGAAAGTGTCCGGTCATTAATGGCAATAT
>JAHWFO010035076.1:0-16219 GCA_023313115.1 Rhysida immarginata | reverse complement strand
AACCAACAATATATATCTCATGACCAACAATGCAAGGCAAAGTTTGTGCAACAATAGGCCCATTGTGTTCGCATCAACAATGGTATCAACGCGCAATTCACCAATAACAAAGAGCACAGAATGATGATGTAATGTTAAAGCAATCTTTCCAAGAATTATAACAATGAACATAATATGATGATGTAATTCCTGTTATTCAGGCTTTTCTTAGAAAAGAGAGTTCTTAGTACTTAACAATTTCTTGAAAATCTTTAAAAATGATGAGTAACTGGAGATAATGGAGAGTTAGCAGACTATTGAGAAAGAGTGGAAAGACGACAGTTAGCTCCGTGATGTATTGAGCAAATGGGAAGCAAGTAAATAGAAGAATCGGCGAGCGCTAGACTGCACAAAGTGATGAATGGCCAAGTTTTGCTTCAACACTTCGAGAGAAGAGTGGAAATTGCAACAACACTAAGTATACATCTGAGGTAAGATTACGTGAGTAAGAAATTATTGGAGAGGTCCAGCCATTGTGAGCCTTTTTTTCGAATTTTCATTAAGAATTTTTACTGTATTAATTCTAAGCATTTTCATGGGTTTATTTTTAAGATATTGCAAAATTTAATTTAATTTTTGGAGATTGTTCTGTTTACATCCAAGTGGAATTATCCCGGGCAACGCCGGGTACCTTTGCTAGTACTATATAATTATGTATACAAGTTCACTTCCGTTTAAAAAAATAAATTACTCGTTTATCACCATCCACCCGCTAAGAAATTACCGTATTACTCCAATAAATTTTGTATTCAAATACTGAGAATAATTGAAAATAAAATTACACGCGCTACAGGGTGATCCAAAAGTCATTTCACTCAAAGATTCTGTTTTCAAGTTACTGCGTGGACTGACTTTTGGATCACTCTGTATATTTCTTGGAAAAATTATGATCCCTTTATTTTATTAAGCAAACAAGTATTACTTATTTGACTTTAACAATGAGCGAGGTCAAAAAATGTGCGTCATTTACTCTTGCTACGAGGCCAACGAGATAACAAGGCCTGGAAGTGAAAAAGTCACCTGACCAACTGGGTGCTAGTAACCAAGATTGTTAAGGAGAAGGTGGCCTCTATCGGGGTGATCTATGGTCATTGGCTACTGACGCGTGACGTCAGCTGGAAGGTTTGGAGCAGACGAACGCATAGAACACTATAGGGAATAGCGCGGTAACCTTTATTTTCCAGCCTATTTCTACTATATATCACCAATATAAATGAAGAAAAACATGCCAAGGTTTTATATAAATATTTTATTGGAATAATATGTGTTTAAAATTCAGAGATTGCAAATAAAAGATCTATTTATATACATTTAGCACTGAAATACAAAAGCAAATACTGCAACAGCGAGGCCACCTCATTTAATGAAATTTTGCTCGTATCTATTGCCATGAGAAGAATAAATGCATGGAAATATAATAAATCCACTCTAGATTATAAGATTGGACTAAAAATAATAAATAATTGCGATTATTATTAGCAAAAGCTCACGAAACTCCAGCCATCTCAGCTTTGTTATGTTAAAAGGGGCGGATCGCCTGCTGCCAACTTTCCAGGTGACAACACAATCCCAGAAGGCAATGCGAGTGCTTTTGAGAGAAATCGGCCGATAGAGGCAACACCTCCTAAAGAAAGAGCCTGTGCACGGAAACCGTCATACATTGTTACATCATCATAGTAGTGCAAATTCAGGTCTTATTATTGGTAGAAATACGATGTATTTCTTAGATGATGCAACAATGTATGACGTTTCCGTGCACAGGCTTTCACTTTAGGAGGTGTTGATAGAGGCCACCTTCTTTTTAACAACCTTGGCTAGTAACAATCCAACCTTCATTGTTTTCAACAAAAGGAAAAACACTGATTGTTAACATCCAAGATGGAGACAGTGAAGGTTGGATTATTGCTAGCATCCAGTTGGTCAGGTGACTTTTTCGCTTCCAGGCCTTGTTATCTCGTAGGCCTCGCCCTTGCTATGCCACTGATAGTGACGTATTGTTCAGGTCAAATAAGTAGTACATGTTTGCTAAATTAAATAAGTAATAAACGGGTCATAATTTTTTCGAGAATTATATTATTTAATTTTCAAAATATGAATAAACAAACTTGGTGGAGTATTTCAATTTCTTAGCGGATGAAGAAGGAGGGAGGGGAGTAAATTCACAAGTAAACAACTAATTTATTTTTTTAAGGGAGTGAATTAATCACGATAATACAAATTTACAAAAACTAAATAATATACGAGGGTTGGGGCAAAAGTCATGGCAACTATTTTTTTCTTGAAGATACCAGTTCGGTTGAAAATGTGTCATATACAGACGAAAGGACAAGGTGTTAACTACATGTGTGGACAATAAATAGCACTGAAATATCGTAACACACTAATATATTACGGTAGTATACAGGGCAATATGGCCTTCACGGTTGCTCATCACTGGTTGACACACGTCCTTGCTGAAACTTTCCTACCCACCGTGCTACTGTATGGTATGGTAGGGCATTATTCCCAAGGGCTTCCACTAATTCACTGTGAGATTCCATCGCATTTCTCCCTCGGAGAACGCTATTTTGATGTAAGCGCGCTGCTCAACACGGGTTACTTCCATCTCGCACGACACTCACCAACTGACTGATTTCACAGCCCTCGCTGCGCTACTACCAGCAATCACAGAGCCATCTGTTGTTCTCGCATACACACTATGCTTGCAGAACTTCCACACGACACATATACGTTTGTGATCCGTTCACATATCTACAAGAAAAAAAATAGTTGCCATGACTTATGCCCCAACCCTAGTACTAAATTAAATTTCACCAAGGCATCGTCACAGATTATAAACTCTTTAATAAACTCATGTTTATACCAATCAAACAATGTTTACTTCGCCACCACGTTCGCTTTAACGATTAATAGTAGTGAATCATCATCACCGTTTGTCTAAGGAACAGGAAAAAACAAGTCATGATTTCACGTTCACAGGCAAAAATCACTGATATCAAAAAGTAGCAGTCACAGTTATACCTGTGAACGTAGAATCACGACTTAGCTCATCACTAGAAAATTGGCGAGACAGTGGTCTTGGAATCTGATGAGGATCGTTTTCTCCAAAACCTTAGACATCGAGGGGAGCAGGCTAATAGGTCGGTAGCTCGTAGGAATTGCTGGATTTTGCCCCTGCTTGGGGATATTCAACACAATAGGTTGTTTCCAAAACACAAGGAAGTAAGAAAATTTCCAGCAGTCGCGGATGATATTGGTGAGCTTGTCAATAAAGTTCTTCGGGAGATTCATAAGGGCATAACGCTCACCTTGCTCAGCTTGTCTCTTCATATAGCCTTCTTTTTCAGTTTGCTTATGATGGTGGCGATCTCTCCAGCCTCAATGTTGTTCTTTATTAAATGTTACAGGACTTCATCAAAAGTTGATAAGACATGATTTGGCTCTCGGGATGATTGTTGATAGGAGTAAAAAACTGCATTTCTAGTGAATCTACAATGACTTGGACCTTGTCCTGATCAGTTTGCACATAGTCACCTTGTGGTTTACGGAGGGGAGGAAGCGTATCATTTTTCTTTTTCTGTAAATTTCTGAACATACTTCAAATGGAATTGTCGCTAGCCGACAAGCTTTTGAGTTTGTCATTCCAGCTAGCATCGCGATGCTCTTTTATCTCTTCTTGGACTCTTCGTACTATCCTGTTGTACTTGGTTTTGAGCCATGGTTCACGATAGCATTGCCATAGCTTAAGCGTTGGATTCCAGGAGTGAGTTGGATTCGATGAGGAGGTTTATTCTCTGATGGAAAGTCACTAGCTTCTATGGCACTGTTACTACGTCTGGTGAAGTCTTCAACACGTTGATTGATGTCCTCCGTACATTATGCAACGTCGGGACGGCAGACATAGTCCTTGAGTGATATCAACATTGTCAAGGTTCAACGCCATAGGCTTGTGGTGAAGATATTGTACGGTTTGAAGAAACCCTTCATCAGTGAGATGTCCACAATGTCACTGGTAGGGGAGAAGTCGCATTAGTAGGTGTCCTCCACTCGCAGCAAAAATTGGGATTGCAAATATTTATAGAGAATGATGCCATTTTGATTGAGCATTATGGAATTCCAGCTTGAATGTTTGGCATTTAGGTCACCAGCCAGGATGACTGGAGTGTCATCAAAGAAGAGTTCATCGAGCTCGCTAAAGTCAAGAGAATGTTTAGGTGAATTGTACAGCCCCACGAACTTCATTTAACCAAGGGAGACGTCATTGATAATGATGGAGGCCGATTCCATACCTACAGTCTGTCTAGTATAACTTGGCACATGAGCCAATATGTTACTATGGGTAACGGGAAAGGATTAACTCAGCCTCTATTCAAGATAACTTAATTCATGGTCACCTAAGCAAAGCCCCTTAAGCCACACAGGCTTTGACTCCTCATCTGTTCCTGCTTTGGTTTGATTCAGCTTTGTTTTGTATCCGCAAATTAATATTATATACTGTTTTAACTTTTAAAAATATACTTTATTCTAGAAATATAAATATATTAAAATCGAAATTTTTAATTTTCAAACAATGAAAATGTTAAAAAATATTTCTTATTAAATAAAATTAAAATGAGCAACATCATAAATATAAATTAAATATGAAATTAAATTTCCCATAATTCCGAATAATTTATCATGGAAATTTATATGGATGGATATTACAAAAAAATAAAAACAACCACTTAGATCAAATAATTTTGTTGTTTTGTTTTTTGTTGGGTTTTTTTTTTAAAAGAGACGAATTATTTCTTTATTTTGAAATCAAGTTAACCAAATGAATTTTGATATCTCATTGGCAGACATTTTTAATGCGTGTGAATTAGTGCTACTGCTACTTTGAATGAAATCACTAGTAATAAACAGGCGCTGGCAGTTGGAGGGTAAGAGTGAACGTGATTGGCTGAATTTGAAATATGACGTCTCTCCCTCAAACAAGGTCATATGCCAAGTAAGATTTGACAGACTGTATATAAGACTTGAAGACTAATTCTTGATGTTGAATTCCCTTCTTAATGATGATCGCAGCACCCCAGAAGCACACCTTGCAGCGTTAGAAGCCATACGATCGTTACGGTACACACAACAGTCAGCTACATTGAAGTCCTGGCTTTGTTTGAGGTGTGTTTCACAAAGGAAAGCAACGTGAATTCCTGCTTACCAGAAAATTGTGAAATTCGATAAGCTTTTGGGGAATCCCCCTAGCGTTCCATATCACGCACCGAAGTTCACCTTTGTTGATTGAAAACCCTTTATCTGAAATTTGGTTATATTTCGTGCATAATCAAGATTCTACATTTGATGAAGCTGTTAGAAAAGTAGAAGGACAAGCTGTTACACTGTCTTTGAAGTTATGGATACCATCAAAAATGTAAAGAGTATATTGACTATTAAATTGCAAGATTGATTTATTCATATGTCTGTAAAACAGCTTCTTAGACGTTTAGAAAGGGAAGAAGAAATATCTCATGATGAGGTTGAAATTTTAATAATGCTGCACTTTCCTTCTACAAACCCGCTCTGGAATATTGGATTTATGGGAGGAAAGTAGTTTTAAAGATTCGGAGATACACAGCTGGATAGGATTAAAAACAATACCTGAATGGGGAGATGTTGAACGCACTGCAGCATTCAATACTAAGACTACAGCAAGCATTCAGTTTGACGAAAACGCAATATTCGACGACTATACTTACGTGAAGCAATATGTAACTGCGGATAACATTTTTGAATGGATTGCTAATAAAAGGTTGCCAGCAGATAAGTGGGTTGAGATCTTTTTACATTTTGAAAAGAACCGCGTTCCTTATTCTAATTTTTTAAAGTGGCGGAATTTTTTTTTGTTTACCTGGAACTAATGCACCCACAGAAAGAGTATTTTCTCACATGAACAATATCTGGAAAAGTGAAAAAACTCAGCTAGATATGAAAACATTGAAGTCTCTACTAATCACTAAAATTAATTATGGTCAAAGTTGTGTTGAATTTTACAAATATCTTTCATCATGAAAAGATCTCCCGAAGGAAATTCATAGTTCTAAGAAAGACTAAATTATTATGGATTTTGTTTTAATAAAAGTTTCATGAAAAGGATTTGCATTTGTGTATTTTATTTCCTTACTTACTTCCAGTTGAATTTTGATAATCAAAACACGTCACTTCCGGTCATTTCCGACTTCATTTTAAGTAACTTCCGGTAAACGACTATATTCATTCACTTCCGTTTCCGGCCATCACAGAGTGTCACGGTTTTGCCTTTTGGAAATCTGGTCACCTTACTGGTAGGTCGTTAATGTTGAGGCCTTTTTCCTCTGGCTTAGACACACCAGTTGCAAAGGATTTGCCTGCTGTCACTTCGGAATTAGGCATACTTTTAACTTGGGGTATTTTGGACATTTCATATAGTTGACGTGTGCTGTCCATCACATCTGATGCACATTGGGGGGGGGACTTGTCCTTTAATTTTGGGGCAATCTCTTGACTGCTGCCCCTCTACACATTTCTTGCAACGAGGATCTTCCATGCAGCCCATGGATACGTGTCCGAATCGCAGGCAGGCAGTTGTAGCATTGTAGTGGCTTCTTGTTCCCTCGAAAGACCTCTACTAACACTGCCAGTGGCCCAATACGAGTGATGTTCCTCAATGAGTGGTTGTGTTCGGTGTTCGGAAGCAGAACCAAAATCATTGGCAATCTATGGATCCTTTGGCTTTCCTGAGTGTGATTACCTTTTCCGGGAAGTAGTTGGATCTTCTTAGGTCTTCTTGGAAGTCATCCAGATCATATGCTACATCCAAATTACGAATTACGTATTTCAAGACCTCCTAAGATTTCAGATGATGATGCTAAATTTTTAAAATATTATCAGACTTAATTCCGGAGACTAACATGTTGTGAGTTTCTTCGTCTTCATATTAAACTTTGACGGTTTCAGCTCTGCCTGTATGAACAGTGATCTTTTCCACTGGAACATGATTCTCGAGCTCAGTTAAAATCGTCTTAAACGGCACGCATTAGTCCGCATGATAATCGGCGGGACATACCTTTTCGTGATCCTTTAATCATCATTAGTTGAGCGACTCTATCCATTCTTCGGATTCTTTTTTCTAGACGCGCTGACGACTTCTAGTTTACTCTGGAGACGCTATTTAGGTTATCGATACTCGTGCCTTTTCTGAATTTTTTATTACCGACATCAATCCAGGGATTGTCTTCTTCACTTCCGTCGAAGTGACCTCTTTTATTTCCACCGTTTGTTGACCAGTCACGATCATAGGTTATTTCCATTGTCTCCAATTCATGCACTTTGTTAGTAAAAGAAGTAGATTTATTTCTTACCTCATTATTTTCCAAAGAGTTCCTCGCCTTTGGAGTCCCAGAGCATTTCTCAAAGGCTTCCTTAAGTTCACTTATCTTGTTAATAACATCTCTACGATAGTCCTGAATTTCTTTGTTGATACCTTTGAACTGCTCCACACAATTTTTATGTAGGGATTCGACTTTTTCCTCCAGTGCAGTATACTTAGCGTTTATTTCATTCCGGAGAGCTTCCAGCATTTCGTTGAACACAAGGTGAAGTGCCGCAAACCTAGCATCCAAACAGGCATCGCGGTAGGCTTTTTTTGCAGGATACACTCTTACCATCGGCCACTAGCAAAGACTCCCTTGCCGACTTCAGCGTGTTTAGTTTGGATGAAGCCATCATACCCCTAACTGTGTGCTGAAGAAGTTGTCCTAAGAAGGACGCACCTAAGAACAAAGAACAAGTCAGGTTTGCGAGAAAATTAATTCTACGCCAGGGACCCGCTTGTAAATGATCAGGATGATAACAGGTGAAATGATAATAGATGGAATGGGACACGTCCTTAGTTAAGTTTGCGAGGAAATTAAACCCATCGCCAGGGACCCAGAAGGACAGTGAGCATCTTAATGTACTGATATATTAATTCCAACATCAAAGACCAGCACATAAGACGTAAAAAAAGGTGATTATTGCCCTGAAAAGGTGCACCGTGAAATGAGGGTAATGAGATGATACCTTAAGTGAGAGTAGAGGTGATACCTTGAAGAGCTAGTCCGTCCTGATCGCCCTGATAAGGTGTCCCGATCCTCCTTGATCGAATATGCGACAATCGACAATCGACATTCGAACAGTGAAGTGTACATTTATTCAGGTGGGATGTAAGCTGTGCGTACACGATTCTCATTTTTCCGGAATAAATTCCACATGAAGTACACTGAAATAGGCAAGAAGCCTGACTAACCAAAACAATTCTTCCACATTGTGAAAAAACTAAAAATAAGATTGACGATTGTCAAAAGAGTTGGAGAGGGGAGGGGAGGATGGAATTACATTTTCCAATAATCCGGGAAGGAAACGTTGCCAATGTCTTTGAAGTTGACTTCAAGAATATGCTTCGGTTTTCTATACTTTGTATGCCACTTCATTTCCATCTGATTATTCAGTATTCCAGCCGCCAGATCATTGTCATGGCTCTTCATCGTCTGCACCATGTTCATCAGGAGATCTTGGACACACTCTCCAATATGAGTCATGTTTAGATCCGAGTGGATGTAATGATTTTTTTACGGTTTTTCTTCCAGGCTGGGGAATGGCCTCAGGGTAACATTCTGGAACGACTGGAGTTGACTCCATCTGCTTCTACACATATTTGCCCACGCAGCCATACATTAGAGGAAGATGGTCCGAGTCACTGTCTTGTACAGTAGTAATTTATGGCCATGCTGAGGGCGCTGTTTCTACCCAGGAGAGCTATAAGGCTGTACATAGCCCTCTTTGCTTTGTTCAGAGCAAAAGTTACGTGACGATTCCAGGAGAGTCTTGAGTCAATGCTAACTCCAAGGTACTTGTAGTTGTCAACCCATTCGAGTTTTTTATTGAATAGAACCAGGGAGTCCGGGGAACACTTAAGTTTTTTGTTGTACACGGCTGTGCATTTTCCGACGTTAAGATTCAGTTTCCAGCACTTAAACCAGTCCTCGAACTTCTTCAAGGCGTTCTGCAGCCGTGTGATAACGTGAGATGGCTGGTGCGCCCATGCTATGATGGCAGTATCATCAGCATAGAAATATAAATTACACTTCTCGAGTTTTGGGAAATCCTGCACAAAATAATTAAAGAGAACCGGTCTGAGGACAGAACCCTGTGGGACACCGGCCTTTACCTTGCAGGGCATAGAGAAGTTTTTGCCAACTTTGGCTTGATAGAAGCTGTCGCTGAGAAAAGATCTCACCCTCATAATCAAATCAGAAGGGAACCCGTCTTTAATCATCTTGCCACACCTGATCGAAAACTTTACTAACATCAAGAAAATCCACGCCACAGTACTCCCGTCATCTTTCAGAAGGGAACCCGTCTTTAATCATCTTGCCATACATCAAATCAAAAGGGAACCCGTCTTTAATCATTTTGCCACACATGATCCAAAACTTTACTAACATCAAAAAAATCCACCCCACACCTTTGGAAAGGTTTAGTGGGGTGCTCAGATCTTCAACGAGCCTCCATATCTGCATCTGCACGAGTGGGCGGCTCGAAAGCCAAAGTGTTCTTTCCGCATTAAACCATTGGTGAGAAAGTAGTCCTTGAATCAGGTGAGGACAATTTTCTCCATCACTTTAGACACCGACGGGAGTAGGCTGATAGGTCGGTAGCTCGCGGGAATTGCAGGATTTTGTCCCTGCTTAGGGATACTTAACACACTAGGCTGCTTCTAAGCAGTCGGGAAATAGAAAAATTTCCAACAGTCGCTTATGATATTCGAGATATCGCTAACGATGTTCTTTGGGAGATTTTTTAAGGCGTTATTATTTACCTTGTCTCTTCCTGGAGCCTTACTCTTTTTCAGATTTCTTATGATGGTAGTGATTTCTCTGGCCTCAATGATGGAATTATTTGAACTTTATCCTGATTTGGACGTAATTACCTTGAGGGGTGCGAAGTGGAGGAAGCGTATCATTCTTCTTCTTCTGAAGAGCTCTAACCATGTTCCAAATGAAATGGTCGCGAGCCGACAAGCTTTTGAACTTGACATTCCATTTAGCGTCGCGAAGCTCTTTCACTTCTTCTTGGAGTCTTTGCACTAAACTGTTGTATTTGATTTTTAGCCAAGGTAAACGATAGCGCTGCAACAGCCTACGAGTCTTGTTTCTCTCTGCAATCAAGCGTTGGATTCCTGGAGTGAGTATAATTCGATGAATACGGGCTTGTTTACCAATGGACAGGCTCTAGCTTCAGTGGCACTATTTTTTCGCCTTGTGATGCCTTCAACACGTCCATTGCTGTCATTCATTCTGTTTGCTCCTTGGAGATGGCGGTCATGGTCCATGAGGATTTCTTTGAATAACTTCCAGTCTTGATGATGCTTCACTTCTTCTCTGAAACTGATGTCGCCATTGTCGAAGTTCAGCGCCACAAGCTTGTGGTCAGAAAAAAAGATCATCCATCGTAAAGATGTTGTATGGCTTGAAGAAACCCTTTGTTAGTGAAATGTCTAGACTTAATTCCAGAGACTAACTTGTTGTGAGTTTCTTCTTCTTCACATTTAACATTGACGGTTTCAGCTCGCCCCGTATGAACAGCGATCTTTTCCACTGGGACATGCTTCTCGAGCTCAGTTAAATTCGTCTTAAATGGCACGCCTGTGTCCACACGATAATCGGCAGGACACATCTCTTCGTGATCCTTTGGTGTTCATTAGCTGAGCGACTCTGTCCATTCTTGGGATTCCTCTTTCTAGACGCGCTGATAACGTCTTCGTTTACTCTGGAGACGGTATTTAAGTTATCGATCCTCGTGTTCTTTCTGAATTTTTTATTACGAACGTCAATCCAGGAACTATCTTCTTCGTCTTCTTCACTTCCGTCGGAGTAACTTCTTTTATTTCAACCGTTTGTTGAACAGTCACGATCCTCAGTTATTTCCATTGCCTCCAATTCATGCACTTTGTTAGTAAAAGAAGTAGATTTAAAATTATTTCTTACCTCATTGTCTTCCAAAGAGTTCCCCGCCTTTGGAGTCCCGGAGCATTTCTCAAATGCTTCCTTAAGTTCGCTTATCTTTTGAATAACATCTCTACGAGTGTCTTGAATATGTTTGTTGATACCTTTGAACTTCTCCTAAAAACTTATATGTAGGGATTCGACTTTTTCTTCCAGTGCACTATACGTAGCGTTTATTTCATCCTGGAGAGCTTCTAGCATCTCATTGAACACTAGGTCAAATGCAGCAAACCTAGCATCAAACCATGCATCCCGGTAGGTTTTTTCGCAGGACTCAGTTTTACCATCCGCAACTTGCAGAGACTCTTTAGCCACCTTCAACGTGGTTAATTTTGATGAACCATCATATTCCTAAAATCTAATGTACAGAACCAGG
Organism: Rhysida immarginata; assembly: GCA_023313115.1. Lineage (NCBI taxonomy): Eukaryota > Metazoa > Arthropoda > Chilopoda > Scolopendromorpha > Scolopendridae > Rhysida > Rhysida immarginata. The sequence goes on along the minus strand of JAHWFO010035076.1, from coordinate 4,744 downwards.
CGGGGGTAGTTACCTCGCAGTTAGGCGTGTGCTAAAGAAGCAGTCCTAAGAACGACGCACCTAGCTTTAAGAAAAAGAACAAGTCAGGTTTGCGTGAAAATTAATTCTACGCCAAGGACCTACAGGTATTGGACATTGAAACTGAAACACCTGGTAGAAATCCAAAATCTTTATTTAATAAGGTGTTGGGGCACCGTGGGCAGCCAGCACAGCAGTAACACGTCTTGGGAAGGATCGGTAGAGGTCCTCCACAGTTTGCACCCCAAACCATTACTGATCCACCTCCGTGTTTGACTGTGGGTGCCAAGCAGTCTGGGTTGTAGGCTCCTCCAGACGAATACCCTCCCTGTTGTTTGGAAGACAGTGTAGCTGGACTCGTCCGAGAATATGACGCGTTTGAGGTCATCCAACGTCCAGGTTTTATGCGTCCGGCACCACTGAACCCGCTTGGAGGCATTTGTACTACTGATGAAAGGCTTCGGTATAGCAACCCTGCCATGGATGTTGGATTTATGCAGGTAACGACGGATTGTCTTCGTGCACACAGGTTTTTGGAGGTGTGTATTCATTTCTGCGGTGATTTCTGCTGCGGTGGTTTTTCGCTTTCGTGCAACAATCCTGGTCAATGTCCTGATGTCTCTTTCCGACAGGTTCCGTTTTCCCCTGCAGTTGCTCCTCCTGGACGTGGTTCGTCCTTCCTGTTCATATGCACACATCACCCTGGATACTGTAGCACGTGAGACATCACAAATTGTGGCAGTTTTGGACACAGATGCACCTACCAGACGCGCCCCAACAATCTGCCCTCTTTTGAAGTCGGATATGTCTCCCATTATAGCGCTCTGCACAGACAATTTGAAGCTTACTATCGAACTTTTCTACTGGAGTGACTACCAAGACCTCTGACACGTGATTCATTGATATGCATACGATTAATTACCTAGCAGAAGGTTCTATTCAGCCCTGGGGGTATCCAGTGCTATTTGTGAAGGTGTTTCAGTTTCAATGTCCAATACCTGTACTTGTGAATGATTAGGATGATAATAGATGATATGAGAAATGTCCTTAGTCAGGTTTGCGAGGATATTAATCCCACGCCAGAGACCCAGAAGGATAGTGAGCGTCTTGATGTACTGGTTTACGGGAATACTAATTCCAACGCCAGAGACCAGCACATAAGTCATAACAGAAGGTGAATATCATTCTGAAAAGGGCGCACCGTGAAATGAGAGCAATGAGATGATACCTGAAATGAGAGTAGAAGATTTATTCCGTCCTGATCATCCTGAGTGTGATGTGTGATCTGGTCCTTCCCTGGATCGAATATGCTGGAATAGAGGACTTCTTTATATACAGAATCAGCCAGGTTAGAAGGATTGGGAGTGGTCAAAAGTAAAAGGTAGTTGATAGAAACAACAGAAAATAGGTTATAAGGATTGAGATTGGACAAAAGTAATAGGTAGATTAGGTTAGGGTTTGGTTAAAATTGAACAAATTTTTCCTATTGGTCACAAGTGCCATTTTGAAAACTTTTTCCTGTTAGTCACAAGTGCCATTTTTCCTATTTTACCACTTGTGACATTTTTTCCTTTGCCATTTCTTCCTGTGCCATTTTTACCGTGACATTTTTTCTGGTGCCATTTTTACCTGTGCCATTCTTATCGGATACCGTTTCCAAAACTAAGTACTTCAATTATTTTAGGAATATCTTTGACAATCCTCATTCTAACAGAAGAAAACTTAAGGAACTTTTTTTTTAAATTATTAAACCTACTTATAAGAAGTATATGCATGCTCAGGATGCTAAATAGCGTATGTGATCCAATCTTAAACTTTATCTGAAATATTAAATACTTGATCTATCATTCAAGTGGCATTTCCATTCTCTGAAAATTGAAAATGCCTTTTTGTCAATTAAATATGCAAAATGGTTAAAAGTACGCGGTTGTTTGGGGAAGAATGATGGGTATTTCTCTCTTTTCCTATCAATGACTAGTTGAGGGAGGGAGGGGGGGGGGTATGTATTCTGGTAGTTGAGTATAGTTTTAAAAGAAAATTAGCCTAAATTTTCGGGCTTAAGGTATACACATTACTTTACAGTTCCCCCCCTCCCCCAATTTTTAACTGATTTTATGCAAGTGTATTTTCGTTTTTCAAAAGAATTATTGAGAGTAAAGAAGTAAGCACTACTGGAAACGGAGGTGGCAGGGTTAAGAAAATGGCAAATGCCACAACGTTTTTCATGGCAAGGAGAACATCCCTTAGTAGAATTGCGTGGTTTAGTAATAGCAGCATTTCTTATTATCTAAAGGCGCATTTCCACTGAGGCAACTTTTAGGCAACATTTAGCATGCGTCAATGCCGAATGCTACACACCATCTTTCAAATGAAGGAACACGAAGCCACAAGTAGCAAAACCTATGGCACATAGAAACAGGCAACACTAAAAAACATATTAGCTTGCGTCATGTCGTTCAGTGTTGCCTCAGTGGAAATGTGCCTTAAGATGACAAACGATAGAACAGTATTGAGAATAAAAAATATTAAATATCCTAGTAATATGAACTTGTTTTATTAATTTTATTTAACTATAATTTTAATTATTATTAATATAAAGAAATAAACATAGATGACAGATTAATAGTCTCTTAATTTATCAGTTAGCTATCATCACTTAGGAATAGAAGCATATGAGAAACCAATTTTGACGTTTAATTCCCCCCCCCCCCTTGGATCCATTCCTGGACCCAAGTTTCGCATTAAAGGAGTTTATCCAAAATCAAAGATCGTACATACAATTTAGTTGTTAATGTAATGACAATAACCCGTCCGATTTTCGTTAGGATCCATTTTTTAGACAGTCTGATTGGGGTAGAAATTTGTCTCTTGGGAACATACACTTGCTGCGATTGGAGAGAGAAACGGTGGCTACTGCTTCTACTTACTTCGAAGAGCTTGTATCAATTAACGAAACATGCACGATCCCTAAAATCAAATATAACTCTATGTACGTATACTATATACTTTTAGACGACTATTTAATAATTAAACAGGTGGTGGCCTTACAGTATAACAGAGGGACATCAGGAGTTCCAACTAGTTTCGCCATTTATTCCCGGCTTTGTCAAGGATATATACAGCAAGAGGCATGCAAGCCTTTATATACAGAACAGTGGTACAAAATATGCATATACATGAACCAATAGGATACAAAAGAATTAAAGAGGAAAATAATGGCCAACAGGATAAATAGAAAAAGCACAGATTTTTGAATTATAATGGCCAATAGAATAAAAAGGGTGTAAACGCTAATTTTACAAAAAGAAAATATACAAAAGGATGGTGCGCGTATACGCGGACCGAAAAGAGAACTCATCCGGTTGTCTGAGGACAAGAGGATTTTCAGAAAAATAAACAGGCAAGAAATAACAAAATGTAAGGGAAAACATAAATCATAATAAAGAAACCGAGAAAAAAGGGGATCATAATAGATCAGATAAAGAGTTAAGTATTGCATATACATTAAAGTCTGTTTGATAATTGAGAAGCAGGTGGGGGGAGGACAGACATCGATCGCTTCGAGGGTAGCAGTTTTTTCTGGCCTATTGCAGATATGCAGGACAGACATCTTCTTGCGTCTTTAAAGCGTGTCCGAAATCTTCGAGGTGGTTTGCATAGTGGGAATTACGATCTCGTTTTCTATACGAGTCACTGTGTTCTCTGAATCGTACTGCAAAATTGCGGGTCGATAATCCTACATAGAATCTGTCGCAAAACGCACAATTCAGGCGGTAAACTCCGGATTGGGAATATTTGTCGGTGGTGACGGCAGTGGGTGGATTCAGGATGCGGGCTGATGGTTTAGGAGTACGAAAAGATATTCGAAGGCCAAGGGACGATAAGAAGTTAGAGAGCTGGGAGAAATTAGGGCCCAGATACAATAAGGACGTCCATTTCTTGGGAAGGGGCGAAACAAGAGGGGATGGGGAGAAGAGGGCCCGTCTGCGGCGGTGAAGAATACGGGAGAACATGGAGGTCGAATATCCATTGGCATGGGCGAGGTTCCGGATTATGCGGAGTTCGGATGATCTGGATAGAGGGCTGAGGGGGAGCTTCAGGGCACGGTCAATTAGGAATCTTAATGAGGCTTGTTTGTGGGTGGGGGGGTGTGAGGAGGAATGGTGTATTAAGTTGGAGGATGTGGTCGGTTTACGGAAAACGGAAAAGGAGAGGCGGTTAGTGTGGGGGTTGTTGGTAATGAGGATATCAAGGAAAGGGATGGACCGGTTAGTTTCTAGTTCAAAGGTGGAGAAAAGGAGTTAAAAATGTTAACGATATTAGTGGGGGTAGTGGATCGGGAATCAAAGAGGATGAGGATGTCATCGACATATCGGAAATACGCGATGACAGAGGGATTATTAAGGAGGGAGGTAACGTATGTTAATTCCAGGTGCTGTAGGAATACCTCAGACAGAAAACTGCTGAGTGGGAAACCCATTCCTAGCCCTGTGGGTAGGGAATAGTAGGAGTTGTTAAAGGAGAAGTAGTTCTGCGAAGAAATTACAGAGAGGATAGCTAGTAGGTCAATAGTGTCGGGTTTAGGGAAAGACGCAGCAAGTAACAGACGCTCTAGTATAGAAAGGGTGGGGGTGACAGGGATGTTAGTGTATAAGTTGGTGATGTCAAGGGACATAAGGGAGAGGTGCTCATCAGTGCGGATGGAAGAAAGGGACTCAGTGAGGGT
>JAHWFO010035070.1:13080-25692 GCA_023313115.1 Rhysida immarginata | reverse complement strand
TTATTTGGACCTAAAGACGGGACACCAATTATGAAACACCCTGTATATAGAAATATGGTACAATGGAGTAATATGATTGGATAAAATACAACGAATGGCCTGACAAAGGCAAAGAGTAATAAGTACAATGAAGGTAGAAGTATCTTTTTTTTCGTCTGATGATTTTCGGAATGCCGCTTAGTTTCGAAGATACAAAAATTCACCCCTTGAATTTTTGTCGTATGTAAGCATTCTATATATTCTTTATTGAAGAAGATTCATTGACAATCGTAAACAGCATGAAGATAAAATGTTACGTCAGCTTCATTGTGGCTTTATTACATGCTTACATTTCTGTATTTTCCTTTTCAATAATAAATGAGCTCCGTTTGGAACATTAAAGCTACTCCGGTTTAAATTTATTAGAGACTTATTACTTTCGTATCAGTTTTCAAATTGCCGATCTGTGAACCCTACCACTGTGGTACAACCTTGACTACCTTTGTAGTCTTTATACCGTTTAGAGACAGCGTTGGTCCCTGGTTCGAATCCAGGTCGCGGGAATTTTTCCTTCCGTTTTCCTTTAATATGAATTGGATGAGTCTATCATAGAACTTTATTAGCATGAGGAAAAAGAAGGACGGAAGAGACTTCGAAAAGGGACTCATTCAAAAACATAATACAGGGTCCTGGATAAGCAATAAGATTGAGTATTTTACATCTTCACAGACTATACAACTACTTATAGCTGGATCTATCATTTTGTTTTTGTTCTTAGTAATATTGAACAGCATGGATATTAGGGACTTATTGTTGGTACTCGTCCAGCTGGAGCCATGATTGAAACAACGAAGCAGCTGACTGAATTCTCTAAAGGTGCGATACCCAGAATGTTCAGTCTTTGTCTAAAAGGGCTAACTTGGCTCCAAGACAATCAGTCAAGAGCAAGACCGAAAGAAAATCAAAGTTCCGTATTCCACCACTACAGCGCTGATAGTTCGGTAATGTTCGAGGGTTTTTGAATGAATCCATTCCTCAACGATGGATAGGTCGTATGGGGAATGAAGAACTTCTGGCACCCGAGATCTCCTGTCTCACCCAGGTGAATTTTTTCTGTGACGGTATGTAAAAGAAGCAGTTTATTTACGGAAGTATCATCTCAGGGGCCAGAACAGAATAGCCAGATCTTCCTTCCCTATGCGACCTATTCATCGTTGAGGAAGGATTCATTCAAACTGCTGAACATTACGGAACTCTCAGCGCTCTAGCGGTGGAATACGAAAGTTTATTACCTCCTCTCTCTATCGGTATGTAGATTTTTCATATACAGTTTGTCTTGAGTCCATCATTTTGAATAAGAAAACATACTCTTGTGCTTAAATCTTGCACTGACCACAATTACAGTCTTAGACTCCCGCTGTCTTTAGTGATTTATACAGGAATCATATAAATTTCAGGCAATCAATGCAGGGATAAAATTAGAATTTATAAGAATAAAAGTAAAATTTATCCAGCATTCCAAATCGATTCAAGAGATAGCGATGGAAAGTTATCGTTTCCTAAATTGATATTTCGTTCTCCTTTTTGTTATTTACTGAGAGAACTAATAGACCCTCCAACGTGATGTTAATAACGAAACGTGTTAGGTCAAGATCGTAAGCAGACCACCACCTGCTTGAATTATGGGTGGAATTTCCTTGTTGGTTTTTTGATATTAATCTCGAAGAGGTCAGGCACGAGGATACTCAATCTTTACAAGCCAGTCTATATACAGCTATTCAAAGTGTTAATTTTAACATGTCTACCACAAAACTGGACTTGCATATAAATGTAAAATTTAAGAATTGGGAAAAGTAGTCGTCATATTTGCATTCTGATGTTAGTTTGAATTTTGAAATCTCTCTTATGTATTTAAGTTTCATAGATTAAGACATTAAAATTTTAAGTATAAATTAATGAATTATTTATTTCCCTGCTATAAACGAGCAGGCATCGTGCAATTTGAAAAGACATTGTCGCACTTTACTTATAAAACACTATTATTCTCTTTTATTCCCCTTGTAATTAAGAACAATAAATCAAATATGGTTGAAGTTGGGAGGAGGAAAAGAGAGCGGAAGGAGGGGCTATTTTTACGACGACACTGCACTTTATAAAATAACTCTAGTGATTTATGAATGAAAAAAACTTCGGTGAATATAAAGAAAACATATTTTTTTATTTTATTTTGATTTATCGTATTAGTAATTTGCAATAGCAAACTCTTTTATCTTTTAACCCCCTCCCTTGTCGTTGTGTGTGGTATAATAGGCGGAACGGCTTAACGTTTTTATGGTGGTAATTTCAATAAGTAAATATTTTTAAAAGGGCTTAAAAAAACTATTGGATTATAAACTGCCGCATTAGTGAAAAATAGCCAGAGTCAAATTGAAGATTCTTCAGGATAATTATTTTGTCTAATCTCAAATCGATTTCGCTTAAATATTAGACTTGCCATTTTATTATCTGATATATCTTAAACAAGATTTGATATATAGAAAACAGCAAAGCCGTCCAGCGCACAGAAAAGACCCCTCGCCGAACTGTTTCCACAATGTTGGCAGTGCACAGTTGTCCGAGATATCTTGATAAGCAATAGCATTCATCGCTCCTTTAACAGAAAAAGCTGGGCCTGTATGAACCATGAAAGAGACCCCCATACTTCACAGCGGGCATCACTCACTCAGATAGGAAACGTTCTCCAGGCATCCGCCAAACCTGGAGAGTGTGTACAATGATTCATCAGTCCGTAAGATACGTTTCCACTGTTCCATGCTCCCGTTTCTGCGAGTTTTACAGCACTCCAAACGTCGCCTGGAATTGTTGTCAGTGATGAAGGGCTTGTGAGCAGCAGCACGACCGTGGAAACCCAAGAAATACTTTCCGACGAATGGTGATTGTGTTAGCAACACAGGAAGCAGACTTTATTGTTTTATTTTTTATTTATGGAATAAATAGGAAAGTAAATTAGAAAAATAATAAAAAATATAGAAAATAGTTGGGAATACATCAGTTACTGTATAAAATGTTAGTTAAAGTTCGGGATTGTATTGCTATTCTTCAGAGTAGGTTTAGTCATGGTCCTTTTGCCCGTTGATATAACGTTCCGTGATCATAGAAAATAGAGTAGTTTGGTTGGTAGTGGTGTAGGTTTTTAGGACCGATAGGTACTTAAGTTTTCACAATGTGCGTCCGTCTGTCCGTCTGTCTGTTGGTGCTTTCGCCATTCTTAAGTAAAACGAAAGACTGAGTTCGTTGGTGGAAAAAATCGGTTAACTACTTCCGGTTATTTAACAGAGGGGACCACGTTTTTCACTATACACTTCTATGTATAAATGGCATGTGCACTGATCAATGCTGTTCTCTCTTTGGAATTCCATAGCTAAGGCAGAGAAAAGGCTTGTGAATTAAGTGAAGACACGTGATGGTTTTCCTTGATGGTCAAAATCAGTTAAAACAGGTTCAATGGTACCTGTTTTAGTGGAACCATTATGGTCCATTGGATACATTCAATACTTTCAATGGCTTGTAATATATCAAACAGCTTGGAATGATGTGTTATGAATGAATATGAAGTAAAATTAATGATATTCCAAATTGGTTGAAAGATGCGTGGTTTAGTGGAACCATGGTGGTCTATTGGAACTTTCAATGCTAGGCTATGGCATGTAATATGTCAAACGGCTTGGAGTGATGTGTTATGAATGAATATATTGTAAAGTTAATGATAATCGAAGTTGGTTCAAATTTACGTGGTTTAGTGGTACCATCATGATCCATTGGAAACTTTCAATGCTAAGGTATGGGATGTAATATATCAAACAATTTGAAATGACGTGTCATGAATGAATATAACGTAAAAATAATGACTGCCAAAATTGATTCACTTGCACGCATTAAATGGCACCATTATACAGGGTGATTTACAAAAGAACTTCACACTTTTAAAAATTTATTACATCAAATCTATTCAGAATATAGACACACCACACACGGATTCTTAAAGAAAAACTCTTGAAGTTTATTGTGACACAGTTAAAGATGTTCAATATGCCCCCCTGTCGTGACACGGCATACATCAATGCGGTAGTCGAATTCCTCCCAAACCCGATTTAACATGTCTCCATCAATCCCACGTATCGCGTTCTTTCAGCTCGTGTGTAAAGGACAAGGTCTTCACCCTACCCCTTCCCCATGACCTAGACGAGCTGAAAGAACGCATTACGGTAGCTATACGTGGGATTGATGGAGACATGTTAAATCGGGTTAGGGACGAATTCGACTACCGCATTGATGTATGCCGTGTCACGACAGGGGGACATATTGAACATTTTTAACTGTGTCACAATGAACTTCAAGAGTTTTTCTTTAAGAATCCGTGTGTGGTGTGTCTATATTCTGAATAGCTTTGATGTAATAAAATTTTAAGTGTGAAGTTCTTTTGTAATCGCCCTGTACTACCATTGCTTTCCTTTTTGTCCTGGAATTCCTTAAAATCCTATCGGTCCTGGGCTTTTCGGTTGCCTGACTTGTTTGAATATTAGAGTCAATTTGTTGTCGTATTTGGATACCATGAATGGGATATCGAATTTGTATCTAGGAGTAATTTGGTAATCGGTGTTAATGATATACCAATCTCTAACAAATTCAGCAGGATGATCTTTTAGGTGTAAAGCATTGATAATTCATTGCTAAGTCCGATACAATGTATGTTTGGTAGTGTAGGAAGTTGCTCACATCTGAGTACTAACCACCACCTGTTACGATGTTAACTACATAGCTCGGAAACTACTCTTTGGAATTCGACCAAATTTTAACAGTATACACAATATTAAGTACCCTATTGTTCCCCCCAAATTTCATTATCCTAAATGTTATAGAACCTGAGTTATTAACTTCTTGACCTTAGTGGCGGCATTTTTATTTCTGTTCATATCTCGGTTATCGTTGAAATTCAAACCCATGTTCATATGAACTTTTTTGCTTAAAATCATCCATACTACCTCCTCTAAAAATTTGTGACAGGGTTTCAGACTCGCCCTCTATATATGAGGCTGAGACAGCATAAAATAAACGGGCCTAGACCTGAGCCTTGGATAACTCCTCGTCGAGATTTGGCAATAATTTGGAAGTTACCGTATATAGTGATATCTCTATCAGAGAAGTAATCTTTGATTAGTGACAGATATGGATCAGTAATATGCAAGGCTTTGAAGGTCGTTTATGAGTTGTTTTAGTGAAACTGTGTCAAAGGCTTTGGAGACATCAGTCTAGCACAGTGCTTTAATTTTGGTCGTATGCTTTGACTGCTTTGATGTAAAGATCCATGGGTAACCACTGTACACGGAAACCTGGGCGTCGGCTACTTTGTTGGAGGGGGGGAGGTATACGAGACGAGAGATTGTTGAGCAGTTTATTGAAGATGATTTTTTCTTTTAGTTTGGTTAATGAAGGTAGAACTGATAAGGGACGATAGTTTTCTTTTTAAATTTTGTTTCCTGATTTGTAAATTGGGATGATTGTTGCTATTTTTATTAGTCTTGGGAAGGATTTTTCATAGATGATAGTGAGGCAGAGATTTAGTAGTTTTTGTAGACAGATAATATCTAGGTTTTTGAGTATTCAAGCTGGTATCATATGTGTGTTAGTTATATCAGTTAGTTTGAGTTTATTACGAATTGTGAGTAATTGTTTTATAGAAGGGAGTTGGGATACACTGCTCTGCAGTGAAATTGCCCCACCAACAAGGAGTTATCCGACCTTATCCATATTTAGTGGCGAATGGAATGGAGCCCGGTGGTCTTCAGCGACGAATCCCGCATTTTGTGTGGATACCGACAACAGATGCGGACGAGTGTGGCGCAGACCATTGGAACGTGCCAATGAACAATGCATCCGGTATCGCCATCGTGGACCAACACCCGGGATCATGGTCTGGGGTGCCTTCGGCTACGATACCAGAACGCCTTTAGTGGCCATCCAAGGTACGTCACAGAAATTCTGCAGCCCGTATCACTGCCTTTTCTGCACACCATACCCGGCGCAGCCTTTCAGCAGGATAACGCCAGACCGCACACGGCAAAATGAGCATGGCATGTCTGCATGGTCCCCAGAAGATTTACAATTTGGTCTTAAGATAGTTTGTGAGGGTTGGATTTACAATTTACGTGTATTATTTTGCATAATGTTCGATTGGATGAGTTTGACATTGCAATATTTCTTTTAGTGAGACGAATGACTTAAAAAATTACGATGAGCTTGACGAATTTTAAAAAATGACTTTGACGAATTTGCGATTTTGTAAATTAATAAATTACGATGGTTTTGTTTATATAGTAATTTTTGTATGTGGAAATTTTGGTTTTCCAGAGTTTGTGGAGAGAAGTATTCCACCAACTTCTGAACATTTCAACAGAAGGGTTTTGATTGCTCCGGGTCACTCGACGATCTCTGTCTGTCAATTTGTTGGGTCTGCCAGTTCGTAGTTGCACTGTTGTTGCACCTTAGGTCTTCCACTTTGCAATCATATTGCCTATAGTTCTACAATGGGGTTTTTGTAGAATGGTGGAAAACTCACGACTGACTTGTTGCACAAGTGGCATCCTATGATAGTTCCACGTTGGAAGTCGCTGAGCTCTTTTGAACGACCCATATCTTAATAATACGAAGCAGTGATGTACAGGGTGGTCCAAATATCCCTGTACTGCCTACTATTTCCAAAACCCAAAGGTACATTAATAATATAGAGTACACCAATTTGATATGAAGACCACATATGGATATATGACGAACGTCACTGCCATCTTGAAATCCGCTACAATTATATTAGATTGGATGATTTTCTCCATTGAAGAGCTTTTTCATCAGTATAAGATATTACTGGTGAGCAAGGAATAATTAATGGATGGTTTTCCGTTGTTTTCCGCATGATCAGTAATGAATAAAGACCAACATCCGTGCGACAGCGGGATTCGAAATCGAAGATCTCCTGAAACCTGCGCTATATTGGATAGAGATCTATTGTTTCCAATGGGAAAGCAGATCTTGTGATATATCAAACTACACGAGAATATTCTTAGAAATTCATTCCACTTGTCAGATTTAACCTATCGGTACTGGTTTGGAAGCTATCCTCGCTGAAAGTTTGTATGGCTGTTCAAAATGCTCTCCCCCTTAGTTGCATGCAGTTCCAGGCGCCTAGTTAAGTCATGACATTGTTGCACAAGCGCATTTTTAAAGATGCCGTCTTTGGGTTTGAGATGAAAGGACACCACGATTAGCAAAGACCACTAAGACTACAGATGGATTATAGCCATCCTCGACAGGTATCCAAATATTAGAAGACCACGGCGACGACTCCATACTAGATGGAATGACATTATTAGGAAACTGGCGATTGTTGCTAATTACATGTCATAGTACGCCTCTTGCTGAAAACCTGATATCATCTGGTGCTTTGGAAGGTCGTTTCTTTTCAAACCAATGCCCTGAAGACTTTTGCATTATATCATTGGTCATTAGATGCCCTATCTTAGCACTGACAATTTCTAAGTCCAAAATTTTTGAATTGCATATGCAGTTACTTAAAACAGGTTCCAGCGATTCAAATTCGATAATCTACAAATTTTATAACTATTCTTATATGTCCATTCATGGCATGTTGTTTATTTGTTGTTGTCCATAGCTTATCTTATTTCAATTGAAATTTCGTTAGAACATGTACCACTGAATCAAATTCAACCAACTTCGAACTTTGTAATTATTCTTATAAATTCGTTCATGACAGGTCGTTCCGAGTCGTTTGATATATTAAATGCCTTATCTTAGCACTGAAAATTTCCAATGGTACCATAGTGGTATCAATAACACAGATACTCCTGAATAAATATCAACATTCTTCGAATTTATTGCCTACTCTTCTATAATCGTTCAGAACATGTCATTCCAAGTTGTTTGGTATATTACATGACACATTTTACATAGAAATTTTTCAATAGTACGATAATGTATCACAGAATCAAATTCAACCATCTTCAAACATTGTAATTACTATTATATATTTGTTCATGACAGGTCATTACAAGTTGCTCGAAATATTACATGAAATAGCATTGGAAATTTCCAATGGTATCATTAAAACATGTATTACTGAAACAAATTCATTTAAGGCCTCGTTAGGGGATTCAGATGTGCCATGGGTCCAGATTTTATTCTCATGCACGATAATGCATGTCCCGACAGAGTTCTGATGGTGGAGAGCTATCTGCAAAGTGAGGATATGCAACCCATCGAGTGGCCAGCAAGATCTCCGAATATGAGCCCGATTGAGCATGCATGAGAGAAAAGTGCATAATAACGTTTTATTTGTTCTTATTTTATCATTTCGAGTTGTTTGATACTCTACTTGCTATACCTTATCATTGAAAATTTTTGAAGGTGTCATAAGGGCACGTGCAATTGTATCGATTTTGACCATCTTCAAATTGTTTCATGTGAGGAACCAAATTTATCAGTTGGAGAAAACAGTAATTAATAACCGCTTATAGCTCGTCGTTACGATTTGTTTGATATATTGCTTAATATATCTTAGCATTGAAAATTGCTAGATGGGGTCATGAAGGTACCATTTATGCACGTGCCATTGAACCGATTTAGATAATATTTGTGATTGGTTCGTGTCATGAACCATATTCATCGACTGACGAAAACAGATTTTGAAGATCTTTCATAACCTTGGAGGAGTTAGAGTTACCGGCGGACGGACAGACAGACAGACACATTTCCCCACACAGAAAGCATAAAGCACCTTTCGTATTTAATAACTAACTAATCTTATTCTGTATTTCCATGGTGTTCCCTCGACTATACCAGTGAAATAGCCAACCCTTTTAGTTCTAATATTTCCTATCGATTAGCTTTGCCAGGAATTATATTACATTACATAAAAGGCAATGGAGACTCATTGTAATATATGCGCAGTATTTGTCGCGGTTTTTGTTCCAATATTAAGGTGTATACCACAGTGGTAGAGTACCTTGAGTTATCTTTCATGTGGAATGGTCCAGAGCAAAATTTTTATGGCAGATACCCGTTTTTACAGCCTCTTCTAATACACGGCATACCTGAGCGACGTGGGGAAGGAGAAAGTGAAACGCTGAAGTTCACCAAATACTACTCCATCTTTGCGAAATAGAGCCCATGGCAATATTCCAAAGCTCCCCATGAACTTTAAGCACTCATGTCATAGATTCCTGCAACTACCTGCCCCCACAAGCCGAATTGGCAAGCCCGTGCATACTTTTTACCCGAATATCTCATCCAACAGAGCAAAGGGAAACGCAATCGCTGTCACTGATCTGAAACCGAAGCCTACCACAGACGCAGTTTAATGTCTCCATCTGTTGACAAAACATTCAACCTTCCCATTCTGTATATGGTTTATTATGAAGCGTAATTTCATCGAATATAACGAAACCGAATGTAGCGTATAAACCTGGTGGCTCCATCCATTGATGAAAAATTTAACTTACTTCACTATGAAACCGAAACTTGGGGTAAATAGCTTTGTGTCGCCATCTCTTAACAGAAATTACAACTTTTGCTCCCCAATATTGACGTCTATGCTTTTTCAGTTGCAAGTTTACGATTTTTTCAATAGATGGCGCCATGTAAGCTGCTATAAGTTTATTCTTGTTTCGATTTCGTTTGACAGGTAAGAATCCAATGCTTATCAATCAACTAGGATAACAAACCAATGCTTTCTATCTTGGTTGATACCATTGCAAGTTTATGAATTTACCAATAGATGGTGCCACGATAATTCTCACGTAATTCTTCTGATTTCGGTTTCGCTTACAGGTGTCAATAGCAGTGTTTTATGGTAATACGATTTTCTCGAAGCGTATGAGAGATTTTCAAACTCTTTTTTCGCCAATCGTTAAATATGAATCATCGCACCGACCAGTTCGAAGATAGTTGAAAACAGTACAGTGGCACGTACTCTAATGGTACCATTATGATACCCCCTAGAAATTTTCAATGCTAAGATATGGTAAGTAATATATCTGTTTGGTCTAATTTGGACTTGCTAAGACGCACAGTTTTTTTTGTCCGACAGAATTAGTCCTACTCTCTCTACACCTTCTTTGCATTCTTGCTCTTAAGTTGAAAAATACAAGACGTTTTCTAATTAATAAAAAGGAAAAGAAGATATTCCCTGTATCTTCGCTCTTTCTTCTCTTCTCTTTACCCTGCTCACATTGTGGTCGAACGCAGGGTTATCACTGGGGCTCTACGGTAAGCCTTAAGCTTCGCTGTGATGGGAGATCTCTCTCACCCCCCTCGCGGCCGTCGCTCCTCCTCGGAAGGGAGAATGGAGAGGAAAGGAACTTCTAGAGGCGGTCGCCTCCTGGAAAAACGGGCAAAAAACTCAGATAGGCCTTTAGAAATTTCTGATGGCTCGCTGGATGACTTATTAAATGTCATATCTTTGTCCCCGCCTCATTCTAAATCAACTAAACCTAGGAAAAGTAAAAAAAAAAAAAACAAAAAAAAAACAGATAAAAAGTTAGACAACTCTAGGATGAATTCAAATAACACCACAACAATTAACTCAAATATTGAGAAAGACTCTGAGAAAAGTATCGGCCCTGGCTCCTAGTCGGCTGGGCCCTCCCAAAACTTGTTCTTAACAGACAACCCGTCTGTGACTGTAAAATCAGCGCAACCGATGCATTCGACGCCTTACGCTAAAGTTCTTAATCTCCCTTCTACTACAGATATGCTTGACCAGCTTAACTCTGCAGCTTGCCCCTGGCTTCTAGTCTCGATCTGCAATCCAAATAAAGTTTCTTGTAATTCAGAGATGGAATGTGACATTGCCCAAAAGAACTCAACGCCCCGAAAGGACTCTATTTCTCCTGGTCTTCTACGAAAAATATTGACCTCATTAATCGGGATTGCCCCTCCCGTGACTAAACTTAACTCTGGCAAGTTCCTCGTTAAGTTTGGCTCTAATACTCAGGCAAAAAATTGTCTGAAGTATACAGACATTGGGCTTTATAGATTATCCTATGAAATTTCAAGATTTTTAACTTCGTCCGTGGGCTTCATCTATGGCATACAATGCACTGTCACCCTAGATGAACTCCAAAACCTCGCTGATGTAGGCGATCATATTACAAACGTAAAACACTTCACCCCTCCATTCGTTGGAGCTCGGTTTGGAAAACTTTTGATCTACTTTAACACCCCAAACCCGCCTGATAAAATAAAATTTGAAAATGAAATTTTTACTGTCTCTTGCCCTCCGCCTCGTCCCATGCAGTGTGTTTAATGCCACAAACTTGGACATACCCAATACAGATGCTCTGGATCCCTTGTATGCTCCAAATGTCTCTCTCCGAAGCATATCAGGGATAAGTGTACCTCTTCAGATTTTGTCTGTGCAAACTGTAGAAAAGACCATTCCTCTTATTATAGAGGGTGTGATCGATATAAGTACGAGGCCCTCATCAGGGGTAAAATGGTTACCTTGTTTGTCTCCTATTATGAAGCGAAGAGGCTTGTAGATATGGAGCTTGGAACCGACGCTCCTATGCCACCATAGCTAGCCCCAATCGTGTTACTTATCAAAGTAATCGGATTAATGTTTCTACAGCTCCTCCTGATGCTGACAACCTTAAGTATTTTAATAAACCCAGTAATTCTAATGCAGGTATGTTGAGTCCTACAAACGACGCTAATTGCACCTCTAATATTACTTGCTCAACTTGTGGAAGAGACGAGCTCTCTCCTATTTTTTCCTATCATTTGCCAGTGTACCAGCCTCCTGCTCAAGATCTCACTGCTTTCTCTCAAGCATCTCCTCGGACCTGCAATCCTTTCTTTCTGCAGTAAACTTAGTTAATCCAGAGAGCCCAACTGACCCGCAGAACGCTGAAAATGCTAAAAGTATCGAAAACGTCGAAAATGTCCCGTCGGATATGCCCTCGCCTCAAGACTTTATATTGAGTAACCCTTTCGAATCAAACCTAGGAAATCATTCTGTCAACCAACTCGCTGGCAGCTGTTTGAAGTTGTTTATCTCTACTCTGGTGCAGACCCCTTCAAATATAAGTAATCCTGAGGTTAGAGAGGAAGCTTTTAATTCCTTAAAGGTTAGCTTGCCCTTTGTCCCCACGTGGCTCACTGATTTCGAGATTTGATGGCGCGATCTTTACGCCTCCATTGATCCCAATGTTACAGTTCAATAACAAATATCTGGACGTCTTCCATTGGAACGTTAGGGGCTTGATGTCCAACTGGGAAGACGTCACTGTTTTACGAAAGAAAACTCATATTCTAGCCCTCTGTGAAACTTTTCTCAATCCCAACTCAAAAATAACTTTCTCGAAGGCCTCAACCTATGTTAATAACAGGCCTAGTCACGGTGGTGGCAACCTTATTACTATCAATTCCGGTATTCCTCATTATATCAATTTGATAAGACATCGAAAACACGGCTATAATCGACTTGGTGGTCTTCCTGCAGGGATCTTGGCTGCACATTTACAGTATTTACGTCCCTGGATACATTAGCAAAGACAAATGGAA
>JAHWFO010035067.1:9784-25466 GCA_023313115.1 Rhysida immarginata | reverse complement strand
ACTCCTGATGTCCCTCTGTTATACTGTAAGGCCACCACCTGTTTAGTAAAGATTTCAACTTTAATTTTCAAATAAATTATATTTATTACCTTGTATAAACTCACCGATAAAAACAAAAAATGTTCATATCACTTGATTGTTTATCCACAAAACAGCACAACAAATTAAACGTTAAAATAAATTTTATTTAAGACCACAGTTTACATGAAATTCATATTCTTATGATCAAATGGTAATTAAAAATATTAAATTGTTACTCTTGATATTGAAAAAAAGCCTTTAATTTTGCAGTGAAAAATCTGATTGATACCTCGGTGAATAGAGCTAATTAGATGGTACATTTCACTTGATATTTTGTCGAGATATCTTAAAATACCTCCTTTTAAATTGAAAAAATGTGAAGAATTTGACATAAAATCGATTATCCTGACCAAATCTGAAATCAACTTTTTTGAACTTAAATGCACTTTAATCGTCTATTATCGACCTATAGGGCATATTTGTTTCATCAAGATAACTCTTGTGGTTTGGTCAGAATTGAGGGAAACGCAATGATGACGGACAGAATAACGTTTTTATTAAGTAGCGGACGAATGGAGCTACTTATTGTTTTCACAATGTCCGCCTGTCTGTCCGTCCCCTTCATAATTTCCGCATTTTTTGAGGTAGAAGGTTGAAATTTGGAATGTAGCTTACTATGGGTATGAGCATCTTCACTATTTAGTTTAGTTTTGATTGGCCCACTGGGGTCGGAGCTTCGGGGGCGAAAGTTAGATGGGACCAAAAGGTCTAGGCGTACTTATGCATATAAAGGAGTGAAATTCGGAATGCAGATTCCTCTAAGCAAGATCAACATTGTGAAGTTTGGGCCAAATGGTCCCAATAGGGTCGGAGTTGTGGGGGTGGCATTCACTTGGTCTTTAGAACTATGGCAGCATATGGCGTATGATATATCATTCGATCGGAAATGATGAGAAACGAAAGAAGATAGAGCTCTCTTTCATCTTCTAAATAATACGTTCGAGAAAACCAATTTTTCGATTCAAAATAATAGGGTGGGGGGCGAATTAAAAAGGGCAGATAAAAGGGTAAAAATAGATGACCTCAGCGCTTCCATTACTTTCCTATACCTTTCTCGGGAGGATTAATTTCTTGTTATATTTGATGATGAAAATGATCTATCGAAACAGTTTTCTACTTTGGCACATTGATGTTTTCTGAAATTACTAAATTTGCATATATGCTATTTAGCAATCTGAGCATGCATATACACCCTTCTTATAAGTAGGTTTAATAATTTTTTAAAAAAATAAGTTCCTTAAGTTTTCTTCTGTTAGAATGAGCATTGTCATAGATATCCCTAGAATAATTGAAGAGCAAGGTTCTTATTAAGAGTATTTTAATGTAATGGATTATTACATAGATTTAATTTAATGGACATAATGCAAGTCTGATATTTTAAAATTTCAATATATTTTATTTATGAAATGGTGATAAGCTTTCTCCTGGATTTAATTAATTAACCTATTAAAGAATATCTGCTGAGGTTTATGGAACTTAACTGTATATTATTTGTTGCATTGAGGACATCATTCATCAATTTTATTTTCATCTCATTTGGGTGTTTGGGTGTTCTAGAAAATTGTAAGAAATCTATAATCTATATATATAAAAGAAGAAACTGACTGAGTGAGTGATCAATGCACAGCCCAAACCATAAGGCCTACAAACTTGAAATTTTGTACAGAGGTTCTTTACAAAATATAAGTGAGCACTAAGAAGGGGTTTTTCAAAATTCAACTCCTAAGAGGGGGAAAAGGGGGGGGTTGAAAGTTTATTAATACATTAACTGGTGTTGCACTGTATACTTAACACATTTACTGGTGTGGCACCATATAAATTAACCATATTAACCTTTTAGGGAGGGGGTAACGAATTATTAACAACGAGCATAAATATGATTGTGCAATGACAGGACATAGATAAGGCAGTCTTTATCGAGGAGGATAAGGAATCACACGGGCCTCCCTTGAGCTCTCTAAAAACATCCAGACAACTGGCGAAAGTTTGCGTGTTAGGCAAAGGTAAGAGAAAGAACGAGTATTGTTCAGTGAAATTTGCAACAGAAAAATAAAAAGCTATTCGGGCATTAGAACCATCTGAACAACGGAAGCTCTGCTAGAGCAGGATGGTATAAGAGCTTCTTCGTCAAGGGCAAGGGAAATTTTAAAAGATAGGTCTAAAGCAGGGCTGTCCAAGATTTCTGTTAAAATGTGACCACCCCCGCGTGGGAGGGGCCTACTCGAGGACCCAAAGCAAAGCCAACTCCAACGCGGGTGGGGGCCGAGGGTCTGAGACTTGTGTAAGGCTAGAAATACCAATCAAGGAACACGTAAATTAAAAATAGAACTACTATTTTTATTATGCGGAAACCTCTTTTACACCTATTAAATAAAACAATGTAACAGCGCAATTATGCGGCTTGAAAATCCCAAAACAATAAAATATTCCCAAAAGATATAATCATTAGTTCCCAATTAACTTTAAGAATTACCATTATGAGCACAACTCGTAATCATTCCCTCTATTACCCTTTAACCTAGCTTTAGGACCCCGGGACAGTGCTATAACCTTAAACTCAACAATACCCCTTATCTTCCATTAACTATGCATTAGCACATAAATAAATCATTTAACTATTATGCCTACTCTGCATTACACAATAACTATCTAATTATAATACATCAGACTATGTATCAGAGGCCATGCTCTCTGTTGATAACCAATCAGCTAACACCTTGCAGTAGGTCACATGACCACAGACACGAGTGAGCAAGGAGAGCGTCGCGCCTCCCTTTTAAATTATCCCCTGACCAAATGACCATTGCATTGTGACTGCATCATGGTCAGGAGGACCAAAACACAGGGAGAGAGGCAGTAACCCTTTTTATATTGACTTGAACTCAACTACCAACGCAATGCTCCACCCGTGAAATACTGCAAGCCAAGCTCCTACTGCGTTCTTACTACGCAGTTATTACAACAAAGGGCAACTAACAAGCCAGAAGCCACAGAGAACATGCACTCAGAAAACTATCACTTAAAAACATAAGCTTATATCATAATGATAATACAATTTAAGCGTCGTTTTCCGTTACACTGGGCATTAACAAGACAGATAATTATTCAAAAAGAAATGAGAAGATAAATTACTGTCCGCTGAAACGCTTTAATGCAGCGTTAAACACAACACTGACGCAGTTCGAACGCAACAACACTCTCATGGCGCTTATAAAAATACAATAATGGAATCATCTCGCCAAAACTAGAAGACTTCCAGCAACGTCGAATTCTTGAAATAGCAGATACATCCCATCCATACTCTTGCTGCTTAGAACGCTGTCCCATCGCAAAATTCGATACTGAATTTTAACTATATGGCTCCTGGTAAAAAAGGATTCTCTCGGCGATAAAAAAAAAAATAAATAAACAAACTGGCTTAACTTGTATTAGTTCAAAGTTAATGTTTATTGCATATTAGTAAGCTAGTTCAAAGCATTCACCCGATAAAATCAACGATTTCATCGTTATGGCGGCCTCTCCTATCGCTGACATTTTTATTTTATCGAACGAACAAGCGTGAAGCTTCTCGACGCTTTTCAATAAAAACAAATCGCCAATTTTCTAATACAACAAACACGTAGTAAGATTGTTAACATTCTCGGAAACAACTTATTACAACAAACAGGATCTATTACGTACAGTACAATTGTTGCCGACTCCGACAGTTCGCTCAAGTAAGTTAACAATTCCCCCATTAACAAATGATATTTTAAACTGAAAACTCAAAATATTACAAGCTACATAAGATTTGCTTAACTAATTACGTTTTGGGTTTAGTGTAAAGCCCTATTTAGCATAAAAAGCAACCCAACAATAAATAAACAAACGCCTGTTATAAAAATATACGGGCTGATAAACCATCCCCCCCCCCCAATTTTCGCGATTGGAAAACACTCCGATTACCACTAACTGGACACTTAATTCCAGCTACGGGAACGATTATAATGGGGAATAATGCGGGCGTATATGACTGAGCAGCACCTTAATCAAACATACACTGACTCCAGTCACACACGCAGGTAATCATCCTTACCCCCCTATTGCACATTATGTTGATGTAGGGGTATTCCTTGACCGTAAGCTAATCTTTGGTGACCATGTGGACAGATTGTGGAAGAACGCACTATTTAATTAGGCGTGATTCGTAACCTGATCTCACACTTTTTATTAAATTTTTTTATAAAATTATTTATTATCCTTATTATACCATGTCATAGTAATTTGAGGGTTTGCATCAAACCATGTCAAGACTAGACTTTATAGAGTGTATAGTCTATTCGCAAAACTTTATTTTTACTGCTATATTAGAATTGGTATTTACTCCTTTTCTCAGATCATGCAAGATTTGAACATTTGTGATTGTGTTGACATCTCTCATGTGGAGATTTTAAAATTTGTTGTTAATATCATTAATGGAAAGATTGATAGTCCTTTTTGTTTGGCTTACTTAAACTTTGATTGTAATACACAGTTCAGAAAACAAGAATTGTTTTATATTCCTTGCTATAATTTTAATTTAATATTCAAAATTTTATCTTGTTTTAATCAACTGCATAATGCTAAGAGTAATTTTGATTGTTTTTTATAATATTGTTTTTTATAATATTGTTTTTTATATAATTATATAATTTTATCAATAACTTCATTAATATATACTTATTGTTTTTTTGTTTTATTGATTTGTCTTTTTGTCTTTGTTCTCGGTGCCTTGATGGGGATTCCTGTTTGGCACCGAGCCACCTTTATCCTTATCTTTGGTAGCAAAAAATCAATCAATCAATCAAGTTAATGTTTTCTTGGAAATATTTAATAATGATCCATAACTGGAGATAATGGAGAGTTATCAGACTATTGAGAAAGATTGAAAGATGACAGAGGAGGCAGTCCCTTCGTTCGAGCTACAGTTGGCGACATAACCAATAACAAAGCATACATGAACTCAACTCTTCAAACCAACAACCATATGGTGTTATGTCCTATAATAATCTTTCGAAGGATTATAACAATAATTCATATCTATCGAAATACCAGCGAAGAAATGAATGAATATTGGGCAGAAATGACAAAAAGATATCTGGGCATCGGAAACATCTGAACAACTGCTTCGTCTATAGAAGGAAATTGTAGAATTACTGAAAACAAATTTATTATTTAACCTCATGGGGTCGTTCTGTTTAACCTACAACTGTAATTATCTCAGGCAATGCTGGGTGTCTCTGCTAGTCTTAAGTATAAGACTTTAGCTATGACTTAAAATTTTCTTTCTGACTTGTACTATAAGCAGCAGTGAAGAATTTAATATTTGTTTTTCCAAAAGTTTCATAATCACATAGTAATATTCAGTGAAGAATTAATACATAATTTGTAAATATGTATCAGGTATGGTTCGTTCATGTTAATCAATTACTATATCTGCTTTGACATATTTAAAATAATTTTAATGTGCAATAGAGAATTATATGGATTCATTTAAATTGAATAAGTCAGATAAAGAGGGGATAATCTATGGCACTCAGGTATAAAAACAACAACAATAAAACAGGAATCTGTAAGGCTCGCCCTACCGGCCTCAATATGATTCTGTCGACTTGCATCAGAATTGTAAGGTCACAGGTAAGCCGGAAAATTGTGAGCCTAATCGATTGAACCTTCAGTGTCAGGTTCTGGTTCTATGTAGTCGTTGCACCACCGTGGAAGTGTGGAATTTTGAAGGTATGGCATCTCCCACCAAAAACGACCGTTTCAGCTATTCCACAATAGTTTTTAATATTTTCTTTACTAGGCCCAAGATGAAATAATTTTTTTATCACTCAGAAAGACGCCCAAAGACCTGGGATTTCTCTTTTAAATATTTCTTTGAAAATGATACACAATAATCACAAAATTACAGAAATAAAGTTTTATAGAGTTCTGGTAATATCCAAATAAGCGGCACTTTATTTGCTTTTAGGATTTTGAGGGTTACAGTCCCCCACCACCAAATATGAAGCTCGTCCTTGTGCAGAAAAATATTCGTCCGGAAATATATTCTGAAAGTGTGAAACACTTCTGTTCAATTGCCTTAGAGTGCGTCATGTGAAACGTTTGACTTGAGGAGTCTCACTTAACGTCCTTGGCAATGAAGATTTAAAGAGGATTTCACTTCCAGGTTCAGTTATTTTAAATTAATCTGATCTAGGAGAAATTTTCTCTTCATGCAATTTTCCAATTTTCTTTTAATTTCCTCAAATTTCCACAACTGGTTATTATCCATCTCGGGTCTTACTGTTCATTGGAACTTACCACACGAAAGTTATTTTCATCGAGTTGGTTTTCAATTACAAAGGGTCCTTGATATATTGTCTAATAAGCATTATCCAATAAAAAGGTTTTCTTTTAACGTTGTGCCAATGGGATTTATTTGGATCATATATAGGAGTAAATTACCCAAATAAGGAAAGATCATTAACTTATCCTGCCCTACTGGGATCTGTCGATGTTCGCCCTCTGACAATGCCAATTGTGGCATAAAGTATTCAGTTAATATATCTAAATCGTACCCTCCCGGAGGTGGTGCCATCTTGTTTCCTTCCTTTGTCCTCTCTGTATTGTTCATTTCCTTGAAAGAATCTCGTTCATATCCTCAATTTTTACCCATAGATTCCCATATGTGCTCCCATTCGGTGCAGAGAGAAATTAAAGTTCTCTCTGTGTTCATGGTTTAGAGGTGCATTTTTTGACATAGATAATCGACCATATTGATGAATGCTACCTCGAATAGCTCTCTTTCATTGAACGGTTGAAGTGAAGTGGCGTTAAGACTTCTTAACCCAGAATAAAATTTTATAAACCTTTCTCTTTGCCCTTACCTGGTATTCAGGTATATAGTGCCATTTTTAGCTCAGCCTAAGTTTTGGAATCCTAAAACTTTTCCTTCACATCTGTCCAAGATTCCGCTTCTTCAAGTAACTCTCCTATCCAAGGTGCCAGGTGGAGTTCCACCAAAAATGGGAAGATGCTTTGCAGTAATGGTGTTGGTATTTCATTCACCATAGCCTGGCTTTGTAGATTAGCCAAATATATGCCAATATCCACATACCCATCAAGCAGAGCAATGTTTAACCATTGTCGATATTTCTTAATATCTCCCTGGCTTTCCTTAAGAAGTGCCTCTAATACCTCCACTTGTCGCTCCAGAGTCCGATTCACTCTTTCCGATCCATAATAGTCCACACCTTTTGTGTAATGCTGCAAGTCTCTCGAGATAAAATTTTCAATATCCATTACCTCCCATTCTATCAAGTCTGGATGTACAATAGTCCCGTCTCTTAATTTATTAAAATCAGGTTCTATGATCTGGGCTGGGGTTAGGCTGGGCGCTGTCTCTTCTCATATATATTCATTTAATTCCTCTATGGCGTTCAGGCTTAACAGAAGGGTGAGAAATTGATGCACTTAAAAGGTCGCCAACAATTTTTTTCTTTGCAGTGCCTCCATAACGCCAAAATTCAAAAATTCTGAAGAAATGTCTGTTTTCCCCTCTCAAATCAGCAATTCCAGCAGAGATTTTTGTATGCGAACTGACCCATGGTAAAGCACTCGTAGGTATTTGTGTGATTTATTTTTGATCAGAAAAAAAATTCAACTCCTCTCTAATGTAATGCACAGTTACAGAGCTTCAGGTATCATTAACGTTAGTATAGCAACTTCCCCAACAACTTTCATTTGCCTAGAACGGAAGTTACTTACTTACTTTTCAAACCCGATTATCCGTTAGGGTCACAGGGGCAGCAGCCCTATGATGGATCTCCAGTGATCGCGATCTTCTGCCATCAGATGCATATCCTCCCTGGTAATACCCAAGCGACTCGAACCCAGATTCTTCATGTAGTCTAGCCACCTGGTTCTAGGCCGACCCCTTGGTCTCTTATCACTGGCTTGGAAAGTAACAACTGCCTAGGAAGAGCAGTTTCCATATCCATATCACGTGGTCATACCAACGCAACTGAGATCTCTCAATGCGGAGAAATAGCAAATCAACATTTAGAAACTCCCTTATTGTGCTAATGTGCACTCTATCTAGTAGGGTAACACCTGCCAAACCTCTCAGAAATCTCATTCTGGCCACTTGTACCCGCGATCGCATTCTTTTGGTCTATACCCAACACTCATGACCTAAGGTAAGAATAGGGACAAAGATAGATTTGAAGACGGAGAGCTTGGCCTTGTTTCTCAGTTCGCGTTTTGTTACCACAGATCGCCACATTTCACTCTGACACAGCTTGCTACACTGATCCGAGCATTCAATTCTTTTTCCAGCTGCCCATCACAGATGAATGCAATCCCGAGATAATGGAACTTCTCTACCTGTCTCATCGGGGCTCCACTAACATAGAGAACGCACTGAGCAGGCTGTCTTGAAAGGACCAGAACCTCAGTCTTAGCCACACTGATCTTCATCCCACCCTTTTCACCTTTGGCTGCAAACTGGTCTATTGCAAGGAAACCCAAGGAGGACAAGGACCAGTCTCTCCACCAAGCAGTCGACCACATGAACAAGCTCATAACCTCGGCAGCCCCTGTCTATCCAGCCCATAAAGATAATGAATAAGAGGGGCAAGAGTACACACTCTTTGCGGAGTCCAACACCCACAGTGAATGTTCTTGACTTAATGCCTTTTATCCGGACACAGATCTCAGAACTTTCGTATAGAGACATAATAGAAGCCTGTAATTGACCATCCACTCCATTCATTTTGCAACACCTGCCAGAGCTTTTCCTGAGGAACGCTGTTATATGCTTTTTCCAGACCCACAAAGCAAGCATAGACACCTTTTGGATACTTCAAGGATTTCTCTAAGATTTGCCTTAGAGCAAAGTTGTGATTTGTCGTGCTTTGGGCCGAGAGGGCTAGGGCATTGACTTTTTAGTTCTCGAGTCCGCCTGGTCGTAGATTCGTGTCCCGCCGTGGGCATGTGTGTTTGTGTTTGTACTGGGCTGCGTACAGATATAACTTGTGTAAAAAAGGCGCAAAATGACCTTAGTAGTCGATGCCAAGATTTCTAAAAAAAATTTCATGCTTTGGCCAGGTCGGTAACTGCATTGCTCCCCCGACAGTTTGGAGTCGACTATTTCCCGACTTCTCTTCTCCAGACACTTAGCGTACACTTTCCCAGGAATGCTGAGCAAAGAGATCCTTCGATAGTTGTTGCAGTCTCCCTGATCTCTCTTTTTGAAGATAGGGATCACCATTCCTGTCTGCCATTGCTTAGGGGCCAGGCCAGATTTCCAAGCAACCTGACACACCCTAGTCAGCCACAGGATACCATTCTGATTTAAGGCCTTTAACATCTCAGACCAGTTTTCATCATCACCTGGAGCTTTGCCAGTCTTCAGGGACTTAATCGCCTATCTGATTTCTGCTTCGGTGATACTACCGTGACTAATGTCTACTCCAAGGTGCACCTAATGTGCCTCAGTTGTTGCTGTCATCAGATTAAGAAGAGATACAAAGTATTCCGTCCGCCTATGCAATGCATTCTCCTCCATTTTCAGAAGTCTCCCATCTGAATTCCTAATAGTTTGTGATGAAAGAGACTTTTTTCTGCAGAGGCAGTACATGGTCTGCCAGAATAGCTTGTTTGCTGAACCATAGTCTGTCTCCAATTTCTCCCTGAACTTCTCCCAGGACTTGGCTTCAGCTGTTCTTACTGTCTTTGCTGCTGCTTTTCGCATCTCAGTGCATCTCGACTCGAAGATGACTTATTTGCAAGTCATAGTATATAGGCTTCCTTCTTTGTCTTGATAGCTTCTTGGACTTCCCCGTTCCACGAAGGAGTTCTTTTCTCACCATCCTGTGCCACACTCAACCACTTAAGATCACAGAACAATGCAGTCGAAGAAATCACAGCAGTTATAAACAAGTGCCACTCCTCTTCAACAGTACCTCGATCACTGGGTAATTCTGTGAAACTTGAAGATGTATTACCTGCAAAGGTCTTCCTCACTGCTCTATCCTCCAATGCTTCCCATTTGACGCACCAAGTCTGTCTGTCGACCTAGTATTTCGCTTGATTGGCATGGATTCAGAGAACCGCAAAGTGCAGACAACAAGGTGGTGATCAGTTGATAGTTCTGGCCCTCTCCTCACACGAGTATCCAACACTGATCGGTTTAAGTCAGTTGATACGATTTCAAAACTAATCAGTGACTACTGATCCATTGCATCCTGTAACAGGTATGCTTATGGACATCCCTGTGCTGGAAGAAGGTGCTTGAGATGGAAAGTCCATTGTTATAACAGATCCAAGGAGCACCTCCCATTCGCATTTAAATCGGCGTCACTGTTCCTCCCAATTACACCTTTCTACGTTTTGTCATCAGCCCCTACAAGTGCATTGAAGTCGCCCACTAGGATGACAGAATCTGCACTCTGTCTCATGCTTAGAGCAGCATCAACTTCATCTAGAAAGAGTGGTACTCTGTGACTGCATATGCGATGAATAGAGAGATACCATTTCCCTATTTGAAACCTCAGGTCACTCTCCACCTAAGGGGGTCCAATCTGCAATATAATCTGCCAGCCAGGAACTAGTGAGTATCCCCACTCTCGCCTGGGCAGTCATGTTAGGGCCGACACCCGAGTAGAAGAGCTTCCACCCTTCTCCTAACTCCAAAGTTCCAGAACCCAGCTGTTTTGTAGAAGTAATACCGATGATATACAGTTGATATCGTTTAACGTCCTCCACTAACTCTGATTCCTTTCCTTTCATGGAAAATACGTTCCAAGTGGCGATTGACAGCACCCAATCATGTTGTCGCTTTACCCATTTCTCCTCCCGGGTAAAGGCATGCGTTGCCCCCCGACCGTTTCCCCAAGTGTATAGCGAGTACACTGCTAGGGCTTCTCGGAGGCATTGCTTCGAGATAACAGGCGGGAGACTGTCGAATGTTTTTCGAATGAGAGCCTCTCCCTAACACCCGAACACGGGTGACTAATCTGCGACACACCAGATGCAGTATGAATTCTCTCATTCGTCGCCATCATGAGATATGTTTGTTTGGATACTCTTAGTCTCACTTCTCAACCATGACATTTCTGGTAATGGTGACTATAAAGCAGCAGGGCTACTTGGATGGCGCAAAACTCCCTCGAAGGAGTAAGTGCCGCAGATTATCGTTCTGCGATAATCAACCCTCTGTACAAGATAAGATAAGCAGTGCTACAACCAACATAGCTCACAGAATCCCTGAAGCACCTAATCCCCTGACCCATGGTAAGGGGGCATCCACTCAGGAGGGCTAGAACTATTTCTATTTAAACTTATCAAGATTATCTCCTCAAGTATTTACTAACTACATTCGCAACTCAAGAAATGAACACAAATCTACTAATGTATCTGTTTAAAATACACTGGGCTTTAATTAAATACATAAGGTGTCGGTAAAAAATCATAATTATCCAACCACGTTTAATAGGGTGATTGCCCTATCAAGTCTTTCTGAATAACAGTGATCATCTGGGTAAATTCATCTACCAATTCATCCGTACCAAAATAACGTCCACTTAATAAAAGTGGAAGTTATCTTGTCTTCTTGACAG
Source organism: Rhysida immarginata (assembly GCA_023313115.1). Lineage (NCBI taxonomy): Eukaryota > Metazoa > Arthropoda > Chilopoda > Scolopendromorpha > Scolopendridae > Rhysida > Rhysida immarginata. The sequence continues at coordinate 13,761 of JAHWFO010035067.1, read as the reverse complement.
TTGATTTGCTCGCCTGACATTAGTCCTCTTCGGGTCTTTCTATGACCCTTTGGTCACAGTGATCAGATAGGTAAAAAAAGTTATTAGAACTATAAAATAAATATTTAGAGTTATGTTTGTAACAAGTTTAAAAGATGAAATAAAAACAAAATCTAATCTAGAATGTTCCAAAACTCTTCTTTTTAGCTTAAGTTTTTATATTTTTTCCTGTTCAAAATTATGCTTTTCTTTTGTTTACTAGGACTTCTGGCTATGCCGACAGGGGAAATCATGTAAGTCAGAGTTAGAGGGGGGTCGTCTGAAGTTATGCTACTTCAAACTAACAATAATATTGTTAGTTACGTTAGTAAAGGCGTAACCACTGAACATAAACCTAATTCTTTACCTTGCAAACTGCTGAATCGCAAGCATCTTCCTGATGCTACTCATTCAACCAGGACATCATTGGGGTTCCACAGTCGACAGGGTTTGGCGTTTCCGAAGAATCTTTAGGTCCCAGAGCCTTCATGAATATGCGATGTTAGTTTGGGTCCTGATGCATTTCTTCCTGTAAAAGACACAAAGCAATGGTAGCTCGTGTTTCATTCAAATTTTTTGTGGCCATAATATATTTACTACCTTATCGGATCGTTTTACTGCATTCACGAATATTCTTTTATCTTCTTTATCTCCGAAGAAGAGTTCGCAGATATCGAAATTTGATCACTTTCCCAAGTGCGTCTTAAGTTTCTGCTTTATGCTAGACGTTTTGGAATTTCCGTATCTTTTTTTTTCACTTGCCTGCTAAGCAATCCAAATTAAAACTACATTAAACGTTTATATCATTCGTTTGTGGATCATCGCGTTTTCTTTTTCTTTTCACAGCCCTTTTGCTGAATTCCCCAAAATCATAGGATACCCAGGCTTAACCAAATGTTCCCCGGCTATAACTAAGCCTTCTACTGTTTCAGGAACATTAAGTTCGGCGTGTCCCTCCAAATACGATTCAACGAGCCCAAAACTATCCAGCAGAGCTTTCTCCTTTCCTCTCATATCCCATTCCAAAAAAAAGTAAAAACTCCTACAAAGATATCACGCTAAGAATGACATTCCCTCCACTAACAATGTCAAAAGTCTTTTAAAAACATGAGTATTGTTATCATCTGCTACTATTTTTATTTCATTTTGCCAGTCATCAAATTTCAAAATTTATTTCACTATCACAATTATCGCGTCCCAGCTAATCCACATTAGTTTTTAATATTTTCTTTTCTAGGTTCAAGACGAAATAAATTTCTTTATCACTCAGAAAGACGCCCGAAGACCGGGGATTTCTCTTTTAAGTCGCTTTGAAACCTCTTTTAAAAAACTGATATACAATTATCACATCAACGTCCTGGTAACGTCCAATTTCGCGGCATTTTATTTGGTTTTCCAAGTTTTGGCGTTACATATTATACATTTAATTTTAACACAATGGAAAGAATACTGTTATTTGTTCTACATAACTCCAATTAATATAAATAAAAATTAATTAATATTTTAACATGTGTATTTTGTCTGAATTCAATTTCAAAACTTTCAAAGCATCTTTCTCAAAATGCTACTTATGTCCAATATCAATAGTTTGTGTAGTGTTAAATGACATCATTAAATAAAGATATGTTAATGAAAAATGTTACACTAAATGAAAGACATATGAGGAATTCAATCTATATGTCTTCCAATGAGTAAAATCCATATTTTTAATAACAAAAATTTACAAAAATTATTCGTAAAACAGTGAAAAATGTTTTTAAAAATATTCTTTTTTTTCCATGAAACATTATTAACAAATTTATAAATATCTTATTGTTATTGAGTAATATACGATTTCTAGTATAGAAATAAAAAAGTAACTTTTTAAAATATTCATTACATTATTTTTTATCAAATACGTAAACCATATAGTAATCATGACATCACGACATGTATATAGTGAAGATGTGAAAAAACGTATTGTGAAGATACAAATTTAAGAAAAAAATGCAGACAGATGTTGAGCTGTGAGAGGATGCAGTGTGAAAAAATTGCATGAAACTAACTCCCTGAACACCAACATAGGAGTGGGCATCATAAAAACACAACACTACGTTAAGACAAGGCACTGCGAAATATCTGCTTTAAAATGAGAAGTTCATGCAGACAGCTGAATTCGGACTGGAGAAAGCATCATGTAAATGTCTGTGATCGCACTCTTCGGAATAGGTATCCGAAATGAGTTTCAAGTTCTGCAAATGTAAAACAAAGCCTATGATGTCGAATAAAAGCGGCGCTTTAGATGGGCCAAAAATATGTAAAATGGACTATAGACGATTATAAAAAAGTGGTGTTTTCTGATGAAAGTCGAATCTATATCGGTTGCGGTGATGATGCTGGAACGTTTGTTTGGAGTCGTGCTCACGAAAAATTTCACCAAGACTGAAATCCGTTAAATTCCTTGATTACGTCATGATTTCGGGTTGTTATTGTTATAAAGGAGCTGTAAAATTGTGTATGCTAAAAGGCACTTTTAATGGAAAAGTACGAGGAAGAAGTTTTGGAGCAATTTCTTATTACCAGCATTGAGCAGCACTTCGGAGATGAGGATGTGATTTAACAAGATGATAATGCATCATCACATCAAACTTGAGATGTGGATGAGTTTCTTCCTTGTATAAACATAAAAATTTTACCATGGCCTGCCAACAGCCCTGACATAAACCCAATAGAGACACTTTTAGGAAAACTTAAATCTTCAGTAAAGATTTCAAACCAACAACAAAGAATGAATTAAAAACTGGGACAACATCGATGCGGACTATTGCGGATCGCCTTAAAGCTGTAGTCAAAGCCAATGGGGGTCCTACAAAGTACTGAGGTATCAGATTCCATATTTATTTTAAATATTATTACTTTTTTAATGTGTTCCGTTACTTCTTTTCAGAACATTTCAAGGAGAAGTAACCAACAAGATTTTTTTCACAATCCTAATGTTACAGACAATTACGATTATTGTTCTGAAGAAATATGCAGCCCTAAGTTTATTGAATGTAATTTTTATTTTTGATTTGAAACATTTATTTCAATACAAAAAAAATAAATATTGTAAAGTTATCAACTTAAGCTCTGCTCATTTTTTTGCCAGGGGTTGCAGATCGATGAAATTTTTTTATTATATCTTCTTTTTATTACACTATTTTGTACTAGAAAAATTAGAGGATTTAAATGAATAACAAAAATTTTTGTCTTAAGTATCCCCTTAAGTGCCATATAATTAAAATATCAGATTTGCTTAATTCGTTCCTCGAAGCTTCTTTCGTGGCTTAACTATGTTTAAATATTACCTTTATCCAAATTAATTAGCATAGATTTGAACCCATTATCATTAGGTAGGATTCTTTATACATATGGGTCACAGTACGGACTGTTATAAACAAAAAAGTGCAAGAGTAACTTTGTTTTCTATTTACAACTGATAATTTAAGAACCAACTAGAGTAATGCCCGGCTTCATGCGCGTTAGTTGAATATATACAAATTTAGGGTAAATTTTTCAATAACTAAATTTGACTTTTTTTACCAGCTTTCACTAGCTGTATAGGGTTTAATTCACCCATGAATTCTTCTAAGTTACTTTGAATAATTAACTTATAAAAACCATTACATAATAAAATGTCATATTTTTGTAATTTAATACTTTTCATTATAAGAGTGGATTGTTGAATGTTATTATTGGATTGTCATATTGTTATACGTAGTACTATTGTTGAATTTATAAATTTAAATATATATTGTTGCAAAAAAATGGGGGGGTTCACTCATAAAACCCTTGTAACATGCAAAAATCCATGGCAGGTAGTGAAGTATCTTTCCGGAACTATGCTAAAGCATCATGAAAACTTTGACGCCCATTGGTTTCGCGAATATACAAACACACACACACACACACACACACACACACACACACACACACACACA
>JAHWFO010035065.1:424-17145 GCA_023313115.1 Rhysida immarginata | reverse complement strand
TCATGAAAAAAGTTCCCAGCATAGGGATTCTTACGTGGCTTGGAAGCGTTTGGAAAAATCAGTTACTGGTTCTTGGTATTGATAGCAGCTTTCAACAGCGAATCCAAACTGAAAGTGACAAGTTCAATGCCCTATTGCGTAGACTCTTGGATGTTACATTGTTTCTGGCTTCCAGAGGACTCGCATTTCGCGGATAATCTCAAGACATAGGAAACCCTCACAATGGCAACTTTTTTGTGTTACTAGAACTCGTATCTCACTATGATCCTTTGCTGAAACATCACTTGGAGTGCATCAAAGACAAGAAAGAGCATGGCGAAAGAATGCGAACTCATTATTTGTCATGGCAGACACAAAATGAATTCATTTCTTTATGTGGAAAACATATTCTAGACAAGATTTTGCTTGAAAGAAGGGAAGCTATTTATTTTTTCATTATATGTGACGCTACACCTGACGTATCCCATACAGAACAATATGTTCTCATATTACGATACGTCCATAAAAACGATGAGAACAAATGGTCAATAGAAGAGAGATTTGTAGAGTTCTTCCCGTGCAATCAGAAGACAGGAGAAGAAATTGCAGAAACACTCATTTCACGCTTAGACGAACATGGAATTGATCTTGAAGATTGTCGTGGACAGGGTATTGACAACGGCGCAAACATGGCGGGAAAAGTGAAAGGTGTTCAAGCGCGGATTCTACAAAAGAATGATGCTGCTCTATTCTCTCCCTGTGCAGCTCACACATGGAATCTGGTCGGGGTAAATGCTGCGTCGTGTTGCAGAGATGCCATAACATTCTTTGGAAACGTGAATCGCCTCTACAAATTATTCAGCTCTTGTCCAGAAAGATGGAATCTCTTGCTGGAATCAAGAAGATGCTCGCTGCATAATCTGAGTGACACGCGCTGGAGTTCAAAAGTTGATGCCGTGCGTCCAATTGCTCAGAGGTTGCCTAGCATTCTTCCTGTTCTAGAGAAAGTGATGTCCACGACAAAGTACACAAATGAAATTAGAAGCGAAGCACGTAGACTGAAAACATATTTCTCTTCCTTCACCGCAGTGTTGATGGCAGCATTCTGGCTAAAAATTTTGACGTGCATCAATGAAAGAAATCTGATACTCCAATCAAAGGCAATCTCACTTGAAATCGCGTCACGTACATCAAGGATCTCTCAAATGAATTGTAGCAGTTGAGAGATAATTGCCACACGATTTTCACTGAAGCACAGCATGTATCCAAAGAATTAGGAATTCATACAGATTTGAAGACGGCGCGGCGTCGCAGCAAAAGGCCAAGACGTTTCCGTTCAGATTCCGAAACATCCAATGATTCCCAAGGCGTCGCGGGTGTCGAGGAATCAGCAGAAGCTAAGTTTACTAGAGAAGTGTTTTTGATTTTGGATTCTGTGATTGCGCAGATGAACCATCGGTTCGAAGTTTTGGACAAGATCTGGAAACTATTCAATCCAGTTCTAAATTTTAGAAGTCTGACTTCTGAAGAAATCTCATCCTCTTGTGCTGATTTATTGGTTAAATATCCACGTGATCTTACCAGCCTTTTGAAAGACGAGTTGCTTCACTTGAAGCATGTATACGGTGCGACATTCAACATCAAGGAAGCGTCTGCCTCTACGTTATCTGATCCACTTGATCTTTTGAACTCAGTTTATTCACTCGGGTTAGAAGGAATATTTAGTGAAGTCTGTATTGCTCTGAGGATTTTTTGTTGTCTTCCTGTGTCGGTGGCTCAAGGAGAACGATCGTTCAGCAAATTGGCTATTATAAAAAACTATTTGCGTTCTGCCATGAGCCAAGAAAGATTAAATGGACTGTCAATTATTTCAATTGAACACGAACTTACCAGGCAGATAAACTTCAATGAAGTCATACGTGATTTTGCTAATATGAAAATAAGAAGGTGGTCCTTCTCATCGCAGTAACTTCTTCTTGCCACCAATGTCAGATTAATGCTGTTCAACTTCAAGAAACAAACTATTTAGATCTTACTCTAGACATACTGATATAGTAAGTATGTTAGTGTATAAATACAGAATCTTACCTTACCATACTAATTGTACACCATGTAGATAACCCTAATCGTTAGGCTAGTACGTATTAAAAAAATATACCCAGACGTTACTCCTAATCATTGCATTGATATAATTGTACCGTTACAAGTAACCCGTTGCATAGGCCTATCTCATTAATGTATTATTTCAATTCCGCCATTTGCTTTCGCTGGCTTTCCTACTTGCAGTCAAGCTTTTATTTGCGAGAAGGTTCAACTCACCAAGTATGGTATTGGTATTCATAAATGCAGCCAGCATTGTCGCTGTCGGATAAGCTACATTTCGGTCATTTTGTATACATATTTCAAGGTTTTTGGCATGTGGAGACCTGGGAAAAGGCATCAGGCACGAGGCAGAGCCCAGAGGGGCCCACACGTACCCAGTTGTCAGGGACCCAAACATTTCTGGCGGCGAGCCTGTTACAAGGTAAATTATTAAAGTACAGACTTTAAAACTGAAGAAAATTATAAAATAGGCTTCTTTATGAAGTTTACGTTCGTAATTTATCTTGATTTTACCAAATTATTATTATTTTTTTTTCATTTTACTTTTGCACGTTTTAAAATATTTCCTTCGCCTTGTTCACTTTTTTCTCATGTTTTATTAGTTTTCTACTTAGGTCTTCACAAAGCAGGAGTAAATGACTCATATACTCTTGCACATAGCCTTCATGGATTAAGGGGCCCCACCAGGTTTTAGGCTTCGGTCTTCATCATTCACTAAGGCGTTCGTGATTCTCTCGCTTTTCGTGAATTCACACCAATTCCACAAGTAATTCCACTCGATTCATGGGAAATTCACCAGTGGAAAAAGTGGCTGTTTCGCGTACGCACCCACTAATAAGAGAAAGCCCTCTATCGTGGAAAAACAACGAAAGTTTTCCAGTCAGTGTTGATGTTAAAATGCGGCACGGCAGAAATAACAAACGCGAAAAACAAATTCAGCTGGAGAACTCAGATCTCAGAGACGCAAAACTTCCGTTTCGTTTCTCCTTTTGGAGGCTATGTTGTCGATCATTGAAAATGAAATACAGACAGGTAATCTAGATCTAATCTGCTGTCCACTTGCACCCTAAGATTTATTCATACCGTCGTAGTTTAAAATGGTAATTACATAACACAAAATACTATGGTTTTGAAGGCATTTTCAAATCGAAGCGGACCGGAAATACCGCCATTAACGATCGTAAATTTGAGCGAAACGATTCACTATACGAAATACTATTCCTGTGATAAGTGGCTATCCGACCTCTAGAGGACCGTATAACTTTATCAGGATATCTTTGGTATATTCTGGTGTTTATCTGAGGATTTATCCTATCTGAGGATGGTATAACACAGTTCTGACTTATCTGAACTTTATTCCAGTACCTAACCTAACCTAGCTGATTACCCGCGGCTTCGCCCGCTATGATTGAAAGAAAAAAACGGTGCTATTAAATAGTAGCAATAATTATTTAATTATTTATTTAAAATTTAAAATTGTAAGCAACAGGCTGAGTGCCCAGTAACAGCTTACAGCTGAATAATTACATAATTTAATACGATAAAATACAAAATTTCACAAAAATCAGCAAAATTGTTTTAGGAAAATTAAAAGATTATATAATAACAGAATATATTAAATCCAAAATTGTTCAAATACTGAATTGGCACCATAAGTTAATATTAATTCTAATTAAGTTATTTACAAAAAATTAATAAATGTTAGTTATGCATAAAAGACCAATATTTTGACATAGAATGTGCTATTCGAATGCCTTTGGGTACACTATTTTTTGTCAGGCCATTAGGATCATAAAGAGGAAATCGTCATTGCGAAAACAAATCGCACAGGAAATTGTAACCTAGATAACTGTTTTCTGGGTGATAGTGGGCATAAAATTAGTGACAGGCTATACCATTGTATAATTTGGGGGAATCCAAATTTCTCAATATTCTTACTGGCCCTACTTTCACATTGAACTTAAGGTGATGGCTTTCCAGGTGGGTTCCAATGAATTTAAAAATTCTGTGGGTTAGTTTTCAGCTTGCTCCTGGTCCATAATAGTGTCAATAGATTTGGATGTAATGCAAGATCTTAGCAACTCTTGCAAAATGACGTCTTTTTTTATTCACATTCTCATTCTTTGGTGCAAGAATGGTACGTTCTCAAAGCCATTGTCGGTCCTCAATTTTTGTGGCTATGTTCGGGAACACATTATGTATAATTATTTCTCGCACTGACGACAACAGTATACAGAAATCAGATGAGAGAGAAATTAAACCTGACGCAATTGTGGGTAATTTTTCGTCTCCAAATCTGAGTAGTTGTTTATAAATTTTATGATTGTGGTCATCAAGAATACGCACCCTCATATTTTTTTGTGTTCACAAATTTCCAAATGGTGGATACTCTGAAGCAAGCAGTGAGTTCATCTGCAGATGTTCATTGTGGAATAATTGGAAGGGTTTGGCGAAAATCTCCTGCGAGAAAAAGACACCCCTTCCATTTCTTTTCCAAAGATCTCTTAGGTTCTCATTGTTAGATCTATAAGAATTTGTTACGTTGTACTCTTGTTAAAAAGTTTGGACTGTAGCCAAAATCATGCAATGGAAAGGGCTTAACCAATACAGCCCAGAGAGAAAGCCTGCTCACGGAAAAATCATACATTGCTACATCACCTACGGTAGGGACAATTTCGGGCTTAATATTCGTAGAAATATGAGTAACAATATCCTACTGTGGGCGATGCAACACACCTTCTAAAGAGAAGGCCTGCGGACAAAAGGTGTCTACATTGTTACATCATCATCAAGCGACCAAATTTAGAGCTTATTATTGGTAGAAATACGATTAACAATAGCTGCTTGATGATGATGTAACAATATATACACCTTTTGTCTGCAGGCCTTCTCTCTAGGAGGTGTTGAGGTGATATAACAATGTACGAAGTTTTCGCGCTCAAGCTTTGAGTAGAGGTGGTGTTGGCATAACCATCGCCTTCTAAACATAGAGATAGATATATACCAGAGGAGGAAACTCAATCTAAATCAAGGGACTTGGGATCAAGTGCTCGCCAGCGAAAACACAGGCACATATCTAAAGAATTGCCTGGAAAAGTCCACACTTATCATCGTGCACCTATGTCTGGAAGCTATTCAGTAAAGTATAAGAAAATAATTTTGAAATTAAAAAAAGCTGAAAATTTTAGCTCTCATGGAATTCTAGGGACTTTCTTTGGCAGTAGAATTTCAACAGAAAGTTATTAAACTAAATATCTTAAATGTATATTTAATGCAATGATGTCAGCAACAATAAAGACTTCATTATTCTTTATTGTTGTTGACATCATTAGTTTGAACGTACGTCCACAGTATTCATCGAGAACTATGCCTGGTGCTTATCATTTTATTAGACACGTTTGAATAGCGAAGCGCTCATAGACGACACCTCCTAAAAAGAAAGCCTGTGCACTAAAAATTTATCATCATAAAAAGGCATTGTTAATCATATTTCTACCAATAATAAGCCCTAAATTATGACTTCTTGCCCTAAATTGCATAATTATTCTCAAAAACACGTGATTTAAATTAAGTTATAGACATCAGTGTATAATTATATTCCGTATGTAATAACCAATTTAATGTTAAAGTATTTGCATTAAATTTGTGTATCTATTTATTTTAATTTATTTTTAGGCCGAGGCTATTTCTACGTACTTTAATTCTTAATTAAGTCTGCTGTGATCTTAAAAAAATATGTGTACCAATATATACAAAGCAATCAAAATAATAGAAAACAACCTAACAACAAATAAAGTGGAAAGAAATATAATAGACGATATTATAACAAGTTTAAAAATAATAAAAACCCACAATTGTTTTGAATTTAACAAAAAGTTTTATGAACAACAATATGGACTGAAATAATATTTGAAGTGGGATCCGGACGTTTGCCCTAACGTATATAAGCCCCGATTGTTTATATTTATAACTTTATAAAATCATACATTTTCACATATACTGTAAATATTCTGCTATAATGCGATCCCCATTTTTTGATTCGTCCCTAACTTAGGAGAAATGAAATATGCAAGAATGTACAGAAAAATCTCTATTTTTTTACGATTTGAAAAATGTATAACCTGGATCTATACAATTAAAAAAAACTTCAAAGGCCTGATTCATTATCGCCTGTTTCTACAAAATTTTCCTTAATACAGTACAGATGGTGATTTATTAAAAAATAATACAAGATTATTTAATTTTGAAGAAAAGAAAAAATTTAAGAATTAATTAGCACATCACCAATTATTAATTTTAACCTTAAAATTATTAGAGGTTTTATTCACAATTTTTCTTAGAGAATTTTGTTTAGAAATTCGTGCCCAGTTCAATTCAGTTCGTTTAATGTACGTAGAAATAGCTTAGCCTACAGAGGCCGGGCTATTTCTACGTACGTGGAACTCCCGGTCACGTTGACCAATCAGGACAAAGCAACTGTACGTAGAAGTAGCCGGCCCTCTGACGGCTATCTATTTCTACGTACGTACGTGGAAATAGACAATCCGTTATTTTTAATGGTTCACTGCTATAGCATAGTAAAACCATGGTTATTAGAAGTTAGAACTAACTAACTTCTAATAGAACTAACTTCTAATAACCATGGTAAAACGAAAACCAGAACGAATTATGATACAATATGCAAATGATAACAGTTTACTACGAATTGTTTAAAAACGATTAAAAAAATAAGTCTTACAAAGTAAATTATTAAAGTACAAAGTCTTAATAATAAAGTAGTTCATGAAACAACAAACAGAAAATGAATTTTATATAGATAAGATAAGATAATATAAGATAAGATAAGATTGCTGATACATTTTCTCATTAAGGGTAGATAAAATATGCTCGTATCTCTAGAGTTCAGAGAATTTATATCTGAGGATTTCCAACACATTTATGATATTTTTTTAATAATTCCAGATAAACAATCAAAAATCCATTTTAAAATTATCTATAAAATAAAATATCAATTAATAAAATTATAAAAATTTTTACTAAAGTAGTCATCATTCTTGAAAAGTAAAATTAATTCAGAGGTTTGATTTATGTCTTTAAATATAAATTAAGTGTTAATTACATATTAATTAACCTCTAGAAGTATTAGGTGATTTAAGATTAAAAACAAAGGACTTGAAAGTCTTAATAAAACAAATAAAATAAAATTGTCGCCAAGAGTTTTTTTTTCAGTCTTGACTATAGTATTTTATCAGAGATTGCACTGAAAGACATCTTATGGTTTCGATTTGATCGGACGAACCCTCCCCTTTTATTTCCCTGATCTGTTAAATTGATTTGTTTTCTTTGTTTCTACTAAAAAACTATTCTACATTTTATCCCCCCCCCCCTCCTCTGAATACTACAAAAAAATGGATTTTCTTTTCTCATTGGCTAATGTCTTGATTTAGTTTTGTTACTTGAAAACAATGATAATTAGGATTGAGCACTTTTATTGATCCATCTTTACATAAAATTGTTGAAGACTTGATCAAAAAAATTTTTTAATTAAAATAAAATAGAATTGATGCTTTCGAGACACTTGCCATTTTCTTTGGATTCATCACCTAATGTTTTTATTTTTTGTTTTTTTTGGAATTGGTGGAATTACCATTGGATTTTACTGATTTAGTTGCAATTTTATTTCAATTTTACATTGTTGAAATTATTACTTTTTATTGTTCAGTCAATGTTTAATTAAATTTATATTATTGACCATACAATATATCTGAAATTTCTATAGTCGGCTTGACTAAATTAGTTTTTTTTTTTAGATTTTAATATAAAATTTCTTTTATTAATGTTTTGTCTTTATTTTTTTCTTTAGTTAAGATTTTTCTTTAGTCATCATTCTTTGTCTTTTTTTTTTCAAAGCTGTTTCGAGAGGTTAAAAAGCTTTATTTCATATTTTGGATTTGTCATGAAAAATACTTTTTGCATCCTCAGTCCATATTAAGTTCTGTTCTTATGTAAAACATTTCTTTGTTTACGTTAATTGATGCTTCATTTGATCTTAATATCAAAGCCTATATGGAAGCAGACAAATATAGATTTTTGATATAGATTTTTTTTCTTCAGTTGATTTATCTTATGTTTGAATTGGTGGAATGAAATAGTAAATAATTAACTTGCACCATATTAATGCTATATAAAATGTCATATGTATAAAAAAATGAAGACAAATATTTTTAATTTGTAAAAAACATAAGAAAATGGTTATTCTGACTAGCTCAGAAATTCTAGTATTGCTTGAATACGTTCATCAAATGATTTGCCGTCGTTTAGCTTTCAGCATTTAGTGCTTTTTATTGATAATGGACAATCATCTTAATTAACACCCAGAATTGAACACAATGTCATTTAAACTAAATGAATCAGGAACTCAATCTCGTATCCAAAGCAGTTTCCGCGAATGCCCAGTATCGATAATCCCACTAAAAATTCAAATACAATAAAAACTCCGTATAACGAACCTCATTATATCGCAATTTTCGGTAGAACTAATTTTTTTTTTAAAGTTTGGTTGTGCCATACATACTTGTAGACTCAATGTTAAATAACACCCCTTACAACGAAAAAATTCTAGTTTCACTTTCTATTTTCTAACATCATCATATAGTGAACTGAAGTCGAAGATGATAAATTTAAAATATAGTACGGTATTCTATAGCCTTTACATGTATTTTCATTTTTTTTTGTACACCGGAAGTCTCGTTTTCCTAAATGAATATGGCGCGACTTTACATGTCGCTTTCCAAACGTGATTTCGACAAGTCAAATGTAAATAAATACTGTACATTTTTTTTAGTTTTGTACATTCTTAGTACTGTACATTCTTAATTTTTATTAAATTAACTGAAATTATCATACACTATAAATAATGTTGATTTACTAAATAAAGAGTTTTAGTTTTGTTGAGTTAAATCAATAATCAGCCTCTCCCTCCCACGTTGTACATGTCACTGAAGTGAAAAACGGAAAAATTTTGTTATAATTGACACTTATTATGTGCAAAAGCAATCCATCAATCTAAAATAACCGATTTTTTTTTAATTAAAAATTGTTTTGCTGTTGTTAAGTTTGTATTTTCTTCAAAATGTTTTTAACTTCCTTATTACACATTATCTTTATAACGAGCTAAATTCTTGGTCCCTAGGAGTTCGTTATAAGGAGTTTTACCTGTACATATAAACCAAATTCAAATTTCAACCTGTCAGCTGATAATTTTCACGGAAAAAAAATCTTTGAAATATCCGTAATATGTATCGTCGTTTAAGAAAAATAAATTATTTTCGATGAGTTTTGAACAGTTCGCTATGAACCAATTATGAACAGTCTTCGATATTTTCCTTTGAAAAACGCAGGACATATCCACTTTGACCTTAGCAAGATCACTTATTTTCTATCACATGATACTCCTATGACCTTAAAGCTACGTACGGTGAAACTCATCACATTAGGACATTACAATGATGAAATATAGCTATTAGAAACTAGATTTTTAAAAGTAACGAGAATGTTTTTAAGTATATAACATCTGGGAGCCCTACGTTTAGGATGCCGGGATGTTATACTAAGAACAAGGATCCATGACCGCTTTACCAGAATGCTAGCAGATTTAAAGCGTACAATAGTCATTAAAATTAGAAATGGTAAAAGCCAACTCTACTTTTCACTACATTTTCATTCTGTTTGGTGAAATCTGTAAATTCACTACTGCGAGAAGATTTTAAAACACTTTTCTAAGAAATTCTTATATTAAATAATAGTGAAAATGGTAGAAGCAACACCAAGGAATCCCAATTTAACAATCTTAAATAATAGAGTTGTGCTAGAAAGCATACATATATAGTCAAACGTTAAATACAAAAGAATGGCATTGGAGATAAAAATATTTATTTTTTATATCATCTAAAATTGATATTGCAGCAAGGTATGCGGGCGTATGATTGTAATTGGTTGACTTTCGTCCTAGCATTGAGTGCAACAATTGAAATCTCCATATGCCTGCTTTTGGAAGTAAAATATAGCCTCTGTTCATAAATGTATGCAATATTTAAATTTATGAAGATTATTCTCTAACAATTCTTTTAAAAATCGTATTACGTAATAAATAGTATTCTCGGTTGATGCAGACATGTGTCTTTAGGAACATGCTTGTAAAGTAACGCTCACTGGGAAAAAGTGTCTTTAAGCTGTTGTATTAAAAACAGTACGTTTTTCGGTATCCTAATTTATTTTATATTAGCTGATATGCCCGCCGTTGCTCGGGCTGTTTGTTTGATGAAATTTTGCAACATCTGAATTTGAATATAAATGAAAAACCCTTAATAAAATATACAGGGTGGTCCATTTAAGTGTAGACATGGAAATACATGTATCTCGAAAACAAAGCACCATACGAAAAAATGTCCAAAATCAAAAGTAAATTATTTCGCGTGGGAAATTCATTAGCCAAAAAATTACCCCCCCCCCCTTTTGAGACATGTATTGTATTGTTGAAACACTAAGATTGTGACGTTAGGTTATTTTTTCGACATAGTCTCCATATCGGTACAGGTACTTGTCGGTTCGTGGGATGAGTTTGAATATTCCCTCCTGGTAAAAATCCTGTCCTTGCGTATTCAGCCACGTTGTCGCGAAGTTCACCTCCTCGCCTGAAGCGAATCGTCGGTCTCCTAGGTGCTCGTTCAAGTGAGGAAAGAGGTGAAAGTCGCTTAGAGCGAGATCCGGGCTGTAGGGAGAGTGTTCGATGATGTCCCAGCGAAACTGCTTCAACAGCGTGGTGGTCTTCTGGGCTGTATGAGGTCGCGCGTTGTCGTGAAGGAGGATGATGCCCTCGATGAGAAGTCCTGGGCGTTTCCTCCTAATTGCTTCGCGCAATCGTGTGAAGGTTCCGCAGTATCGGCCAGAGACCAGTTTTCTAAACGAGTCGCCATTTGTGTTAACCTACAACTAGCGCTGTAGGTGGCGGGTGGCTGAAACTCTGCACAATTGCCGACCGCATGTATTAAAATTACCGCACACTACTAATTTCTCTATAACAGACGAAACTCCAGGAATATCGGCCTTGTAACCTTAGTTCTTGATCACTCCTCGTAAACCGCAAAAACTAAAGGAGATTCTTTCTTCGTTTGCGCCAGAGATCCTTAATCCTAACGTGTTGCGACAATAAGTAAAATTTTGTGATTCGCGCAGCTTACTGTTAGTTGGGAGAGTTTTGTCAGATGACGCTATAGTCTTGATGCTATCTGACGTAATCAAAACATCTTCATTTGATACTTTAATCGTATCTCTTTCTCGGATGCGTTAAGTACCGAGGCTAACGAGAGGCAGACCAGGGCACTGAAAAATCATCTGACTGTCAGGGTTTGAGCAACCATGTAACTTTCTAAGCTAAGTCCAATTTTCCACAAAGATTTTTATTCACCATGAATACGCATATTTCGACTATCAGGTAGTTATCTATCAGAATCAAAATATGCGTGTTTTAAGGAATTGGCATCCAAAGTATTTAAGATATTTGATTTATTATTTTTCTATAATGTAACTTTCTTTGTCTCCATCTTGGATTTTAATATTCAGTGTTTTTTCGTTTATTGGATACAATGAAGGTTGAATTGTTGTTCAAATTCCGATGGTCAGGTGGCTTTTGAGTGCTCAGGCAGGGCCTCCCAGAAACTACCTGGCCTGAACATGAAAAAGATAAAAAACACTGTTACGTCGTTTTGGTGGTGCCGAGGCCAACGAGAGGGACAGCTGGAAGCGGGAAGACTGTCTCTATCTTGGATGTTAACAATCAGTGTTTTTCCATATGCTGGAAAGAATGAAGGTTGGATTGTTGCTAGTACCCCTATGGGCAGGCGACTTTTCCGCTTCCAGAACTGTCTTTTTCGTTGGTGCGGGTGGTGCTATTACAGAAGTTCAACGTCACAATCAATGTTTCAACAATACATTATTGACGTTACATTCAGGCCTGATATTTTGACGTGGCCCAGGCCTTTTTCTTGTTGGTGTCGGTTAATTACAAGATGATAACACTCGCGAATGTTCTCTTGTAATATGAACGGTTTTTCTTAGAGGGTATTATTGCCATTACAACTTTGCATTGGGAAATTTGCTTATTGTCGCATCTCATTAGGATTAATGATCTCTGGCTTGTGGCGCACGTACAACATCTAGAAAGAAAGCCTTTGCACGGAATCGTCATACATTGTTACATCATCATAAAAAATCAGAATTTAGGGCTCATTACAGGTAGAAATACGATTATCACTGACTTTTTATGATGTTATAACAATGTATTTAGTTTCCGTTCACAGGCCTTCTTTCTAGGAGGTGTTGCCAATAGATGAAAGTGCTTGCGCGTTGACGTTTGAAAACATCGGAACTGCTTTCCTCCGATCTGCGCGCGCGAATACGCTTTACATAAAAGCTATGTAATTATAGTTGTACCGCAAGATTTAGAGCCCTGAGTGGAATGCTCGATTAACAGAATAAGGGGAGTACGGCTCTTGCTCAAGACCATTGTTGAAACGATGAATTATTTCATATTGTTGGATTTTCGCTAACGCAATGATTTGTCTTCAGAGCAATGATTAAATTTAATTCTTATGTTACAAGATTTTATTTTATTTTATTAATTTATGTATTTATGTATTATAAATTTTTTACTTACTCTTTGATGCTCTAATCTGAAGTCAAAATGAAAATAATCGAAAAAAAAGGTGACGGAAGGACCGACTTCGCGAAGACAGCAATGATGCAGTTATAGTTATGGTAATGCAGTATCGGGCATTCTCAACTGGTTTAAAACTAAATTATTAAAATTAGCGAATTGTTATTTATACTCTATCTCAGCTTCATTTTCGAGGCTAACGAGAAAGGCAGGCTCCGGCACTGAAAAGTCACCTGACCAAGATTAGGGCTTATTATTGGTAGAAATGCGATTAAACATATCTTCGGATGATGATGTAACAATGTATGACGTTTTCGCGCTCAGGCCTTATCTTTAGGAGGCGTTGCCCTGGCGCGGAAAAGTCATCTGACCATCTTAGTCGGAGTAACAATGTAACCTTCATTGTTTCCATCTTGGATTTTAACAATCAGCAATTTTTCGTTTGTTAGAAACAAAGAAGGTTACATTGTTTCTCGGACTAAGATGAACAGGTGACTTTTCCGCGCCAGGGCCTGTCTTTTATGTGGGCTACGGTTCATTTTAGAGCGACGTCACCGAAAAACGTCGCATATCAGACATAGTACACAACATAGTATCCTTCCGCCATTAATTTTTTTTTTAATTTCGTCAAATGACTTTTCTGTCCGCCGATTTTTTATTATATCGAGGAGAAAAGTATGAAATATGATTCAAACAGAAATATTGAACTTTTTGTACAGAAATATATTGAAACTATTTCTGTAAACACTCAACTAATCTCGAGGCCAACGAGAGACAGGCCAGGGCACTCAAAAGTCACCTGATCATCGGGGTCCGAGCAACAATCCATCCTTCAATGTATCCAACAAACGAAAAAATACTGATTGTTAAAATCCAAGATGGAGACAATGAAGGATGAATTGTTGCCCGGATCCCGATGATCATGTGACTTTTGAGTGCCCTGGCCTGTCTTTCGTTGGCCTCGACTAAACTTGAGACAGAATATAGTATAAACCATTTTTTTGCATTGTTCCAAACTCCAACAAATGGAAGTTAAAAAAAAACATTTTAAATACTGTGTAGTGAAAATGAGAATCCATTCATACACGAATCCATTTAAAGTTCGTTTTTTTTGGTGGCGCATTTAAAAAAATGGCTCACATGTCCAGTACCCAGACACCACTGTAGACGAATTTTCCTGTTTTTGCAGAAATCAGGGGCTTTGGAGCCATTCAAGTATTAGGTAACGCAGTTTGGGGGAGGGAGGGGGGTCTTGTAAAACGTTACGGTATATTACAGGGAAGAGAGGGAGGTCAAGCAACGCGTTAGGTAACATTAAGTTTCTGTTAAAATTAAAAAAAAAAACGAGCAAGTGCGAGTCGGACTCACGTACCGAGGTTTCCGTACCATCACTCAATAAATTTGTGTTATGTATTTACCAAAAAAATTGTGTTTCTTTCATTCGGTTTGGAATGTAGAACGGTTTGGAATGTAGAACGGGAACTTCTGATATCAGCCACGGTCAACGGAGTTGTGTTTATACAGGGTCGGGACACATTAATATGACCACCTCTCCTCGAACATGTTGGAACATCCCATGGTATGCAGATGAAAAATCATTGCATATCATTAAAAGCTGACAACAGCAGACCTGTAGAAGCATCCGTTAACACAGCAATTGTCGCCGTCATGGGCAGAGCAAGTGACCTGTCGGACCTCCAAAAGGGGATGACCATTGGCTATCGGGCCAAGGGGAGCAGCATTTCAGAAACGGCCATCTTTGTGAACTGCTCTAGGGCTGCCGTTGTGAAGGTGTACCGCGACTGGACGAACCAGACAGTTTCGAGCAACCGAAGAGGTAACTATGGGGCCCCACGGGCCATCGATCCTAGAGGCGAGCGTCGGTTACGACGCCCGGCAAGTCCAATCGGCGTGCCACTGTTGAGCAACTGACACAGAAAATGAACAGTGGGACCACTAGGCGTGTCAGCACCAAGACAGTGCAACGATCCCTCTTGAGGTTGGGGCTCCGGAGCAGGAGTATGGTAACAGCAGCCATGTTGACGCCTGTGCATCGCCGAAAACGCCTCCAATTCGAAATGGACTATCGCCATTGGACCTCGGCCGAGTGGCAAAGGGTTGCTTTCTCTGACGAGTCGCGGTTTCTGGTAAACAGAGTGGACGGACGATTGAGAATTCGCCGGGAAGGATCTGAGAACAGGCATCCCGACACGATCGTTGGCAGACGACAGCCTGGTGGGGGAGGTGTGACTGTCCAAACATGTTTTCATGGTATGGTCTGAGTCCACTGATACCACTGGAGAGTACACTGAATGCTGTTCGTTACCTGACGATCGTCGCAGACCAGGTAAACCCCTTCATGTCGACAGTGTTTCCTCAGGTTGATGGCACCTTACAACAGGACAAAATGCTCCTTGCCATACTGCCTAAATTGTTCACGACTGGTTCGAGAAGCATGAGGATGAATTCAAGCTACTCCCATGGCCACCAAACTTCCCGGACCTCAACCCATTGAACATTTGTTGGACCATCTCGATCGCCATGTCCGCAAGCTAGACCCTCCACCACGCATGGTGATGGAATTACGGGATGCACTGATCGCCGAATGGTCCCAGGTACCTGCAACCACCTTCCCAGACTTATTGACTCTTTGCCACGTCGACTAGCTGCTGTGCTTGCCGCCAAAGGTGGATATTCCGGATACTAGCAGGTGGTCATATTAATGTGTCCCGACCCTGTATTCTTCATTTCCCATCGGAAATTTTGGAGTATTTCCATTTTCATTAGGCGCCTATTTTTAAGAATGTGTTGGAGGAATTGCATATTGAAATCTACTGTATTAATTATTCTTAGTTAATTATATCTGTATTAAGAAGATTGATTACGTATTGATTAAGAATTGTTGAACTATTTACGAGGGAGAGTCAAATGAAAACCGCAAAATTGTAATTAAAATTCCAAATTTCGCCCCACAGTGTTGTAATTCTGCAGATCCGTTAAAAATGAGTTTCAGAAATGTCCAGAAAGTGGCAGGAAAGTAGAGACTCGAAAAATGGAAGGAAAAAAATCTGCAACCTGGGTTTGAACCAGGAACCTCGGCTGTTATGGCCGACGCCTCTACCAGTTGGACATGCCATGGACAGCCATGCTGTCTCAAGGTGTCTTAAAGACAACCAAGTTGTCAAGGTTGAAAGCCCAACGGGAGGCAGGCACCTGGCTCACAGATCGAGAATCTATCCTATTCAACCATCAGAAAGTTTGTGGATCTCACAGATAAATTAATAACAAGTCAGGCAACCGAAATGCCCAGGCCCGATAGGATTTTCAGGATTTCGAGGATAAAAAAGCATTTGTTTACTAAAGACGCCTTTAATTGTTAAGGTTAGATGAGCTTGATAAGGAAACCACTGCTTGTTACGGCAAGGCGTACTTCTAAAAGAAATGTGAAGTTCAAAATCAATAAAAGTAAATGTACCTGAAAAGTTAAATTGAGAGAGTAGTAATTCTATATATATATTTGAACATGTGAGAGCCCTTTAATTTGTAAGCATTCCTGTATAATGAAATGAGCGTCAATTGTTGAAGCGTTCGGTGCAAGGGTCCAATATTACATCATAATCTATTGCTAAACCGTTTCAACGTAAGCATGTACTGTTCAAGCGAGCAATTAGCTACAGTCTACTGATAACCATATGGTTAACAGAAATTAACTATTGATAAAGTATGGCACAAGTAATTACATCCGATATCGTAGCATTGAAAGTATCCAATGGTATCATAATGGTATAATTAAAAAACTTACCATTAAACCAATATCGGCTATCATTAATTTCTCGTTGTATTCATTCATGACACGTCATTCCAAGTGTCTGATATATTACATGCCATAGCCTAGCCTTGAAAGTTCCAGTAGACCATCATGGTT
>JAHWFO010035058.1:831-12165 GCA_023313115.1 Rhysida immarginata | reverse complement strand
TATTATTATTATTATTATTATTATTATTATTATTAGAATAAGAAAAGAGGTTGAATGCATTTAAGTCATTAATGAAGTATGACTATTTTTCCCTCTCTGTCTCACTCTATCTGTAAACGAGGAGCCATGATTACTGCAAATACTTTTACAACCGAGAAAGGGGATGTAATAAAACACAAATTGAGCATCTGCGCATACAGTAATGTCTGAAAGCTGGTTGAGCCTACCAAGATACAGCTGGACATCTACGGGCAAAGTTTAAAAAGGCCGCTACACTTTTTCGTTACCCTGAAGAAAGCGAGATAAAACTCAGTCAAGTCGATTGGGACCATCTAAAAGCCATCAGTTTCATGCTACCCGGACAAAAGAAACATTTTTATGGGTACTCTGCCTTATCCCGCATTGCCAGGATTTGTAAACGATTAAAAACGCGTCACTACGCACTTTTATGCATATGGTGGAATTCACTGCCATATTTTAAGTCGATTATTCGGCATGGAGGTCGCAAGTGCGGAAAGACTTGTCCCATCCATGCAAAACCTAATCTTTTGTAACAGACCAAGTCTCACTCATTATGAAACGCTAAGTGCAACCTCTTCACTAGCCGTGATGATCGAGGGAATCATTTTTTCAACCGTTAACCAACAACAGTCGACGTTAGAGCCGATACACCCCTCACCCCCCCCCTCCCCGTGCAAGAGATGATGAAGATGACAACTGCGATACAGAGGACATGGAGACGCACAAGAAAGCCTCTGAAGATGAAGATGACCTCGGCCGAGCTTGGAAAACCCCCCATGAACAACGGAAGAAGAAAACGAATAAAAACATTAAAAATTGAATAAAATTGAATAAAGAATAGAGACTTTGCGCACATTCTTAACAAAAATACGAAACGAATCTTAAAATCAAAATAAAAATTACTTTCGTATTTTAACGATTCGTAAATACGAATTCACTTTGCGCCATGTAATCCTGAATCCCCTCCCGAAAAACACGAATGTACAGATAAGGTAAAAACCTGAAATATTTCGCGTTTAATATGGTTCACCTTTTCGAGAAACCTAGCCTAAAGAGATAGGAGAGCAAACAATGGCAGTCAATGTAACATATATGTTTGTTTACATACAAAACGATATTATTTGATTAATAGATAACGGTCTGTTATCAACTTGATAGGTATGCAAGTATAGAGGAAAGTCTACTTTTCAAACTTGTTTACCCTCGAATACGTTTTGGCTGGTTCGTTTGTAATAGAAATGCCCTGGTACTTCGGTTCATCTTTCAGTTTAGATGCTTGCAGCGAGGAGCCGAGTTCCTTGGGAAAAATCTGAAGATGCTATAGTTTCCCAAGCACTTGGACATTCTAATGGGTTCAAACTCAACACTGTTGTCAGCAGGTCGACATCAATTTTCACTGTAAAGTACGACTGACTGCTGTGATTGACATCGATAGCTTTCGATTTACCTTTACTACTCCATGGACGGCCACGAGGGCGTTTGGTCTATGAACGAAAAACAAAAGGCATATAAAGGCTGCTTCTAACTAAATAAAAATGAAATGCATGCATGACGCAACTCACCCACTGTTGTGAAATGTTGGCAGCAAGCTTCTGCGTATATTCTAGTTGTGATTGAACGCTTTGTGATAGAACATTGTCATTCTAAAAATTGTCAATAAATTAGATCAATTATCACTTTTACGAACGTCTTAAATCCGTTTAAAACTTTATGCTCTATAAGTACATCTCGACAGTCTAATATAATTATTAAATTTGGCTGTATCAGTTGGCTGTATCAGTTATTGGTACAACAAATAGTATTGGAACCAGTAAAAATAAATTAATGTCTTCAAAAACAATCATTTGCGACAATTTTGGTTTAGGAAAAAAAGTCTTAGTATGTTGAGTTTTACTTATAGAGCATGAAGGATTTGAGACGGGTGTAATAGTAAAAAAAATCTCTTTTAATAAAAACAGCCACCAAAATGATTTACATACCTCAGACGCGTCGAACGACAACTCATTTAAACTCTGCTTAAAACTTCCATTTTTCAGGTAAATGCCTAGTGCAACAGGAATACTTATATATGAGAAATCGTGGAACCAAGCGCCTAACGGCGTATATATTTAGTCAGAAACCACATGGTATTTCAGGTCGCACACCAAGATGGTTATGTTTACCAGTTCAGCGCATGTGCAGAAGATCCGTAATTTTTCTTGGTCACACACAAATCCATTTTCGACAGTTTAATAAACATTCGTAACGAATCTTATTTACGAAACTGAAAAATACGAAAGTTAGAAAATGATTCGTATTTAAAAATAGATTCGTATACGAATTTATTTTTTTACGAATGTGCGCAAACTCTCTAATGAAAAAAAAAATAAAAAGAACCTAACCAAAAATTTAAAAATGATAAAATAGGGAGGGAGGTGGATAAAGCTGGTAGGGGATAAAGCATGGGAGTCACACCCAAATACTTCGCATGCGTTAGTCCCGCTCATCAGGGGTCACTAAAACATGTTGCATTAACCCAAATGACAAAAAACAAAAATGACAGTTAAACAATAATCTAATCATAATTCCACAGGTGAATATTAATTTTAATTTATTAATAACTGACATGATGTCACGGGAAAAACCCATTGCGTGACCAAATAATGGCCGCTTCAAGACATCGAGAGAAAAGCGGGAATTACAACAACATCAAGTGCACATCTAAAGTAAGATTGTGGCAAAAGAATCACAGCTGTCTCCCTTGAGACTAGCAGTAGCAAACTTGGAGTAGTCCATCCGCCGTGAGCCTTTAAAAACTTTTTTTTCGAATTTTCATTAAGAATTTTTACTGTAATACTTATTCCTGTGTTTATTTTTAAGATATTTCAATTTTTAATAAAAAAAACCCAGTCAGAGCCACGTAGGTTATCACATAGCTTGTTTGGTAGCACAGCAGATCCAAATATTTCATAAAAATACTTTTGGATTATATTCTGTGTGAATGTAAATATCTTGGGAACTGAGATGCTGATAATGCGATGACTGAACAGTGGTTTCCTCAAATAATGAGCAAAAATTGATGGTGGATTGACAGGACATAAAAAAGGCAGCGTGTATTGAAGGCAAAGGAGTCGGACGTGTCTCCCTTGAACTCCCTATCAAACGTCTACACAATATGAAAAAATTTATGTGCCTGGAAAGGAAAAAGAAAGAACGAGTATTGGCAGATAAACTCTGCAGATAAAACATAAAAATCTATACGGGCATTGGAAACACCGTGAGTTTCGAATAGAGCAAGAGGGTAGAAGAGCTTCTACATCAAAGGCAAGAAAAAGTTCGGTCTAAAGTATCTAGTGATGTTCCCTGGTGGTGAAGATGTATATCATTTTTATCTGAGGTAAATCAAAAAGAACTAAATAAAGTCCCGGTATATCACCTAGAATTCCGGTTTTTCGGATGATTTTTTCTTAGAATGGTTAGTCCCTTAGAATTGTATTGACTGAGTTATTATTTAACCAATTTGTTTAGTTGTATTGATTGAGTTATTAGAAGCTTTAGCATGAAAGCTGCCTATAAAAATGCGGCCTTTGTCTGTACGTTAATCCGGCCGTCCGGCCGTCCTGCAGCCGTTTGCACGATAACTTGAAAACGGATTAACTTTTTCAAATTCTGTTTTCAGAAATATGACTATGAAAGTCTTAGCTCGGCCATATCAACTTTTCAGAATTTTTCGTGGACCCTTTCAAGTCGAATTCACGTGCTAAAACAATGAGTGTAAAGAATACCAAGCTAATGGCATGTCATACAATAATCGATTTATCAAGAAAGAATACATTGTTACTTTCTGTCCATCTTTTAAGCATTACTGACATCGGCGCGCGCACGTGAAATTGCTTTGTCGATGCACGATTGCTCAAGTGCTCATAATATATATTATTTAATAGCGAAAGAATGTAGCTACTTATTTGTTTTTATTTGATACACGATTTGAATCACCCTTCATCATTTCTACGTTTTTTGAGGTAGAAGGTTGAAATTCGGAATGTAGCTTACTATGGGCAGGTGCACCTTCACTGTTTAGTTATGTTTTGATTAGCCCAATATGGTCGGAGTTTTGGGGTGAAAATTAGAGGGTACCATAAGGTCTAAGTGTATTTATTCATATAAAGGAGTGAAATTCGGTATGCACATTCCTATAATCAAGATATCCATTATTTGAAGATTTTTTTCCCGAGGTATCCATGCCTTCCCGACTCGGTAGCGGAAATGCATCGAAATGATAGGGACTATATTGAAAAATAGTGTACCAACTCTGTCTGTAATAAAGAAACTGTAAAAAAATATTTCCGATTTTCATCTCAATGACCCTCGTAAAGCGTCGTTCCCACATGCGTAAAAACAACAGCAGAAACCACAAAGCAGAAAAAATTTATGATGTCACTTCCCGTTTTTGTCTCTTCTGGCCGACTGAAAGTTTCTGCTTATTAGAGTTGGGTTGAGTTCAACTTTTTTGGCACAAGCATGGCAGAAACGATTGCTCAGCCAATAGAAAACGATCTCTGTAGTGACGTCCTCTCTATCCCACACAAAATAAAAATGTCGGCACTCAGCTCACAAAGGTGAAGAGGCCGAGAAAGAAAATTGATGTAGAAGCGCTAATAGAAGAGGTGCGAAATGTATATTAATTAATGCAAAAATTCGATGTGATGATTGATGAGGATTGAACGAACTGTGTATGAACTGTTTGCAGTCGAAGCCGACCGTTCAGATCGATCAACGGCTTCAGTGTAGTACATCTGTGTTGGGTAAAACTTCTGCTGTCTTATCCTTTTGAGTTTCTGCCATGTGGGACAACTGCAGGAGTAGAAAGTACAAAGGCAGAAAAAAATACGCCCTGGTTTCTGCTCTTGTTTTCTGCCAATGGGAACCAAACTTAAGTAGAATAAGAATGGAGCTACTTATTAGTTTTATAATGTCAGTAGGTCCCCTTCATAATTTCTACATATTTTTGAGGTTGAAATTATATGGGCATGTCCATCTGATCTATTTAGTTTGGTTTTGATGGGTATACAGGGATCGGAATTACAGGGGTGGGATTCAGAGACGGCAACATATCAATATGCTGTTTAGGTACGTAAAGGCATAAAATCCAGTATCTAGATTCCTCTAGGCAAGTTCTACATTACTATGAAGTTTAGGCCTAATTGTTCCAGTGGGATCGGTTTTGCGAAGGTGGCAATCACTTGGTCTTTAGAACTATGGCAACATCTGGCAGGTAATATATCATACGTTCGGATAATGAGAAAGGAAAGAAGATACGAGGGTTGTTACATTTTTTACGTAATACGTTCGAGAAAATCAATTTATTGATTAAAAAAAACTTTGGGAGAGGTAAAAGTGCAGATGAATGGGTAAAAGTAGATGGTTTGCCTTATCTTACTCGGGAGGGGGGAGGGGGGGATTAATTTCTTTTTAATAAACGTATAAATGTATTTCTGCTTCACTGCAAAAGCTCCTCCTTGGAATGTTTACAAGATTTTATTATTTAACCAATTTGGAGTTATAATTTAACGTTTTGAGATTGTTCTGTTTATCCACAAGTGTAATTATCCCCAGGAATGCCTGGTTTGTGGTTTTAGTTGCGTGGGTATGTCGATGTTTGGGTTTGTGGGTTGGTTTCTTTTATAAAATTTTGATGAAACTTTGCATACTTGATCTTCAAAGCATGAGAAAGCAAGGTCACTGTTTATCTCAGATTTCGAAAAAATAATAATTATTGATAATAAATTGATAAGCATGATGATGGCAATGCATACTAATAAGATGTATCTCATGACAAATAATGCAAAGCAAAGTTTTTGCCACAATAAGTATCAACACTAGTATCAAATGTAGTTCACAAATACTAAGCACGGACCAACAATTTATAGCTCATTACCAACAATAAAAAGCAACATTGTACATTATAAATAAGATTCAATTTTTAACATTGCATTGATTTCCTGTTGTTCGGGCTTTTCACAGCAATGATAATTCTCAACCCAACATTTTCTTGAAAATCATTCAAAATGGGGTCTAACTAGACATAAAAGAGAATAACCAGACTATTGAGAAACTGAGCAAGTCGTGAGTGATCAAGTAGTTCTCAGGCAGCCCTCGATAATGCTAGCGTATCAACAGAAGAAACGGCGACTGCTAGACCACGCAAAGTAATGAATGGTCAAGTTTTGCTTCAAGACATCGAGAGCAGAGCAGGAATTACAACAACAGATTACCAAGTAGTGAATAAGCCCAACAAAATTTTATCTAGCCGTCGGAATCGTTTAAACAACGGGAGCTTGGTTTACAGTAGGAAATTGTAGACGGACAGAAAAACAGCTTAAATTATTTAACTTCTTGGGATAGAAATTATTTAGGTAAAAGACAAAAAGGTAACCAGATGTTGAAAACATCTGAATAATGAGAGCTTCATGAGGGTATAAGAGATTCTACTTCATGGGATGAAACTACATAGGAAAGTTGGGTCTGAAGTATCCAGTGATTCTCGCCGGTGGTTAAGAGAGTTACCATTTTAATCTGAGGCTCGACAGCAAAGATAAAATATTCTTCCTTGTGATGCCAGGCTATCAGGCAAAGTGACAACTATAAGTAGGCTGAGTATGAATGATTATTTCATCCCACCTTTGAGAAGTATAAAACAAAATGTAAATTTTAACAAATACAAAGAATTCGTGTTGTCTTGGCTTTTCTTAGAATTGCCAGTCTTAGAAGTTGACATTTTCTTGAAAATCTTTCTAAGTGATAAGTAACTAGAGATTGGTGAGTTAGGTCTATCGAGAAAGAGTCTATCCAAATGATAAGTAACTAGAGTCCTAACAATCTAGTCGTGTTTTACGAGGTTAAAGAACCCCATAAAATGATGCAGTAGCAGAGAGAAGAATGTATCAGAAAATAATAAAGAAGTATCAATAAGTAATTAGGAAGATAATGAAGTCGAGAATCCATTCCTTGGTACCTGTCAAGGTTTCTGAAAAGAATGTCAACGTGCAAATCCCAGATAAGGTCATGTTTTATAGTTAAACCAAGGTATTTAAGAGAACTAGTGGTTGATGTTTGAAGACCATAATAGATAGAAGGATTGACAGGAATGTTACTTTTTATTACGTTGGTACTGAAACGTTAATTTTGATTGAGCAGTATTAAGAGATAAAAAATGCGCGTTATTCCAGCGTTTAACTTCAGAAAGAACACTATTAATATAATCCAATAATTGGGAGATATTAGAACGGGATAGCGATAGCCACATCGTCTGAGTATTAGATAGGGTTTGCCATATTCAGCGTGTTAGACAGATCATTAATAAATAAGTTAAAGAGTAATGGGGAAAGAATCGATCCTTGTGGTACCCCAAGATTGCTTGAAAGTATTGCAGAAGATGTTCTATTGAATTCAAGGTAATAACTTTGGTTAGTTAAAAGATCTGAAAGCCAAATATGTGGAACACCATGAATATTGTAAAACTTAGAGAAATTATAAAGTAATAGTGGAATAGAGGTAGAGTCAAATGCCTTGAATAATCAAGAAAGATAGAAGCTACCTACAAATACCTTTGTACTCATTTTAGAAGATGCAAACCCAATCAAGTCATAGTAAGCAGTTTCTACACCGCAGTGGGGAATAAAATATATATAAAGAAAAGTGTTCGTGGGTGGATGGGTTTGTGGCTGGGCTTTGTGATTGTGGATGTGTTGGTTTCTTCTACAAATTGATAATTTCATTCCAATCTTGTTGAAATTTTGCACACTTGATCGTCAAATCTTCAGTAAGGTGACTGTCTACTTCAGAATTTGAAAAATAATAGATATTGGTAATAAATCGATATTCATGATGATGGCAGGGCACATTATTAAGAGGTATCTCATGACAAACAATGCAACTAATGTTTTTTAAATAAAGTTCAGTTAATATTCAAATTCACTAACCTTGGGCTAATATTGTGTAATAACATTAAGTATATTTTCCTATTTCAATAAATTAATTAACAACTTAATATTGATAAAACCAAAATATATAACAAAATTTAAAAAATAAAATTTAAAATTAAAAATTACAATGAATGAATTTTCAATTTTTTAAAAAATGTGAGTAGGCCTACATGATAAAAAAATAAACTACAAAAGATAAAAAATGCCAATGACTGTAAAACTAATCATCCATTATTATAATAAAACTCAGAGATATATTTGAACAAAAAACCATTAGTTCCAAAAATCAATAACGCTCTCAGGAAACAATTAGTTAATATGCATATTTCAAATAATGAAGAAATTGGAATGAAATTGAGACTGATAAATGTGAACTCAAAGATGAAAAAAAGAATAAAGATATAAACATGATAAGATTTCTAGAAAAGTAGTTGAGAACACTTCACGGAATTCGAGAAACACGCAGAATTCCGATGACCTCGTCCGTCACTTCTGGACTTGTGTCTTCCATCAAACGAAACCGGAAGGGGGATGGCGAACCCTTAAACGTCAGCAGATGCGGCAAGAGCGGACCAATGCGAGAGAAGCGCGGGAGTTTCGTCGGTTGAGACGAGGAGAGGACGACGGGATTGGGGGAAAGACGAGAGAGAGTGTCGCGGACGGATTGAAGAAAAAGGTCTTGGCCAGTAACTCGAGGGAGAACATGAAGAAAAATGTCTGCTCACGATTGAGGGACGAGAAAAGGAAGCCATGCAGTCCGTACGAGAGAGAGGAGCTTTCTGGACAGCAAGAAACGGACCGGATGCCGCGACCGACAAGGACACCCTCACTACATCGAAGTGAGCGGCGGGAAACTGAACAGAGGTAGCGAGCGGCGAACTTCCTTCAAGATTGGTATCGATAGCGGTGTAATGGATAATAACGATGGTAAGCGCTCAATTTCTAGTAGGAGATAGATTACAGAAAGTGAAGGAATGTTTCCGGGAGTTAAGGCACACGAAGTTAAAAGCGAATGTGGTCGTAAAAGGTTTGTGGCCCTTCTGTCTCCCGGCTATTCAGCAGTCTATGGGTTCGTGTATGGTGGAAAACCAGACATTTGATAATTAATTTTGTGCCCGCTCGTTATAAAAGGAGTCATTTTCCATCTTGTGCAGACTTGTTCCTGGAAGTTGGTGACGATAGCAGTGGTGACGTCGAGAGGGAAATTTAATGATAATAGAAATTGATATCGTTATGAGCAAAGTTAGTGCTTGCCTTCCTGGTGTTTCTATCTGAAGTGTTTTGTGTCGGGCGAATTGGAAGAAACAGAAAGTAAGCAGCGCCATTGTATTGCAAGTATATTTTTGCAACGCCATTGTGCTATGTTGAGTAACCGTGTGACGTCGGGAAGTTGAATGAAAAGAAAAAGAAAGTGCTTAATTATGTGCTACATTAGAGATACATTTAGTTTTATTTATAGGTAGGGAGAATGATACATGTTTAGAAGGTTGTTGATTTGCCTTTAAATTTGTGCTTGAGAATTCCAATTTTTGAACCGAGTGTTCTTGTTACTGTTAATTTTTGGACCGAAACCGGATATAATTCATTATTGAAAAACTTTATTTTGCAGACTGAACATTTGTGCGAATTTGATTTCTAATATATACGGCTACCATTGTATCTTCTCGTGCTGGATATAAGTGTTCTGAAAGTTGTATTGACCACTGCCTGGTCTCATGTCTTTAAGAATTCATCCTATGCAATATTCTAGTGTTTAAGACATTTTCGGTATGCAAAGAATTGTGTACCAGTATGACGTTTCACGCTATTGATGTAGATTGTTACAACTGACTGTGTCATGAACTTTTGAACCGATCTTATGTTTACATGCCGGAAGTGGTGTTTATGAATTCTTGTGTTGCCATAATTAATTATTACCCTTATTAATGTAATTTTGATTGAAGAATATGGAATGAAATAATACATTTACAGAAAGTTAGTTGTAAGGAGTTACCTAGTGCTCCCATAGAAATAATCATATTTTGTTTATCGATGCCCTTGTTTGATAAGTGTATGGATTGGTTATTTATGCACACTTCGTAAGGTAATTTTGTTTTACAAGAAGTAGTTGTTGGTGCTTGTTTCTTATAAAATTAAGTAGAGGTGGTGCTGGAATAATAATTTCTTGCTTAGTATTAAGCCTTATCTTAGAATTATGCAACCCATTTATTTTTGATTATATTGTTAAAATAAACATTATATCACGTCTCTGTTGATGTATGTGTACATACATCACCTTTCCACTGCGCCCTCTCATATGCTTAGTTTTTATACGTGACAAAAATGTAATGCCTTATATGAGATTCCGTAAAAATTAATTATACTGGTCAGATCAGTCATTCTCTCTTAGTTCCATTTTTTAAGTCTAATCGTATTAAATCCGCCTTAGACAAACATTGTTGTGGTTATGGTCACAGAATTAATTGAAAATGGGTAAAAATTTTGAGAAGGGATGTTAATCTGAAAAAAAATCACAAAAGAGGATATTTATATTAATAAATCTGAGAATACTCTGGCTAAGGCATCACATGGCCTATACAGTGATTGGTCGGTCATGTGACTGTTGGTTAGCAATATCATTCTGTTTCTCTTTTAATTTTCCATTTCCTTGTTTTTCGTCTTTATTTTATCACTTCCTCCCGTTATTACTTCTGAATATGAGTGTCTGGAAAACGTGAAAGTCAAAATCATGTACATGATTCATTATCGTATTTTATCTCGGACATTTTTTGAAATTCAAAATTTAAAGTGGGAACTTTTGAATGCATCATCATTCACAAACATGTACTTCATTACAGGTAAGAGAAGGACGGTTCTAAAAATTAGAATTTCGTCTACTTAAGACATTTCGCGACTTTTACCGACAAATTATATCTGTACACAGTCAACGCCTCCTATAAAGAAAGCCTCCGCACTGAAACGTCATACATTGTTATATCATCATACTTCGTCATTTGTTAACCGCATTTCTACCAATAATAAGCTCTTAATTTGGTCGACTTATGATGATGTAACAATGTATGACGTTTTAGTGCCGAGGCTTTCTTTATAGGAGGTGTTGACACAGCCCGGGACAAATATTCCTGCCCACAGTAGGATTCAAACCCACAGCCAGGAGGACTCGAAAACAATAAAGCCATATAAAAGAGAAAAATTACATAATAAGGTTTTAGTGGCTCCTATATTATTATGTCAGATTGTTTGATATACTACTTGCTATATTTTATCATTGACTATTTTAGAGTGTCATAAGCGGTGGTCAACAAGTTCTCCTACAATTAACACCATTGATATGTAAGATAGAAAAAGT
>JAHWFO010035050.1:0-10187 GCA_023313115.1 Rhysida immarginata | reverse complement strand
TCACTTTACCTCTCATTCCGCAAAAAATGCTTTTCGGCGCACATAAATTATATTGTTTAAAGTATAAGAGTTACATAAAAAAATTAATTCTGCGCACTTTCCACTACAGAAATACATTTTACTTAGAAAATGAATTCTAATATTTATTATGAATAATTTAAAATGGTAACTTCCAGCACTGAAAGTATTCGTGATCATTACACACCCTTTATTATATTCTTCCTTGTATTCTCCAGGAGAATTTTGCCTCAGTCTCTTTTCTCTAGTGCCGTATTTTCATAGGAAGAATAGAAAATACAGCATTTTCATTCTATCTATTCAAACCCGTTTTTTTTTAGCGGAATTGCGCAGCTTTGATATGACTATTATAAATGAAGTTTGGCTTAAAAATGTTTATTAATTTTTTTATAAGAACTGAATTTCATATTTTTATTTCATAAATAGATGGGTGCAGGCAAGTAATTATAATATTGTTCTTTTGAAGCGCGAGGAGTCTCTTCATCTTTGTACAATGTGCAGCCTCGCGCGAAAACAGATTCCAGAACTTTATCATCCTCCGTATTCTCCAGACCTGTCATCGCCGGACTTCTTTCTCTTTCCTCATTTGAAATCAACAATGGAAGAACACAGATTTCTCGACGTTCCAGATATTCAAACGACTGTGACGAGGAAACTTCAAAAGAGGATTTTTTTCACACACCATGCAACAGTTGTACGAACGATGTCTAAAGTGTATTGTGGCCATGGAGGCTTATTTGAAGGACAGTGTCATCTCTGAATCACCTGTCCATGTTTCTGTTTCCGAGTCATTCACCCAATTTTACGGTCTCACCTTGTATGAATCGGTACAAAAAAGTTAGATCAGGTTTTGTATACAAGGGGAGATTCCTTATTACATTCGTTATTCTAGAAATTTTTGTGCAATTAATTTTGTCATATTTAATGTTCAAGTTTTAGTAACATTTGGTTGTGTTTAATTTTTTACTATATTTATAGTGATGCCTGAAAGTTTTCTCATCCAATATGAAATAATTCTCTTTAACATTCTTTTTTTAATTATAATTTGTAATTCGATTTGCCGCATGACTTATATTTTATAATCTTCCCTCTATAAATGAACTCTTAAATTTCCACCTTTTACTAAAGAACTTCAATTAGCGACTTAATATTTATTCTACGTATTATGCTTGAATTTATAATATCTTGGATTGTGCACAAAGTTTAATATCGCTTCAGGCTTCACGATATTATCGACGTTGATTAAAAACATAGCCGCCCTAAGAAATTCCAGTAAGAAGGAAGAAAGAATAGTATGTAATGGAATAAGATGATAAAGATATCCTACTCCGTTTATTTTGCATTAGCAAAAATATTCTGACGAGTCAAGCTTTATGAATTCCGACACTGTTTTCTTAATTTTGTACAAAAACGTGTTTTTAATAAAATCTTGTAAACATTCCAAGGAGGAGCTTTAGCAGGGAAGGAGAAATACATTTATACATTTATTAAAAAAATTAATCCCCCCTCCCCTTCCCCCCGAGTAGGGTAAGGCAAGTAGCAGATCCTGAAGTCATCTATTTTTGCCCCTTTATTTGCACTTTTTACCTCTCCTCAAGTTTTTTAATCAAAAATTAATTTTCTCGAATGTAATATGTAGAAAATGTAAAAAAGCTCGTATTTTCTTTCCTTTCTCATCATTTCCGAACGTATTATATATCACATGCTATATGTTGGCATAGTTCTAAAGACCAAGTGACTGCCACCCTGGCAAATCCGACCCCAATGGAACACTTGGGCCTAAAATTCATAGCAATCTAGATCTTGCCTAGAGGAATCTGGATACTGAATTTCACGCCTTTACGTACTAAATAGCACATAGATATATTGTCCTCTCTGAATCCCACCCCCGTAATTCCGACCCGTGTACCAATCAAAACCAAACTAAATAGTGCAGATAGGAAGCTACATACCGAGTTTCAACCTTCTACCTTAAAAAAATGTAGAAATTATGAAGGAATTGACATTATAAAACCAATAAATTGTTCCATTCTTTCGCTACTTAATAATTTAGACTATGAGCACCGGAGCAATATTACTCTCTTATTCTGTGCTATGAGTATTTGAGCAATCGTGCGTCGACAAAGCGATTTCACGTGCGCGCGCCGATGTCAGTAATGCTTAAAAGATGAACAGAAAGTAACAATGTATTCCTTCTTGACAAATCGATTGTTATATGACATGTCGTTATCTTGGTATTCATTACACTCATTGTTTTAGCACGTTAATTCGACTTGAAGGGGTCCACGAAAAATTCTGAAAAGTTGATACGGCCGAGCTAAGACTTTGATGGTTATATTTCCGAAAACAGAATTTGAAAAAGTTAATCCGTTTTCAAGTTATCGTGCAAACGGCGGCCGGCCGGACGGACGGACGGACGGATAAACGTACAGACCAAGGGCGCATTCTTATAAGTAGCTTTCATGCTAAAGCTCCTAATAAAAGCAAACAAGCATTCATCAAAACATATGCGCAATTGCAAGTAAATTTGTTATGAATTTGTTGTTTGTTTCTTTTAACGTGCTTGAAATCTTTGTATACATGATTCTATTTTTGTTCTTGTTTTCTTCTTGAGGAAATAAAGATTATATGAATAAACGACTTAATTAATTCTTCAATAAAATTTCGTACAAGTCCAAAAATCTTTACATTCGATTTTATGTACATTTTTTTAAGGGAGGAAAATTAAAAAGTTGTTATGGGTGTTGGTCTTTCTTTATCCTTTTTGAAAGTTCATTGCCAAATGTATTTATGTACAGTAAGATTCAAATGCTCATGTATTCAGTATAACTATAGCTATGCGAATATTTTTTATTCAGCAAGGCTGCGTGCCTAATTCATTTGTTCGTTAATAGTATCTACAGATAACTAGCAAATAATTTTCTAAAAGTACAGGTTGGTAATTCATAATCGATAGCTTTCAGACTTATTGTTATGTTAGCTGTAATGGATAATATTCAAGAAGAAAGCTATGCGCAGAGGAAGCATTTCTTAGTTTTTCTTCTGAGGTTTTTTTTTTCCGTATCATGTTTTTCCTTGACACCAAGTCCTGAGTGGACTTATATGTGGAAGGGGAAAGTAGAAAGGCTTGTCGTTGTTAACATTGTTCTCCGTCCTCTGACCATTTCTCAAGTTCGGGTTGTTTGTTCTGGCTCGGAAGTCTGTTTTTTATTCATGACTGGAGAGTTAAGTGCTGCTCTTCCAACGATTCGTTTTTCAGCCTGAAGGGAGATAGTCCTTAAGGAGAACCCCATTAAGAATTACATGGCAACAAACAGCTGCCATTAATACGGACTGAAAATTGCACGATAACCAAAGGCTCTTCAAGTGCATTACCATCTGAAAGGGAGCACATTCAAAAAACATTTTCATAATCAATGTAAAAATTATGTAATAAAATTTTTAATGCTTTGATGTTCTAAAATTTTCCTTGTCAATATATAGAACTAATGTCAATAATAAATTAGCATTTCATCCAATCTTTCACATCTTAAATAATAAACCTGTCACAAAAATGTGTACTTAGGAAAAGAATTAGAATATATTAACCATAGAGTTTATGATTTGAAGGATCACCTGATCATTTAAAGTTTTATGTAATCCTCATTTGAGACAAAATATTTTCATTATCAATAGTATGCGAAAATTACAGGAAAAATAAAGTCAATAAAGGTGATATGGATTTTAATCACGGTCTATAGATATTCATGGTCATCGAGCTCCATTGTTAAAATGAAGCTAAAGTTTCTAGCTCCCGGTAGGGGGGAAGTCTATTGAAAAGTGGCGCTGCATGTACAATCGGCCCAACTGCGCCTGCAGCGCCGCCCTATAGGTAAATAAAAACTTTACTTTCATTTTCAGTTTCAATGAAAAACTCTATCGCAGATCACGGTCGGCCCTAGGCAACACCTCCTAGTGCGATCTATGCGGCACCTGGCGCGATCAGTTTTCCTTAGCTTCTCGAAATAATGGAAAATGGTCGAAGCTCGATGACCATGTATATCTATAGACTGTGATTTTAATACTAAGGTTGTTTCCACGGTGTTCCTTTAGAAAACGGCTGAATGTAAAACGTCAACTATTCATCCGAAGTTATTGACAAGAAATGTTGAGTATGCAGAAAACATGGGAATTTTACCCTCGTAATTTCTTACACCGTCCACATGATCTTCGCCGCGTGTTAGAGACATCACATATCGGCCGACATGTGTGGTATTGTGTTAAAATTTAGATACGATCTGTCCGCTTCAAGTCATGCCATTCAGTTGGGTATTGAACATACATGGCATTCTTGAATTCGTAAATATACAGGGCGATTCTGAAAAAGTGTGTATAACTGTAAGCAATTTCAGAGGTGGCCAGAATAAACATTTTCTTTTATTACCGTGTGGGTCCGTATTTGAACGCTAACTGAGATATGAACAGAAATAAAAATGCCGCTACCAAGATCAACAAGTTAAAAAACTCAGGCTCTGCAATGCCTAGAATAATGAATTTTGGATAAATAATAGGGCACATAAAACTCCGTATTGATCGAATTTCAATGAGTAGTTTCCGAGTTACGCACTCAACATCGTTACACGTGCTGGTTAGTACTCGCATGTGAGCACTGTTACGATTTTGAATACGATCAAATAGCACTCGGAAACTACTCATTGGAATACGATCAAATTATAACGATATACACAGTTTTATGTACCGTATTATTACACCAAAATTTATTATTCTAGGCGTTGCAGAACCTGAGTTAACTTGTTGATCTAGGTGGCGGCATTTTTATTTCTGTTCATATCTGAGTTAGCGTTCAAATTCGGACCCACATTGTATTAAAAGAAATGTTCATTCTGGTCACCTCTGTCATTGTTTACAGGTATACAAACTTTTTCAGAATTACCCTGTATAAATGCCTTTCTCCTTAAAAATTTCTTAATTCTAAAATTTGTTTAAATTTTAAAACTCAAGTAAAATCCCAACACAAAAAATATACATAAAAATAAATGATTTCAATGTAATAACTAAGAATAATACATACAAAAAATTGGAAGAATATTAAATTACTAGCTGGTTACCCGTGGCTTCGCCCGCTATGGGTGGATGAAAAAAAAACGTGCTCTTAAATAGCAGCAATAATACGATTACATACAAAATAGACAAACATCAGCAAAATTGTTATAAGAAAATTAAAAAATTATATAATAACAGAATATACAGGGTCTTTTTAATTAAAGTTCCTTTTTAACATGGCCATCAAAAAAAACTACTGGACCAAAAGCTATACTTGGTAATATTATACAAGAGGGCATGGGAAGTTCATACCCACCAAAAAAAAACTAGTTCAAAAGGTCACTACCAGCATGGAATGGCGCTCTATGCAATATTCGTATACGAAATTAGACACAGTAATCCGGTGTAACCTGCTTTCAGTAAATGGTGGAGGCCGCATTCAACATGTAACTAATTTTAGTAACGATTAAAGACTTGTTAACCTGTGTCTTCGTGTCTAATTTCGTATGCCAACGACTTTAAAAGTTTGTCCTTGTGCTTTGTTAATCGTCATTGCGAAAACAAATCGCACAGAAAACTGTAACCTAGATAATTGTTGTCTGGATGATAATGGGCATAAAATTAGTGACAGTCTAACAACATTGCATAATTTGGGGGTATCCAAATTTCTCAGTATTATTACTGGCCCTGGATGTAACAATGCATGACGTTTCAGTTATTTGGCTTTCTTTCTAGGAGGTGTTGGCTCCGCCTCCCAGAACCCTCATGACCGAAAGTAAGTGAAGATGATACAAAACACATTGCTAAATATGAGGGTAACTGATTAATAATTTTTCACACTCTGATGACGGAGTGATAAGTTTATCGTTTCGTTAACTTTGTATTTTAAGTATTTTATTATATTTTATAAGAAAGTTTCGATAATGTTTTCAATTTCAATTTCGTTTCGATCATCTTTCAGTTACGTTTTTTCAATTCAGTTACGTATTTTCGATTTATGCTTGAGGAAAGTGATTCCCGATCCTTTCTCATGTCTATTTATACGCGGAACTGGTTTTGAATTAATTATTCTTTGGACCCAAAATCGTCAAAAGCAAAGCAACCAGGCAGCTAACTATTTCACGGCTCACTCCTGCTCAAAACTGTCATGGCTTCACTTTGGTGGCGATATTAACAAACAATAGGATTCGGAATATACCTTTAATAATATATGTCATTGATAATTTTATATTCAGGATCCCTACTCTTCAGCAAATATAACAGATCAAAAATGGAGTTCGCATGTGTGCACAGACCACAGGATTAAAAGATCATGATGCAACCGAATAAACAAAATCTTGGTCGAAAGCGAAGTCGTGCGATTGTGGCGCCATCCGATGGCAAAAACTGTCAGTGGGAAAACAAACAAACAAACAACAAACGGAAAATGAATTTTATATATAAGATTGTAACTTTATATGAAATGAAGTTAATTGGCAATGTTGGCGGACACCTAAATTTTTCAACTTTTTTTACATATCAATGGAATAGCTGAGTTTTCAACGTGAATCAACGTCGCCATTTTGTGGTTCGAGGTTTTTCAGTGTGAGATATCTTGAAGTTCAGCTCCTGCATATACTTCCATGGAGCAGCAACAGTCATCTATTCTTCTAGTGTAACAACCAACTTTGCTGCAGGATGGACCAGCCCAGGATGTGTTATATTGATACATTCTGTTAAATTGTTGTAAACTCAGTTAAATCCATGTATATATATCGTCATCGGTGGCTCAGTGGTTGCCTCTGATGCGCGAGGACGGGAGTTCGACGAGGATTTTTCCTGAGATCACGCACTTCCTTCGGAAGGGAAGTAAAGCCCTTGGTCCCGTGTAGTCGTTTGCCGGCTGCACGTTAAAGAACCCTTGCGAGGCAAAATTTGCGGCCCCTTTCAAAGATTATAAGTGATATCCCTCTCTTTTGGAATACAACATTTTATGATTATTTTTGCGATAGCATAAGAAAGCATCTTAAATCTACAGTATATAAGGGAGAGTGGGGCAAAGTGTATCACTTAATTCTTGGTTAAGATTAAACCTATACAATTTGAGTTAGTTTTCTCAGATACAATCTAATATCTCAAAGAAATGGGAACAATAATCTGAAGCAATCACAGTTATATACTCCACCATTTCTTTAATATTAATTTTTTTACAAAAATGTGCAAATTTTCCACTTTGCCCCAGTATGTGGGCAAAGTGGATCATACATACAGAATAGCCTAAGAGGTACAATGATCACTGACAAAATCAAGTTGTCCTTCATAGGATATACACGCTTCGTGGCACCAACATTGGCATTGGCTACACCGAATCTAGTCCTCTGTAATGGGTTCCTTATAAGTTTCTTCACACACTAAGAAGAAATAAACAGGCTCACTTGAATCTAGTCCTCTGTAATGGGTTCCTTATAATTTTCACATATTTTTTCTAACCCTTGCCTCATCCTGAACCATTTTGCCCCTTCATCAATTATCCACTTTGCCCCATCCTCTCACTTTAAAAACAAAAAGATTCCATGAGTAACATATAAATCCTAACGGGCGAAAACCGTGTCGAATTATATTATCGATAAATCACTAATACACATATCTAGAAGAAATTTTGATCAAACGAGTCATTACTGAACTGCAGCTAAATGATGAAACATTGTAAATTTTACGAAAACCGCATGAAAACACATTAACTTACATAATTTACTTCGTTCGGTCTTAAAACGTCCCACGATGACTTGTACTCTGTGTGCACTGACTAGGCAACACAGAAAGGTACACGTCGTGCCATTTATCGGGGAAAAAGGGAAATATTCGGCTGATCCACTTTGCCCCACTCTTCCCTACAGATATTTTAAAATGAATGTCAATCGAGCATAAGACGATTTTTCATGCCGGATGAAACAGCACGCACGAAAATCAACGACACTGACATGAAAAACAGGAATTCACGACTATCAAGGACTTTTCAAACATATGATTATCCACATTAATTTATTCATCGCGGAGATAACAACCAATTCATTTTATCTAGATGTTATCACTCATTCAGAATTACGACCTTTTCGCAGGGGCGATTGATAAATAAGGTCTCCATGGCTGTAACTTTTTTATTTGTTAACCGATTTTCAAAATTCTTTTTGTATCTTATATCCACATTTGTCCTCTATGTAATGCACTATTCACTTTTCGACATAGTCCCCATTCCTTTCCAAGCATTGCGCCAACGCGTGACTAATTGGGTGAACCAGTCGGAGAGGAAATCCGGAGTTGTTGTCGACACCAGGATTGAATGGCAGCGTTTACCTCGCCGTCAGAACCAACTCATGTCCCTTAAGGGGCTCTTTCTTCTTTGGGAAGTGGTGAAAGTCGCAATGTGCAAAGTCTTTCATTTTTGAACTGCAATTTTTCATTTTTGAACTGTCGACACCTCTGGTGTGTGGCGACTCGTGTGCGGGCGGACGTTATCGTACTCCAGAAGAGGGTCCAAAGCTGTCATTCAATCCTGGTGTCGACAACAACTCCGGAATTCCTCTCCGATGGGTTCACCCAACTAGCCACGCGTTGGCGCAATGCGTGGAAAGGGATGGGGACTATGTCGAAAAGTGAAAGTGCATTACATAGAGGATAAATGTGAGTATAAGATACAAAAAGAATTTTGAAAATCGGTTAACAAATAAAAACGTTACAGCCATGGAGACCTTATTTATCAATCGCCCCTCGTATATTATGACAACATACATGTATATTTAACTAAATCGGACTCATTGAAAGTTTTCCTCTTGCCTTTCAACCATAACCTACTCTACACTGTCATACATAGCAATTCATAGAATCTTTTTTTAAATTTCTCTGAGTTTAACAACACATTTTTAAAAAACAAAAATAATATTTTACGTATTATTACCTAACTATGAATTAAACTTTTTCAGACCTTCTAAAAACCCATAAATGGCGAATTATGGGTGTTTCCGTTAAATGCACCCGTTAATCGTAAATGAGGACTGCCAGGATAGAGATTAATATAGTTTATGTAATCATTTGATGGTCGCATTTGGTGCACAACATTTCACGACATTTATCTGTCTGGCTGCTTTTATACAAGTTTTTCATACAGTTAATGTAACACCTGAAGGCGGAAAGATTTTTCTCGCTTTCTTGGAAGACGTATCCAGTCTCTAAATCCCTAGATCATCCGTTCTTTAAGGTAGAGTCTGTTGTATTCTCAGCCTCAGGCTTAATGGTGGGAAATGGCTGAGAACTCTCTTCCAATTCGGGTCTTAGGTATATAGCAAGGCTTCAAAGATAAATGGGTTCTAACGTGACGGGGCCAAATTCGGTCTTGATGGTTAAAAGGCCCGCTCAGTCTCTGAAACAAATTGGCTTCTTCGGATATTTTTCTCCCTATCTATTATACGTAAAGCAAAGCAAACTTATGTTTTATACCTTTAGTTTGGGTGAAGCAATTAATTTTTTATTCCATTACGCAGGACATAAAATAATATTTTTGAATAAAATAATTAAGAAAAAGTTATTAATTTAATTTAAAACTTTTACGCGTTTAAAAAGTAATCCCAGTTTGTTTGGGGTTTTTTTAAAGTTTATTTGTTTCAATAGCAATTCTAGTTTGTCGCAGAAATATTTGTTAATTTTTTTTCCAAAAGTCAAGCTGCATGTAATATATGAATGCATTTATTGTTCTGTGAACACTTCTAGTATGAACACAAAAATTAAATTATATGTTCGTAATAAAAAATTATATTTCACTCTTGTTTTTTATTGAGGAACGGGTTTTTATTGAGAAAATCTTCTTAGATTAAATTATGAGAAAAAGGAGAACTTGATTAGTTGCGGCCATATGACTCTTTATATGGGTTGCGGCCTGTAAATAGTAAGTTACACGTTTCAAATGTTATTCTATGTGAACACACATTATGAAATTGCATTATAATGTAAAATTATTTTAAACCGTTTCGGCTAAAATCAATAAAAGGAATTCATTGAACAATATTCATGCCTTCTAATCAAAAACTGATTTCTTTCACATTAAAATAACTTCTGAGTAGTGCCTCTTTTCAATCCAATTATTCTTTCGTGGC
>JAHWFO010035011.1:0-19582 GCA_023313115.1 Rhysida immarginata | reverse complement strand
GATCACTGGGTAGTTCTTTGAAACTTGAAGATATGCTATCTGCAAAGGTCTTCCTCACAGCTCTATCCTCCAGTGCCTCCCATTTGATGCGCCAAGTTTGTCTGAACCTAGTATTTCGCTTGGTTGGCATGGATTCAGAGAACCGCAAAGTGCAGACAACAAGGTGGTGATCAGTTGATAGTTCTTCCCCTCTTCTCACACGAGTATCCAACACTGATCGGAATAAGTCAGCTGAAACAATTACAAAATCAATCAGTGACTTCTGGTCCATTGCATCCCTGTACCAGGTATACTTATGGACATCCCTGTGCTGGAAGAAGGTGTTTGTGATGGAAAGTCCATTGTTGCAACAGAGATCCAACAAGCACCTCCCATTCGCATTTAAATCGGGGTCACCATTCCTCCCAATCACGCCTTTCCACGTTTGGTCATCAGCCCCTACGTGTGCATTGAAGTCGCCCATCAGGATGACAGAATCTGCACTCCCTCTCCTGCTAAGAGCAGCATCAACTTCATCTAGAAAAAGTGGGTACTCTGTGACTGCATTCGGAGCATATGCAACGAATAGAGAGAGAGACCGTTTCCCTATCTGAAGCCTCAGGAGACACAGTCTTCCACCTAAGGGGGTCCAATCTGCAACATAATCTGCCAGCCGGGGACTTGTGAGTATCCCCACTCCCGCCTGGGCAGTCATGTTAGGGTTGACACCAGAGTAGAAAAGCTTCCACCCTCCTTCTAAGTCCACAGTTCCAGAACCCGGACGTTTCGTAGAGGTAATACCTATGATATCCAGTCGATACCGTTTGGCTTCCTCCACTAACTCTGATTCCTTTCCTGTCATGGAGAATATGTTCCAAGTGCCGATTGACAGCACTCGATCCCGTTGTCGCTTTACCAGTTTCTCCTCCTGGGTAAAGGCATGCGCTGCCCCCGACCGTTTCCCCAAGCGCATAGCGAGTGCACTGGTGGGGCTTCTCGGAGGCATTGCTCCGAGATAACAGCCGGGAGACTGTCGACTATTTTTCGAACGAGAGCCTCTGCCTAACTCCCGAACGCGGGTGACTTTAACCTGCGCCACACCCGATGCAGTATAAATTCTCTTATTTGTCAACATCATGAGATATGTTTGTTTGGATACTCTTCGTCTCACTTCTCAACCATGACCTTTCTGGTAAGGGTGACCCTAAGGTAGCCGTGCTACAACCAGCATAGCTCACAGAATCCCTG
This sequence comes from Rhysida immarginata, assembly GCA_023313115.1. Taxonomy (NCBI): domain Eukaryota; kingdom Metazoa; phylum Arthropoda; class Chilopoda; order Scolopendromorpha; family Scolopendridae; genus Rhysida; species Rhysida immarginata. Next base: position 18,355 of record JAHWFO010035011.1, on the reverse strand, counting down.
AAGCACCCAAACCCCTGACCCACTGTAAGGGGGCATCCACTCATATAACGTTATTTAGTTTACATATATTTTATTTATATAACATTATTTATTTAACAAAAATATAATGTTAGAAAGCGCTATCATCGTAGTTGGGTTGTTCGTCCTCCGATGTCTCTTTCCCATCACTTATGGTGGAAGCTCCGTCAGAACGACCCACGTCCTTCCCCAGAGAGATGTCCAAAAATCGGTTAACCTTGCAGTACGCACTTTTATAGAAGCTTGCGTTTCCAGCTTCGTAATGCTGGGCGGCAGTAGATGGGAAATGATTCAAGTACCGGTGAATGAAAGACCCTGGCGAACCAGAAAGGAGGCTCAGCGACTTCAGGATTTTTCGGGCATCATGGGCTCCGACTACTGGTAGCCCGTGCCTCGCCTGAAGCAACAGCAGCTGCCGATCGGTCCGTTTCAGCGATCGCCCTTCCGAATTGAACTGTAGAGTCTCAGTCTGTTTCCTGGGTGGCTTCCGTCTGAATCCTTCCTGGTGAAACCATTCCAGAACGTCACCGAGTAATCCCTCCATCACAATCACACACTGGCTCTCTGCTTTTCGGTGTTGTGATGCTAAACGAGTGCGACTCTCCATCCGCTCACTGCTCTTGCCGTTTGGTACTCTTGAACGGTTAAACTGCATAGGACGTCAGGTCTCTTGCCTTGAACGAGTGTTACGCACGCGGCGCAGAAGCCAACAAGGTAATTCCGCTCTTTCGGTCTCAGGACCTCTTTCGACAATAGGCTACGTACAGTGGCTGCCACTTCTGGACTTCTCATTGCCACAGTAACGGCATATTTTGCTTTCTCCTCGTCAAACTCTCCACTGATGATCTGATAAAGACGGTCTTGCATCTTATTTCGCCCCCGGTGAACGGAGGCTCGGCACGTCAGTCTTAAACATTCCATTAGCTGCTCGATTTTTAAGCGGAATTTCGGGTCGGACAGCCCCTCTGTCCTCTGCAGCTGGGTGGCTAAGCACTCCGTGAAAGCAGTTGTATATACTTCTAAACCGTCTGCGGGCGAATCTTCCATTCTTCCTCAAACAACTTGATACCATCTTTGACCGAGCGTATGTCAAATAGGGGGACCCAGTTAGTAGGTGCACCCCGAGTGGGTTCGATTTTCTGTCCCGCCTTCTCATTAAAAAAATCCAATTATTTTTCTTTATACTTCTGGCCAAGCCAATTTTTGCCTTCCAATACTTGCTTGTATCTTCGCGTAATAGCTCGACCTCCATTCGCAACCCTCCATGGGGCATTTTAGCTTTGTTTTCGCTATTTCAGACATTTAGGACACCAGTTCTTGTTTCGCAATTACTCTCGGTAATCTCTCTCAAATTACATTGGAACACACCGCAGCGGCCTCAAGTGGGAATTACGACCTTTCTTATTAGTTTGTATCAGTAGAGTAAAAAGTCAACTCCTTGTAACAAATCGTAACTCGATCTTCATCGGCCCGCTGCAGTCGGCGAATCAACAGGTTAGAGGACCAGGGTTAACGAGGTGTTAAGTAACCCCGGTCTCAGGCTAGGGGCTATTAAGCTTCCCCACCAACTCGTACTTCAAACTGAAGAAACGGTCAGGATTCAATGGGTCGGAAAAGGGAAAACAGAGAGGCAGGCAGTGCGATTCCCACTAGCCGACACACACACCTACAACGGGGTTACGCACGAAGGTTCGTTGGTGGGATCTGGTTTTCAGGGTAAAACGTGCAGGCAATGCGATTCGCACAAGCCGACACGCACTCGTATGTAGGGGTCACGCACAAAGGGTCGTCGATGGAATCTAGTTTTCTGGGTAGAAGGAAGGCGTTCTGCATCACCAAAGGGAGGGCCGGAGCCGTCCAAAAACGGAACAGGTGCGCTGACCAATTTCGAACGCTCGCGGTCACGAAGACCGTGGTGCAACCCCGGGCACATAAATGACTCAAACGCCCGGGAAATGGGAAACATTCGGGGAAATAGGAAAAGTCCAGGTCAGTCGACGCCACTTGGTGCGTCCACTGGCCCCCCATCCTCCAATTATGGCAAAAGTCTTGGCGCTGTGAGTGTACTTTCTTCCTGGGGCATGCACCACTGATACCTGGGAGGAAAAGAGGAAAGACTTAGAAAGGTCTCCCCGGTTCGAAGCAGGAGTCTCTCCCTCCCTCGGAGAAAGGAAGAAGAGAAGAGACCCGAAGACAGGCTTCCGTTGCCCAGGCCGCCAACGAAACTGCCAAGATGCCGCGAGCCAGCAACGGGCGTGCTGCACGGGGCTCTGCTCTAGAATCATGGTCTAAATGGTTTCCCAGTCTAAGCCAAGAAACAAATCCCTCACAACCAGGACGGACGAGAGGTTTTAAAGTAGGGTAACAAACGGCTCGTCGCGAGAAAAGAAATATATAAATTCAGCGAGCCCGCTAGGCATGAGCAGAGCTCTTGAGCCAGCTGCTGCCGCCGTGGCAGGCGAACGGGCGGGTGAGAAAACTCTTTTGGTAGATGGCACTCGCCATGGATTTTATTGTTGGGGATGCGTCCAGTCCCAGACAAATCCCCCAGTCGAAGGCAGAGTCTCAATAGATCGCAGTGTGGTCGCTGCTCTACTAAAAAGGGAATCCCTCGAACATGTATGTCAAAAATTTTTACCAAATTGAATTATGTTACTCATGTGAAGCTACTATAGATGCTTGCAAAACAAGAGAGTGCGAAATTGTATTTCTTTCAAAATAAACCGCGATAACAAAAATTTTTTAGCATACATAGCCATACAAGGACTCCATTGTTAAAGCGGTTAGGCTATGTGGGGTTCCCTTGTAAGTACGGCACTCCGACAGGTACCTAGGTCGTCTGCGGATGATTTGGCGCCTCCGCTTTGAGCGCATGGGATTTACTGATCACGGCGCGACTCCGGGTGAAATAACGACTCGACCACTCGGGAAATTGGATTCGGCTGTTTGCAGGGGTGAACATCGGGCGTCGGGCCAGGGATTCACTCCCCTATCTTGCCCCGCACGCCTAGCACTATCTCCCTCGGCTTGAGACGCTGACGGTATCATTGCCGCGGCTAGACAGGATTCTGACTTAGAGGCATTCAGTCATAATCCCGCGGATGGTAGCTTTGCACCAGTAGCCGCTCAACCAAGCACACGTAACAAGTGTCTGAACCTGCAGTTCCTCTCGTACTGAGCAGGATTACTATCGCAACGAGTAAACGACTAAACCCAGCTCACGTTCCCTGTTAGTGGGTGAACAATGCAATGCTTGGCGAATTCTGCTTCGCAATGATAGGAAGAGCAGACATAGAAGGATCAAAAAGCGACGTTGCTATGAACGCTTGGCCGCCAGAAGCCAGTTATGCCTGTGATAAATTTTCTGACACCTCTTGCTTAAAACTCTTAAAATCAAAAAGGATCGATAGGCCACACTTTCGCAGTCTCTATTCGAACTGAAAATCGGGATCAAGCCAGCATTTACCCTTTGCTCTATGCGAGGTTTCTGTCCTCGCTGAGCTCGCCTTAGGACACCTGTGTTACTCTTTGACAGATTTACCGCCCCAGTCAAACTCCCCACCTGACAGTGTCTTTGGAGCGGATCACATGGAAGGAGCAGCCGACACCAGAAGTCTATTTGCCCCGGCGGCTGGGTATGGGCTCGATGCTAGAACACCATCCATTTTCAGAGCAAGTTACTTCGGCATGTGAGTTGTTACACACTCCTTAGTAGATTCCGACTTCCATGGCCACCGTCCTGCTGTCTATAGCAACCCACACATTTCCTGGGGTATGATGAGCATCCGCATTGGGCACCGGCAGTGCTCCGCTGAGCTCCTCTGCGGGGTATTGCACCCGCAATAGGAAGAAGAGCTTCGCTCGCCTGGACAGATCCTGCCTTGGTCAGGCCTGACCTTCACTTTCATAGCACCTTAGGGTTTTGTAATTCTTTATGAGTAACCCTGTGACTCGCGCACGTGTTAGACTCCTTGGGCCGTGTTTCAAGACGGGACGGGTGGACGACCGACCTACTCGCTGCCGACCTCAAGTGCCACCACGAGAGCAGCAATGCCCGACCACCAGTGAGCCAACAGGACAGCGGTGGCGATTGGAACCTGCCAGCCTCGACCTGCCGGACGGGCAATACCGCGCATCGAGTGCGGGCACGCAAGGCCTTGGTCACGCAGCGGCCAAAGCAGAGATTGGCTGTAACACCATCTGACGTTTTTCCCCCAAGAGGAAAGAGCTCGTCGACAATGGATACCTGCCGTTGTCCTGCTGCAAGACCGCCTTTCTTACCGGCAACCCAACTGGTCGCGGCATCCTACTGAGGGGGATGTGCGCCCGCCCACTGCCAGCTAGCCATAGCACGTACGGCTTTTTTCAGATCCATACATCACCCCGTTCGACCTTCCAGGGCCCACCCGTTTGCCTCCGAGTGGTTTCGCGTACTCTTCAACTCTCTCTTCAAAGTTATTTGCAACTTTCCCTCATGGAAGTATTTAGCCTTTGGTGGAGTTTACCACCCACTTAGTGCTGCACTCCCAAGCAACCCGACTCCAGGGAGAGAGCCATCCGGTAGACACAACAAGAAGCCAAATGGGCCTTGCACCCCCAACCCCCCCCCCCGTCCAGGGCTGCAATGTGTGTTCGAAACGTCGATGTTCAATCTGTCCTGCAATTCACATTACTCCACGCAGTTGGCTGCGTTCTTCATCGACCCACGAGCCGAGTGATCCACTGCTCGGAGTTGTAAAATAAACCATTCTCGTTCGTTCAAAAGCCGTTGCTAAAGCAAAAGTGCCCTGCACGGGTCAAGCTAAAGTTTCTTTAGTTAAGATTCCAACTGACCACGGAAATCCTGCTGGCTTTGTAACTCGTGCCGAAAAATAAAGTTATAACCGGGTGGCCCCATCGCTGGACCAACAGTCGAGAAAGCAGGCGCCAGAGGGTTTCCCACCAGAAAGTAATGACCACAGACCACTGTCTTTGCACCAGCCATAATTTCAGATGTAGGCACTAGTCAAAAGTGGATTTTGATTTAAGCAGTCGCCGTTCCTGTTGGTGGGAACCCTTCAGTGCCCTTCTTAATCGAATGTTGTTGGCAACATGGGCTCTTTAAACCTCTGTCAAGTACCGGTCGGCATCGTTTCTAGGTCTATCGGTAAAGAAATCGCCCCGTGACTGTCCCATGAAACGTGAATCTCTCGCAGACAAAGGCAGAAGCAACTTTCAGAAACCATATGCGGAAGCCCTTTGCCCACCTTCCATCCACGAGCCGGCGCCCTCCTCATTAGAAGAAGGCATGATCACGTTATGGGAAAACTGGCAGTCGGCCATCCGAGGCACAGACTTACGTTCGCTGGGCGTTACGAAAAGTATCAGTGTACGGCCAAGCCGACGTGGTCATCGGGATAGGTACCTGTTAGATACGTAAAAAACTAATAGGGCGGATTGCGGCCAGCCTTAGAGCCAGCCTTCAAACCAAAAATTCATCGGAACACCCGGTAGCGTAGTCAACTACCAGGGTGGTAGAGACTTGCTGTCACAGCCTGAAGAGGCTTGCCGCCAGACTCCCAGCAGAACGCAGGCGATTGGACTTAGAGATTTCAACCTGCTACAAAGCGTGCTCCTACAGTTAACCCGCTTTACCACAATTGTCAGATGTGGTGTATGGGATCGAGTACAAACGAGCAACCCGTGGCAAGATTTAAATAAATCTTAGAATAATGATCCTTCCGCAGGTTAAAATGGCTGCCTTGAAATGGAGCTCCTGCTAAATTGATCGTTTTAGTGATTATAGAAGAGGTTTGATATAATGTGTTGATTTATCTTATTTATAGGATAACAGGGAATATTCTTACTGTAATCTTGGGTTGAAGTAATTAGTTTAAGTAGGTTTTTTGAAAGGTTTAATAGATCTCTCATCTAACCCTCGCTATAGTGATATAGCCATTTGTTTTTTCCTCTTAATTGCTGTTTATTAACTATATTTAATCATGTTGATGCATAATTTGTATTAATTGGTTGGAGGTTGTCCCTCTTTGACAGGGCCTTGGCCTTAATAAAGGCCTGGTTTAAGGTACTTTGTTTTTCTTGGCTGTTGTTTTTATAACAAGGTTGTGTTTCTTACTTCCTGTTGAACAGGAAGTGAGTGATTTAAAGGTTTTCATTTATTGAGTATTAACCGAAAACTAATATATTAATAGTAATAATAGTAAAAAGAAAATAAATAAATAAATAAATAAATAAATAAATAAATAAAATTAAAAAATATAAAAAATTAAACATATATAAGATTATAACTATTGAATTAAACTGAGTTGGGCTTTATAGTTTTGGCTGTATTTAATATAGAAATTAAAGTATTCGTGATTGTATTGTTATGAATATTTTAAAAGATGTTCATGAAAATACTAAAGTAATAAAGAATAGGGAGGAGGTAGGGAAGGAGAGCTCTTCCTATAAAGCTCAAGTAACAAAGAATGTGATAGTGAACGAAGATGAGATAAGCATCAGCTTGGAAAACAGGAGGATTATCATTAAAACTGCTGATGGGTAGAGGATTATGTAAGAAGTATTTCTGAAATTTGTGGTGATAACTCCATTAGGGCCATAGGGAGGCTAGATTCCATGTATACACATGTATACATGATGAATGATGATATGATGAGTAAGTTGATGGAGAATGGAGTTAAGGTGAATGGAGAGGCCTTGACAATTGAAAAGTATAATCCGGCTACCGTCAAAATTTTATTGCAAGGAGTAATTCCTTCGATCCTGTACTCTAAAATTATGACTATATTGAGAAAATATTTTCTTATTAAGTCAAGAATCTATCCCATTTACTTGAAGTCTCACAGGAATGTCTTGACCTTTACCAGATTTATCTATGTTATCCCTATAAAGGATAAACAAATACCCGAATTTATTAGCGTGGAGGTATTAGGTCAAAGACATAATGTGAGAATCATGAAAGAGATAAAGAGATGTTTTGTTTGTGGCTCAGTGGACCACTTATTAAAGGAATGCCCAGAAATGATTGATAAGGTCAATAATGAAGAGAATAGGGAAGGACGGATTAAGGAGATAGAGATGGATAATGAGTCACAAGATAGTAATGGGAAGGGATCAGATGAGGAATTGTTATTGCAAAGTACTCAGAGAGAGGGACAAGAAAATGAGGCTGCTGCACAGTGGTGTGTTGCAGAAAGTAAGAGAAATAAGAGGAAAAGAAGGAAAGTTGATAAAAATGAACAAGAAAGAAATAAGGTAGATAATGTAAAGGAAGATCTAATTGGTAGTGATGAGGAAAGTAGTGATAAAGAGAATAGTGAGGAGATGGAGGGTATGGAGGAGGGTAAGACAGTCAATGGTGAGAGTGAGGATGAGAGGTTAATTAAGGAGGTAGAGAATGTGTGTGAAAAGATGAACTTGATAGAGAGGGATGATGAATCTACAGAAGGAAAAGGAGGGTGTTGTTGTGGAGCAGGATGGAAGTAAAGAATTGGTGGATGTGCAGGATGGTGAGGTTGAAGAACAAGTGGGAGTGGATAGAGGAGAAATTGATAGCAGGCTACAGAGGGATATTCCGACAATCCTTATGGATTGGAACATTAAAAAGCAAAAGCTATCTAGGGTGATAGCCAATTATAATTATTATAAATCAGATTTCCAAAGAGTGGCCTGGCAGATGATCAGATCAGGTAAATTGGAGAATTGGATACAAGAAAAGCTACATAGAGCAGTGCTATTGGTTGAGATAGGTGGTAAATAGATTCTGTGTTTAGGCAGGGGTATTTTTTTACATATCCATTTTATGATGGCGAATCTAAAATTACTATCCTGGAACGCCAGGAATTTAAATGGATATGCTAATAAAAATTTTTTGTATTACCTACTTGGGGATCATAGGGGGTCAATCCTAATTATACAAGAATTTGGTGTGATCTCCTCTGTTGCTCCTGACTGGTTCAATATTTTTAACAATGATTATGATATTTATTTTGCACCAGCCACTCATTGCTTTAATGGGGTTGCGTTTATGGTTCCAAAAAATATGTTAGCCAAATTAAGGATAGGGTTGTTATATATGGTGCCTACATGATGGCGATCCTGTTGACCTCTGAGGCATACAGGATATGGATTGTGAATGTCCTGGTGCCTCAGGGAGCTAGTGAGTCTAACAGGGCCATGGAATTACTGAATATTTTTATGGGGGATCATGGTGATGACTGCTTTATCCTGATTGGCGATTGGAACTGTACTCTGCAACCCGAAAAGTATAGAATCCCTAAGAAGGAGTGGAGGCCAGGTTTGGTGAAATTATTATCTAATCTGGTCCGCTCCTTCGCATTGGTGGATAGTTGGCGGTGCAGAAATGAACCAGTGGAGCAATACACCTGAAAAAGAGGAAACTCTGAGGCTATACTTGATAGAGCCTATGCTTCAGAGATATTGAACAAATGCATTAAAGGTGTAAGTATACATAATAAAATTATAAGAGGGGATCACGTCATGATATGGGTTGACCTCGACATAAGAAACAAAAGGAGAGGGAGGTTAAGTATGGTCAATACCCCTGCCTGGAAACTACAGGATTTGAAGTGCGCTTCTCATATTAATACATTTCTGTTGAGCTTCTTTGAGTTACTTAAATATAATGACAACCCGGTTCAATTATGGGAATTTGTTAATGTTCTCATAATTAAAGAGCATAGAGACTATCATATAGTAGATAAGAAATATGGTAACAGTCTAATTGAGAAATACTACAAGGCCAAAATGGGTCTACAATCTCTGACCTCCGATCAGATGAAGAATCTTATTAAAAATAATAATAGCCCAAGAGCAATTAATAATCTGATTGTACTTGATATACAGCTCTCTGATTCAAACGAAATATTAGATGCTTTTACGGAGTACTATCAGAATGTGTATGAAAAAGATCTGGAGTACTCTGAGAAGTATTCTGATTACATTAAGGATTGGGAAGTTCCTTTTGAGGAGGATGATAACTATTATACCCTAACGGAGGAGGAGATTAAAAAAGCCATAAAGTCATTGAATAGGAATGCTTCGCCTGGGAGAGATGGATTACCCTTCGAAATTTATCAACTTGAAAATATTATCCCTATTTTACAAATGGTCTATAATCATATGTTTCAGAATGCTGAAACATTTTCTTTGTTGATCGCAGACGTTGTCCTGATTGCCAAGAATAAGAACCCATTAAGGACAACGGATTATAGACCTATTTCATTGACCTATAATGATATGAAGATTATCTCGAAAATATTGGTCGTGAAATTTAGGGATTATTTCGATAGGGTAATCTCTATGAATCAAACAGCATTTATCCCAGGTAGAAGAATTATTGACAATCTACATTTGATCAGAGACCTACATGACTTTACGGAGATTAAGAGCGGGTTGACTCTTAGCCTAAACCAGACTAAGGCATTTGATAGAGTCAACCATAAAATTTTATTTGAAATCTTAAAGAAGTTGAAGTGCCCTAATACCCTCCTCTGATGGATCAGAATACTTCTGGATAATCAGAGTTGCTGTATATGTTTGAATGGTCAGAGATCGCATGTTATTAGGATGCTTACGGGCGTCCGACAGGGCGATGCATTGTCTCCAATCCTTTACATCTTGACCCTCGAAGCTTGTCTACGGAGAATAGACAAGCGGATTAGGTGTTTAAGAGACAATGCAGAGGTGGACCTGCCAGTCTATTCGGCATATGCTGATGATCTTGTAGTGTTTCTTAAGAATAACTAGGGGAAATTTTGGAAGAATTAGACTGTTACATGAAGGTCTCTAATGCTCTTATAAATAAAACTAAATCGGCGATAATAAACTATACCAGCATTGATGACAGAGTTATCGCCGAAAATTATGGAATCGGAGTTGTCACCAATATGACCGTTCTTGGTATCCATATTGGCCAGAACTCCCACATCTATAATTATAATAGATTAAATGAGTGGTGGGAGGATTTTAAACTCCAATGGGTGCCATATTACAAGTCTCTCACAATAAAGGATAGAGTGCTTCTGATTAATACTGTGGTCGTTAGCAAGATTGCATATGTCCTTCGAGTTGTCGAACCACCAAAAAAGTGGATCGAGAAAAAGATGGGGATGTTAATAAGATGGGTGAACGCCAATAAAAGATGGATGGCAAGGAGTATATATTACAGAAAAGTAAAATCAGGAGGTCTTGGGTTAACCAATCTTAACACTTTAAAAAAGATGTTCAGAGTAGGTTTTGTTGTAAACACTGAATTTGGATGCAGTAGCATCTATTATGATAAAGTATTCCGTGCTCTGAACAAGGTTAACCCATACTTTGCCACCATCAAGAGGTCTGAAGTGAGTGGCCTTCTGCCTTTTTGTAGAGTAGTGAGGAAAATCTTCTTCCAGGGTAAACAAATTAATCTTGATGGCACATGTAAAAATATAAAAAATAACAAAATGATAAAGAATGGGTATTGCAAGGAAAGGTGCTTGCATCCCATTATCCTTGTAATCAAAGGTGAAAAATGTGCTATCAAGAATTATAATATTATGGAAAAAACAATTGTAGAATACCTGGAGGGAGATAATACAAAGAATAATCTTGTTAATATATGGAATAACCCAATACTGACTCAAACTGTACACAGGGCCTTTCGCTTCAGAAACTTTGGCGGAATAACCCCCGACTTCTTGTTCAAGATCTGCAAGAAGGATTCCCCCATCTGTTGGTTCGACAGAGGGGCTATTGCAAACGAATTCCATTTTATCTGTGAGTGCTCGGCCACAGATAGGATCAGGCACTTTATCAAAGACTTGTTTACTGTGTGTGGAGGTGATGAGGATAGGTGGGAGAGATACTTGTTTGAAGGTATTCCATTGGAAGATAAAATGAAGTGCAGGAACCTGGTGAGCGAAATAGTGTGTGTGGCATTGGCAGTTATCCAGAATTCCATTATTGCCTGGCACCACAACACTAATTTTAATTCCTGGTTCCTGTTTATTAAAGAGCTCAACAGATTTCGACATAATGAGAAGCTATGCTATAATGCCTCTGATACTTTGCCAAAATTTTTAAAAAAATGGGCTTTCATTTGGAAATTTTTTATACAATATATGAAGGATCATTAATAAGTTTTAGAGATTTTTAACCCATGATGTTTTTAACCTTTGATGTTTTTAGCTTTTTAGTTGTTGGTTTCCGGAATTTTTATCTTATACACTGGTTATATTTTTATATATAGATATATTTTTACATTGTATATAGTTGTTGTATATAGTTGTATATAGTTCTATTTTTACACTTTTGGTTCGTCCACTTTTTAGCATTTTCTTGTTGAGGATTGAATTGTTACCTCAATTTTGGTGTTTTAATTGAGGTTCAATTGTATTTTGTGTGTGTTGATGTGTTTTGTCCTTCTTTGGTTTTATCAATTAATTTAACATTTTAATTTATTCCAATGTATATTGGTTCTGTATTGCAAATAGTTTTGGTAAAATGGAAATTTAATTGATTTTTTTTGTTTATGTTTGTTATATGTTTATGATGGTGATACAGTGTGAAATTGAAAATATATTGAAAAATAAGTATGAAAAATAATAAACTCCTTTGGAGTTGTCCTTGAGTATCATCTACGAAAACCTTGTTACCACTTTTACTTCCTCTAAATGGTCAAGTTCGGTCCCGAGGGTCTAGCGACCGCCAGTCCGAATGCCTCACTAAATCATTCGATCGGTAGTAGCGACGGGCAGTGACATAATCGACGCGAGCTTATGACTCGCGCCTACTGGGAATTCCTCGTTCTCGGAGAACAGCTCCAAACCCCGATCCTTATCACGAAGGCGGTTCAACGGGTTACCCACTCTTTTCAGAGCGCGGTAAAGCTTACGCTGATGCCTTCAGTGTAGCGCACGTGCGGCCCCGGACATCTAAGGTTATCACAGACCTGTTATTGCTGAACCTCGTGCGGCTGGGAACCGCTGATCCCTCTAAGAAGCGATCATCCGACAGAAGCAAAACAGTCTCCACTCGAGGACCAAACTCCAGTTCGGGAAGGGCTTCAAGGAAAAACCGCAACTTCAAGATCGGACCACTATTTAGCAGGCTAGAGTCTTGTTCGTTATCGGAATTAACCAGACAAATCGCTCCAATAACTAAGAACGGCCATGCACCACCACCCACCGAATCAAGAACGGGCTCTCGATCTGTCAATCCTGTCCGAGCCGGGTGAGTTTTCCCGTGTTGAGTCCTGGTGGTGCCCTTCCGTCAATTCCTTTAAGTTTCAGCTTTGCAACCATACTTCCCCCAGACCCGAAGCATTTTGGTTTCCCGCCGAGTCATCGGAGAAACTTCGGTGGATCGCTGGTCGGCATCGTTTATGGTCAGAACTAGGGCGGTATCTGATCGCTATCGAACCTCTAACTTTCGTTCTTGATTAATTTTTGGCAAATGCTTTCGCTTTAGTTCGTCTTGCAATGGTCCAAGAATTTCACCTCTAGCGTCGCAGTACGAATGACCCAGTCTGTCCCTATTAATCATTACTCGGGTTCCGAAAAACCAACAAAATAGAACCGAGTTCCATTATTCCATGCTGGGCTATGCGGGCGGGACACACCTGCTTGGAGCACGCTAATTTGTTCAAAGTAAATGTTCCGGTCACTTATAATTCGAACCACGGCCAACTGCCGTAATATTTGGCGGGCACTTATACCTTACTAGCCCGCGTCTTTTTACCCCGGTTTCGCGTCGATTGGACATAGCCAAAATTCGGCTGTGATCGTGTAACGAACGAGCTCTGTTCATTAATACAGTCTGTAACATTGCTATGGAATCGATGGATAATTTTCGATTACGTTGTATATTTATTCCATATTCTAACCATTACCTGTGTACAGCACTCTTAGCCTATTAACATTTTAGAAAAAGTATTAAAAATTCATTTTCATCAATTTCAAAAACAATACACAAAAAAATCAGTTTTTTAATGTAACAATTCTATGGAATCAGAAGTGAAAACCTTTAAAATATTGCATCTACCTTCTGAAAATGGAACTGAACCATATGCAAATTATTTTTTATTGCTTGCAAAAGTTATTTATGTTAGTGGAAAGTAGATGTTTTCTTTCACCACAATGCCAGGCGGTTCAGTGTTGACAGAGCTTGAAATCGGAAAGATCATCAAGTTTCATGCTCAAGGATTAAGTCAAAGAGCAATTGCTAAAAAAATAGGAAGATCTCAGAAAGCAGTTTATAATTTTTTGTCAAAGGGTGACAATTATGGTACTTCCAAAAGAAGATCTAAGGCTAAAAAGCTCAACACTAGAGATCACAGAAGAATATTTCGTATGGCAACGAAAGAACAATTATCAATACGACAGATTGCAGCTGCTCTACCTGTAGAAGTGTCCCACCAGACTGTCTGGAGAAGTCTTCACGACAACACCAACGTCAAGTACTCCAAATGTCTTAGAAAACCACGACTAACAGAAGCTCACCGACATGCACGACTTGAATGGGCTAAAGATAAGATGTCCTGGGTGGAACAATAGAGCATCATCGTTTTCTCTGACGAAAAGAAGTTTAACTTAGACGGACTAGACGGAAATGCATGTTACTGGCATGATCTGAGGACGACTCCCAACATTCAGTTCAGCAGGAACTTTGGAGGGGGATCTGTCATGGTGTGGGCAGCATTTGGCTACAACGGAAAATCAGATCTTGTGTTTGTGGAAGGAAGATTGGACTCCAAAAAGTATCAGACATTGCTTTATGATCATTTAATACCGTTTGGCCCTTTGATTGGTGGCCCAACGTGGAAATTTCAACAAGACAACGCAAGCTGCCATGTTTCAAAAGCATGAAAACATGGTTCGTTGATGAAAAAATTGAAGTAATTAATTGACATTATTAAGCCCAGACATGAACCCCATAGAAAATTTATGGGTATCATGGTATCGAAAATTTATGCTAAAAAGAAACAGTTTGATCATGTTAACGAGCTGAAACTCGCTATTTTAGAGGCATGGGACAACATTAAACTTCCAGTTCTCCAAAAGCTAGTTGAATCATGCCTAACAGAGTGTTTCAATTAATTTCAGCAAAAGGTGGTTCAACTAAATACTGAATTGTAGTTTTCTTTAAACTTTTATTTGTGATTCCATAGAACTGTTACAGTTAATTAATGGATTTTTTTGTTTATTGATCAAACAATGTTTTTGTTTTTTTGTTTGTTTGTTTCATTAAACATCTTTATGGTTTACAAACATATGTAACATTCAGCATTTTGATATATGGATAATTTGAAAAGTTACTTTGAAATATGCCTTGATTCCATAGCAATGTTACAGACTGTAGAACAACGACAAACGCGGATATCTAGAGAACCGAAGCACCTACATCTATGAAATTCGGAGATTTATAAGTTCCTTAAAGGGCTACAGGCCTTTTAAATTTGAGCCCAATCTAACGAGAGGTTTCCGAGAAACGGTACGAAACGTCTTCAGAGCTGCAACGTGCCTAGGACAGCCCAGAGCTTCTCTTAGGAGCACACAGGACAAATTTTCCCCGATGTGCTTTGCAACGCACATACCCCACTCGGCTGAGAACACACGCTGCTCAACCCGTGTCCCGGAGAGCCCAGAGTCGAAAAAGCCGACAAAGCCGTCTCTACTCTTAGGAGTACAAAGGGGGCGAGGAGTGGCCGATTTAAATCCGGTTTATGAAGACTGTGGCCTAACTAGGGACGTACATGTAGTTGTACGACGCATTTTTTTGTGGGCAAGCATATTTTGGAAGCGATAGCGTTGCTTTCTTGTGAAGTGGATTCGTGCGCATTGTTGAGTAGTGGAAGAAAGAAGTTGAGAGTGCTAATGCGTACACACGGCTTTAACAATGGAGTCTTTGTATGGCTCAAATTTTTTCGTTTTCTCGATTTATTTTGAAAGAAACAATATTTGGCATTTTCTTATTTTATAAGGATCAATAGTAGCTATATATGAGTAACATATTTCAATCTATGAGGTACTTGTTCGTGTACTTCTCTTGTAAGTGGGAGGTAGCTTACACCCCATATTGGTATCAAATCTTTGCAATACTTTCTCCATAGAGCACGGTCCAAAATATCTCTGACACCTTTCGTGCCGTTATTGCCTGACCAGACAGACTTCGGATCTACGTAAAAGCGAAGGGCTGATACTTCCAATAATGCATCCAAAATATTGATCTATTAGCCTTTTCACGTGTCGACAGGTGGCGCCACTTGCGCATGCGCAATGCACTGGTTGGTTGGCAAAAAACGAAAAAGAGCTGGGCCATTATCATTTTTTGATAATCGAACTTATGGTAATCGAACATAAGAATTACTCGATTAATAATCGATTTTATTAATATTTTCTTTTTTTTTTCGGTATTGGCATGTTAGCTGGCAAATTGGCATTAAAATTACCAGTTTTGTCTACATTTACAAGATATACGTTATAATGAGTTATCATTGCCCCAAAATTATTTTACCAATGAAAATAGTAATTTGGAGTATTTTTTAAGTATTACAAAGCAGTATATGTGAATGGGCTGAATTTTTTAGTAAGTAAACCTTTCTTAGGGTATATAAAATATTTAATTTAATTTATTAAAAAATATTGTATAAGCACATATATTTAATTGATACGGAAAACTTAGCTCATTTAAAGTGTACAACTTTATTTGTTAAATTTCCACACTGTATTCCCTTATTACAAATTTTAAGCGTTCAGTAATTTTTCGTAACCCACGGAAGACATTAAAAGTAGTTTTTCAACACATTTTTTCAACACTGTTTCTTTTCTTTGTGATTGTTGCTCCGGCTTTGGAAAACAATCTATCCGATGGACAGATGCAGCGTTGCCAACCGTGTAATAATTATTACATTTTTGCATTGTTTAGCTTGTATTTTAACAATATCTAACAATAAGTTTTTCCATCTAAAAACCGGTAAGTTGGCAACTCTGGACGGATGTGGCTAGTGGAACAAGGTATTTCAGAGAGACGTTTGATACAACTGGCGAAAAAGCTACAATTTGTGCCATTTCTTTTAGCCATTTCTTTTCGTTGGTGTCTAAAAGCCGAAAAATATAAAAAAATAACGAAAATCGGTTTGGTTTAAAGCTAATACTTGACCAACAAACGAATAAAATTTTTTCGTTTTTTTTTTTTTTTATTAAATGAGCTAACTTTTCCGTGTCTATAAAATATATGTGCTTATACAATATTTTTTAATAAATTAAAATAAATATTTTATGTACCCTAAGAAAGGTTTACTTACTAAAAAAATTCAGCCATTCACATATATTGTTTGTAATACCTAAAAATTTCTCAAATTTACTATTTTCTTTGGTGTTTCATTATGCCAAATAACTTTGGGGCAATGATAACTCATTATAACGAATATCTTGTAGATGTAGACAAAACTGGTAATTTTAATGCTAATTTGCCAGCTAACATGCCAATACCAAAAAAAAAAAAAAAGAAAATGTTAAAAAAATCGATTATTAATCGAATAATTCTTATATTCGATTACCATAAGTTCGATTATCAAAAAATGATAATGGCCCAGCACTTTTTTCGTTTTTTGCCAACCAACCCGTGCATTGCGCATGCGCAAGTGGCGCCACCTGTCGACACGTGAAAAGGCTAATTCCATGGTAGTGAACAGACGAGTCACATACATGTAACCAAATTGTTAAAGAGTGTTTGTTTTATGACGTTTTTTGCCGTAGGCGCCAATGTCCATCTGTCCAATGGAGCAAAAAACTTGACTCCTCTGAGAAAAGGCAACCTTTTGCCCATCAGTGGATGCCCAGTGTCGGTATTGGCGGTCAAATTCCTGCCTCTGCCGCCGATGAACAGTCGTTAGCAAAGGTGTTGTCACCGTCCATCTGCTGCATAGCCCATATCAGCAACGTTCGCTGAACTGTCACTCTGGACACAATTGCAGCAACGTTTCGAGCCCCCTGGTTCATTTGTGCAGTGGTTGGTCCACTTAGCACGTCGATTCGCCTGAACGAAGCGCCGCAACCATCATTGCCCTCTTTCATCTATGGCTCGTAGAGCACCACAATTTCCACGATACACCACAATCGCTTATTTTCTATATTACCATTTTGCCATGCGCGGTACACTTTTACCACAGCAGCACGCGAACAGTTCACAAACACCGCAGTTTCTGAAATGCTGCCACCCTTGGCCCAAAAGCCAATACCACTGGTCAACAAAAATACACTTTGACAAATGTAGGTGTTCTAGAATAATTTCAGTGTGCTGATCCGAAATCTGGACTCCAAATTTCTCTATCACGTCAGGATGTAAAGTTATTGCCAATTCTTCCTGCTGGACTTAGAGGCTGTTAGCGACGAACATGGTGAAAGATTTCACCAAGAAATAACACTGGTCTGCAAAAAAAAAAAAAAATTTTCCTCCCTGCAAAAAATAATATGTGAGCTATATAGTTTGACATTCCTAAATCTAAATATGACATCCAAATTGCACCATCACATACCATTTTTAAGAGAGAGAGTTTTTACATTAATAAAAAATATTTTTTCAACTAAGAGACTAATATATTCATTTACAATTCTACATATAAATGAAAACATGAATAAAAGTATTATTTTGCACCATCTTATTAACAAATCAATGAAGTGTGTCATGAAACCTCATTTTGTTGTCTTTTGTCTCTTGCATTGCGCTTCTGGCGTCTTGGCATTGACGATTTTCAGAATAGGGTGGACAGCTTTTTAACTAGGTGTGCAACGCGTGCCAACGAGCACTTGCAAAAAAAGAGCTGAGTGAGTTGATTTGGAAAATCGTACAAATGGTCTGTCACTTCTCCTCGAACGATGATTTGGGCTGGGTAGGCCTAATGATGATTTGGAAAATCGTACAAATGGTTTGTCACTTCTCCTCGAACGTACCATATTCTTCGAACTTAGTTTTCCGACGTAGAGTATGTATACTAGCACCTTTTTGGTGAAAAATTAGTCGATATAAATATCTTAGAATTCGATAAAATGGATAAAATCGATAAAATCGATGAGATTTGTCACTAATGTTATTCCTATGTAAAAAGAAAACGTTAATTCCTCGGTAAGAATTGCAGCTGAAATCTCAAATTTAATTTTCGTACATAGATTAGAAATTCTAGCACCTACTGATTACCAAAAGTTGTCCAAAAAAATTCTTAGAACTCGAAAAATAGCGTTTGAAAATTTACTTACTTACTTTTCAAACCCGCTTATCCGTTAGGGTCGCGAGGGCAGCAGCCCTATGGAGGATCTCCAGCGATCGCGATCTTCCGCCA
>JAHWFO010035006.1:0-12374 GCA_023313115.1 Rhysida immarginata | reverse complement strand
GATTGCTAAATTCCATTTTTAATAATCATAATTCTATTCTTATCCACTTTGGTTATCAGATTAAAGATTAAACTTCTAAACTTTCACAATTGGTATTTCTTATAAGATTCTTAAAATTCTTTTTAATTATTTCTCACAAAAATTGTTGTTTTAAGCACTGTAAGCAAGATTTTAACTTTTATTTTAACTTTTTAGATTACTTATTCTTCTTCTCACATTAAATAAACTTTAAATAGGAAAAATATTCCTCACAATAGATTATGTCTACAAATTAATCTGCTTTGTGACCTTTGTGATATAAAAAGAATGAGAAAAGGACGTGCACCATTACCCGTTCTTCTCGTTGT
Source organism: Rhysida immarginata (assembly GCA_023313115.1). NCBI lineage: Eukaryota > Metazoa > Arthropoda > Chilopoda > Scolopendromorpha > Scolopendridae > Rhysida > Rhysida immarginata. The sequence continues at coordinate 12,027 of JAHWFO010035006.1, read as the reverse complement.
CTCTGTCGTCGCTCGTCGCTCGCTGCAGTGAGTGGCGGGGGGTGGCGTAATTTCTTCCTCGTCGGAAGTTTTAACTAACATTAGGCTTAAGTCATAACAATAGTCATAATAATATTTAATTTTTTATTTGATCTTTGGTAGGGAAATAAAACTTTCTAACTAAAGGTAGTTTTCTAGTGAAAGTGTTTCACTCTAAAACAACACACGACTTTTTCATGGTTCGTCTCAACTTCTCCCAACTTTCAGACAAAACCTCAAAACATCAAACTCTCTGTATATCTCACAATCAACTGCTTCCTCCCAAGCTTGTAAAGGAATGCCGCTTACTGATGGTAAAATAATCATTGCTGATTGGTCAAAAGATGTAATAGATGCTCAAGAATTGATAGACACGGCACAGAGCTCGCTGTCGAGGAGGAGGGGTGGTTTCAGGGTGAAAAGACGATCTCCACTCGATTCGACAGAGCTAACTGCAAATTAACGCCGCTGTCAACCAACTCCGAAAAGAAAATACCTTAACGGCACGAAAGTATTGTTTAACATTTTTAACGGTTTCAATTATAGTCCGTTTTATAACAAAAGTTATAAAATCGTCCCAAACTGTTAATAATCTTCATCAACGATTATTATTGTTCTTAAAGGTTAGAACATCATAAACAGAGGGGTGCGGTTCGCTGCATGGCTCCCGGAAATTCAAAATTTGTCCATCCACTGATGATAAATTTTCAACAAACTCAAATAAAACAAGCTTCAAATCTTCTGAGCCATACTGAGGCCTTCCGAAGTTGCTACTGAGGTCTTCCTGAAGTTGCTACTGAGGTCTTCCTGAAGTCTTCCACGATGGGGCATGAATGTGCATACCTCAACTCACCTGTCTACATCACAAAGATCTCTTCTCCTCCTGCACACAGCTAACAAACTTTTTATTGAAACATCAATAATAAAAAAAAATTGATTAAAATTCAAAATTACAGTCATAATTCTGGTAAGTCACAAAGTTGTTACAAAGGGAGAATTTTAATTTCTTTTTTCACAGAAATTCTCTGAAAAGTCTGGGCAATACGCCTTTATTGTTTACATAACTATTCAAAAGAATTGTTTCAGAAAAATAGTCACTGTTAGGTTTCTTAATAGTTCATGAATACTCAAATTGAATATGCAAAAAATTACACAAAAAGTTCATAATAAAGTTCATAATGATTGACTCACGTGTTTATAGTTCATTTTCGCATGATCACAAAAGTTCTTGAGTAACACCGATGAACTGGAATCCAAATTGTAGACTTGAAAAGTTGAATGTTCGTAATTCATATTTACTCACTCAAAGTTCTAAATTGTTCACTGTTCCATTGTAGTAGTTGATGATAATTCCTTAGGAAATCGCTTAGTTTTCCGGGTTTCATCTCATCCATTTAGAAAAGAAATGAAGAAATTATCGTTGGCACTCATTTTTCATCCATCTCGTTCGCATTGCTAGTTGTATTGAAATCGATTCACTTGAGAATGAAAAATCACGGCGAAGAGGAGGGTGTGATTCCTCATCTCCAATGGCTGAAATCGGTCCAATGTCGTCACGGCGCCTCTCCGCTATGCTTCATTCATTTGTTTCCTCGTGCCGTCATGAAATAGAAAAAAAAATCGAGAAGGGAGTAAGACGCTTTCTTCGCTCGCTCTCGTAAAAGTCAATTACGTCATCAAAGTTCATTGTTCAAGTAATAATGCACTATACTTCACTCATTTCATATCATATTTTCTGGTCACCAAAACTCTATAAAATGACTTAATGAATAAAAGTATTCAAACTTAAATACAACCAATATACCAATAACAGTGCGTAAAATACACAACTGACTTCTTTCTTATCAATTCAATGTCAATAAACGACGCAAAAGCTTTAATTAATTATTAATTATCTAATATAAATAATTATTGTTTAAATATAAACAACTGTTTATTTACAATTCATTCATCCATTTTCAACCAAAAGAAATGATTCTTTGTTAATGTAAAGTTCTTAAGATTATTTAAAAAATTATTTTTCCCCTTTTTGTCAGTTGGATTTCTCCTAAAAATATTTCTTACTTCTATTTATATCACACAAAGAAATGAGAAGGAAAACCTTCTTCCCAATTTACAAAATGATCCTAACCCGGGAGGATGCTTGACCTCTTTTCACGGGTGGTGATAAGAGTTCAGTTTGACATTCTTTATCTATCTCTCTATCATTCTCTAAGAAAGAACCCTCTTCAATCAAGTTCGTTTCCGTTGAAGTTGTAACGTTATCAAATTCCAACCGCGCTCTTTTATGGATACCAAAATTAAATGCGCTGCTCAAACGTGCTTTAAAGTGTTTGAAAAGAAATATAAAGACAATAAGGATAATAACTACGACGCAAATAATGGATAATACATCATAATGAGAAACTTTCGACTCATCGACGTCTCGCCTACGCAAATCTCGTGTCAACGCTTCTGTTTGCTGACGAATCTCACGCAATGAAACGCTTGCTTGTTCCAACGACATATGCTGAGAATTTGCGGGTAAGTAATCCAAGAAAGACTTATTTAAACTATTTATTTCATTCATAGTCTTACGAAATTCAGAATGGTTAAATATTTCTTTAATATCAGGCTCTATTAAAGTATTTAAATTCGAAAATGGCGATCCTATCGTAGTGATGCCTTGTACAAAGGGTGATAAAACTAATTTTATCTCGTAATCCTTTATCTAATTTTAATTCTGATTCGTAGCCCAATTGAATAATTATTACCAATGTTAAAATACTTTCATGATTGACTTAATTTATCTTAATTTGTTAAAGCAAATACGCAATAAGGTTTCTTTATCCTTCGTGGTTGCGAATAACGCAGATAAAATGTTTCTTCAAGATCTAAAAATAAAACATAGCCTTAAATTAAAATATAATCTACGTAGCTTAATGACACAAAATTTCAAATAAATTTCTAGACAATGTGAATTCAAACAAAAGCCAAAATAAAAGATCATAATCAATATCACACAAACAATTTCTAACATACGCTGATATAAGGGATATATTAATAGCTCTAAGAATACTCTAAAATTTCGATAAACACTCCCTTTGAATCTACCCAAATGAAAATAACAATAACACCGTTTTCTTCCTTTTTCAGGTTCACTCACACAACTCCCAATCTCTTCCGATATCTTCCACTTCTTCTCTCTCTATTTGGTTCGGAATTCCTCTTGCCGCTTCCTTCTGCATACGTTCCAACTTCTCCTTCTCTTCTATATTTTCTTTCAACAACTTGATCAAACGATCATTTCGGGTGGAGGGTTTCGATTCTCCTGAGGACTTCACTTTTTTCTTCCCTCGTTCGCCTGTGTCTGAAACTGAGGGCAATATTGGCTCCTCGGGCGGTACTTGTACAGCTCGTACATTTTCAGTTGGCAAGGCCCTTTGGCGCTCTTCGTTTCGTGGTAAGATGCATGGTGGAGGGGGTAGGAACACTACGGCGATGTCCATTTCCCTCTCTATCATCCTCCGTCGCTCCACATCCGTCCATCGGACATGTCTCTTCAGGTTCTCGAACACAAATCTCATGCGATCGCCGAGGTGGTCGTAACGCGTCGGATCCTCTCCAATATATCTGTGACACCTCCACTCCTCCCACATGAGGCCCTGTATGGCTAATGGTATCCGCTCTTGTGCCTCTGCCACCTGCTGAAGGAGTCGGGCTACCGTCACTCAGGCTCCCGCTCCTGGAGGCGCTGGATTATTCCAGGACCGATTTCCAAGCTGTGCGGCATAAGTGGCTTCATGGCCCGCCGGCACAATGTTTCTTCGTCGATTCATTTGGCTCAAACAATGGAAATATACTAATTAAATCTCACAATCGCTCAATCGTATACTTTCCTTTCCCACACGCTTTTCAAACCTTCAACCTATTCAAAAGCAAAACAGACGCAAGGCGATATTTACCTATATATGAAAGAACAAGATCTTACGAGGAGCTTGTCTTGATGACCAAGAGAAATGTGACTCCAATTCAACTCAAGGTAAGTGCTCAGAATTCATCTCCTCCCACTTCTCCAATTTCAAGTCTGGCTTTTTTCAAAACAATACCTTCTGGTTTGTGTTCTGATACCTACTTGAACTCCTACCCTCCAGATCTGGACTCTGTCACCAGGTCTTGGTGTCATCTTGAACCAACCTTCAAGACTTGTCACCAAACCCACTTCCTCTCATCAATTTTCACTCAGCTCAAATATAATCTTTATTCTAACCTTTCAATAATATCCGTTATCTAACAATCCTCTCCTTTTCCAATACACAGTGTACGATATCTAAGACTTCCTGTCTCTCTTTTTAACCTTCATTAATTTTCAAAAACATAACCGTTTATTGTACAGTTTAAAAATACTTTGATGGATAGATTTTTAACAAAACAGTCATTACTAGAAAGGTGGAAATCACTCAATTTCAGTCTGAAAATCTGACGAACTTGCCGAGAAATACGCAAACGCCAGAATAACGTTTTTTCTCCCCAAATCTACCCTTGTCTCGAGTAATGGTGAATGAAGAAGCAAACTTCATAGCAACATTCACTACTTTCCCATTTATGAATTCCTTATGAGCAATGCTCGTATTTGATTTCTATACTCATTCAAATTGACAGTCCACTGATTTATTTAAACGATCTTACTGATCCACCGGGAACAATTCTGTTTCCTTTTTATTGCGAATTAAGGAGACATTTATAACATTGAAAAATCTCCAAGTAATAGAAAAATAAGTGATGATGGCTTTATGCAGTTAAAAACGATCCTATAGTACAAATAAGAAAACAGGCATAATGAACGACATTTGTAGGGAGCGTACCCATACTTAACAATTGCTTAATCCTTGCTTCTTATTTATTATGTCTATATTGCAATTTGTCCCTCTTTCAAGACGAAGTTAGACTCACAAAATCACTTATATATCAACACTCTAATCTCTTTCAGAGGAAAACAAAACGTCGTCACCGAGATTCCTCACTCTGGAGAAAAACTTTCAAATGTTCCCTTTCCCAACTTCCTTCCTGCAAAACTTCATCTCGTATTACAAGTCAATTCTTCTTTTCTGGAAAGATTAAAAATCGTGTACTAGTGAAAAACTTATCAAAGAAAAATTTTCACCAAAAATAACATTCAAATAATTTCAAAGAAAAGTAGAAGCAGTCACTGCTGACTGATGAAATAGATGGGGTTAAGCTTCTGTTATAGAGAATTCTCAAAACTAGTCAACCATACTCACTCGTTTAAATATATTGAAAACGACGAATCTCCACGTAATCCACAGAACAAAATGAACGTCGTATATATCAACCCGTACTGGTCTAAAGAAAACCATCAGACTACCAATTCGGCAACCAATCTCTAAGCGAAATCGTATTCAACTAAGCAATGGGTTTTTAAAAATTAGTATTTAGAAAAATAGCGCTAACTATACGTTTTTATCTGTTGAGTCATGGGAGCATTAGAACTCTTTATTCATTTCTTCATCATATCTCCTAAGTTCTGCCTAATGAAGCTACATCGAGGAACGGGTCAACGGTTGTAAGCGGACCTGCACTCGGAACTCCATTTTCGAAATAAAACTGGCAAAAAATAAAAATGCCAAACGAAAAATTATGAATTCCTCAAAAGTTAGAGAAATTGACAAGATTGCATTTTCTTGAAACTTTAGTGACAAATTTTGAGTTACATTTACGCCGATTAAATAATTGCCGATACGTGTAAAATGATCCCCATTCCTGATCTGGAACAACTTCTCAAACTGGAGGGGTGGAAAATGCAAGTCCCTTTCAGCAATCCCTGTCGCTCCCGAGCAAGAAGGGAGGGTGGGTGATGGCTAACACTCGTCCACCATCCGATCACCTGTATCCATGTGGTTACGGTATTTCTCCTGTGGTGACTCTCGTGCTTTAAAACAACACTTGATTTTCTAAACTCCTCAGCATCTTTTATTTTATTTTCTAAAGAAAACGGTAAATGGGTCCCAGTAATATAGACATTACGAAAACAAAACCAATTCCACTATTCCCATTTCTCCTAATGTGAGCGATAGGACGATGGGCTATTCTCGGCTCCATCTCCTACGCAAACTGTAATTCGAGGCGTCTGTGTTTTCACTTATCACCTAAACATTTAATAATAAGATAAAAAATACACTTCTCTCCCGTCACTAATGATTCTCAACACCCTAACAATAATTCCCAATAATGATAATAAGTATCAAAACAGGAGATGTCAGCATCCCGATCTCTGTTTTAGGGCAACTAAATGACATTGTTGGGCACTTTCATCTCACAGTCAGTAAATTTCCTTTATTTTAATCTCCTCTCTTTTAAAAACAACCTCGCATCCCTTGAGATGTGATCGGTTGCGTCATCCAATCCCACCATTTTGACAGTTCTACTCTATTCTCTAATTCCTCCTCACCTATTTTAATTATAGTTTGATTATTTCTTAAAAGAGCAATCATCATAGCCCCTTGATTTCCTCTAGCGTGATTAACGACTACGGAATCACGAGGTGATATTCTAACCCAATCTTCCTCATTGACAGGTCCTCTACTCCTTAAATTATATCTGTGTGGAGGGCGAGCAGGCTCCTCTTGTCTCACTGGCTCCACAGGGGGTGGAGGTACAATATTACCTCTAGGTATCTGCCAATTCCTATGCCAATACATAAGATTGTCGATAGAAAGGTTTCTATTTCTAGCTCTGGTCTATGTTCAGACTCAAGAATTTGAGAAGATTGATTCTCTGTTTGTCTCTGCATTCCGTGCGCTGGTTTAAGTCTATTGGCGTGAACCAACTGTTTATCATGTCCATTGACCTCTTGTATAATGAAATTCACTGGAGACAACTGTCTCACTATTTCATATGGTCCTTTAAAATTATAAGCTAACTTTTTCGTTAAGCCTCTTTTGACTAAAGGTGAATGTAAATAAACATAATTACCGACTTTAAAGGCATAAGGTCGCTGCTTAGGGTCAGATAACTTTTTCGTTTTTGCTGCTGCTCCTCGAGTGTTTTACTTGCTATCTCGTAGGCATCTTGCAGTCTAAGTTCAGCTTCATGAGCATAATTGTCATCTATATCGTAAGTTACACGCCTGGGAGTCGTTAATATTTCTAACGGTAAAGTAGGCTCTCTTGCGTGGAATAAAAAGAAAGGTGTTTCTCTCACTGCACTGTGGGGAGTCGAGTTATAAGCGAAGCTAATGTACGGCAGAAAAATATCCCAATTACATTGCTGCTTATTAACATAATGCTTCAACATTGCTACCATCGTTTTGTTGTAGCGTTCTACAGCTCCATTCGACGCCGGATGATATGCTGTAGTGAATAAATTCTTTATCCCCAATAATTTGCATAATTCCTTCATTAATGCTGAAGTAAAATTCGCTCCACGATCCGTGAGTAATTGTGTTGGGATCGAATAACGAGCAAACACCGTCTCTACTAACGCTCTCGCCACCGTCTCAGCTTTCTGATCAGGGAGTGCAATAGCCTCTGAATATTGACTAAAATGGTCGACTAATACAGGAATATATTTATTTCCTTTATCAGTTATTGGAAACGGACCCACAAGGTCTGCACCCACTCGATAAAAAGGTCGTTCCGCACTAGGAAATTTTTGAAAAGGCTGCTCCTTCCTTTTCAGAGGGGGTGTCTTTATCTGACAACTCTCACAATCACGACAATATTCCTGAATATCTTTGTTCATCCCCTTCCAATAAAATTGTTTATTGACTTTCTTTCTCATTCTTTTCGCTTTAATGTGTCTACTCATTGGAATATCGTGATATAATCTGATAACATATTTCTTATATTTTTCCGGTACTACTACTCTTTCCCATTTCTCTCCTAGATGTGCTTTCTTTTAGATTATATAACATATCATCATCATCTAGAAAATAACCTTCAGAAAATGAACCATAGGACTTTAATCGTTCAATAATAGGGCTTAAAATTGAATCCCGTTTTTGCTCTTCTGCAATTAGTTCACGAGAAATGACTGGTTCATACTCCGTGACTGCACCAATGGCTACACGACTGAGACAATCAGCATTGCCATGTATGCGTCCCGGCTTATGTATTATTTCAAAATCAAATTTTTGGAGCGTCATCCCCCATCTAGATAATCTCGATCCGGGCGTTTTTATATTAAACTACCACTTCAATGGTTGATGATCTGTGACAATCCTAAAATGTAGTCGTACAAATATACTCTGAATTGTTTTACGGCATTAATAACAGCTAAGCACTCTTTTTCAGTTGTGCTATAGTTTATTTCGCTCTTTTTTAAGAGACGACTAGCATACGCGATAGGAAATTCTTCCCCTTCTATCTTCTGTGATAGAATTGCTCCAAGCGCCAAATCACTTGCATCTGTTGATACAATAAATTCTTTAGAGAAGTCTGAGCTCCTAAAAACTGGTGCTGTAATAATAGTATTTTTTAAAGCTTGAAATGCAGCTTCTGTTTCTTCTGTCCATTCAAATGGAACTATTTTTTTCATCAGATTCGAAAGAGGTTTAGCTATACAACTAAACGAATCGATGTGTCTGCGATAATATCCGGCTAATCCTAAGAAGGATTATACTTCTTTAATTGTAGTTGGCCTAGGAAATTCTTTTACTGTGTGGATTTTATCAGGGTCTGGCGCAATACCGCTCTCAGAGACGATATGGCCCAAAAACTTGACTTCTGACTTCACAAACTGACATTTCTTTGGCTTCATTTTAATATTAGCCTGCTTTATGCATTCAAATAGGAAATCAAGGTCCTTTAAATGCTGAAAATAATCAGCTGAATATATATTAAAAAATCGTCTAAATAGACAAGTGCAAACTTTCCTTTTATCTGTCTAATGATATGCTCTGCAGTCCTTTCCCAAACACTCGGCGAATTAGCCAATCCCATAGGTAATCACTTAAATTCATATTTACCTCCTGGGACTACAAATCCAGTCTTATATCCATCCTCTATTCCTAGCTGAAAATATCCTTGATTTGCATCTAAAACGCTAAATATTTTAGCTTTACCTAGCACTGAAGGCGTCTACGATATCAACAGTAAAGGGAAAATGTCAAGGCGTGTCACCTTCTTTAATTTCCTATAATCAACAACAAACCTAAAGGTTCCATCCTTTTTCTTAACCAAAAGGGCGGGTGCTGCCCATGGAGACGTTGATTCTTTAATTACATCACTTTTCAGTAAATTATCAATAATCTGATCCATTATCTCTCGCTGTGCGTACGGAATACGGTATGGTGCCTGTGCAATAGGTCTCGCATCTCCAGTATCTATACTGTGATGAAAGGCATGTGCATATCCCAGATCAAATTCACTCTGTGCAAAACAGATTCTGAATTTCCATAATAATTCCTCAAGTTGCTCTCTTTCTTTTCTTTTCATATGTTCTAGTTTAAATTGACTTAAATATTCTTCTCTATGTAATGGTTCCTTCATTTTCTCATCCCTTATCTCAATAGTATGATTCATAACACAAGGGGGTTGTTCTGCTTCTTGTAAACTTCCTACTCTCTTCCCTTTATCTAGAGTTAATTCTCCTTGGGAGCAATTTATTATTCAAATAGGTACAGTATGTTTATTTGTCACTTCTACCAATACATTGGCAGTCTTTAATCCAGGTATTCTTAAATCATAGGCTTCAATCACACCTAGTCTCCCATTTAATCCTTTTCCTTTTACTACTCCTTCACTCACAATTTCTGATAATGGAGGAATAATTACTCTCTTCTTCAAGTGCACTGGCACCATCTCCATATAGTCTCTCTCAACCTCCTTCATACAGGTTAAAAAATTATTGCCCAAATCCTCTTCATCATCTACAAAGTATATTTTATTATCACCATCTCTAATGGCTTGCTCCTCAAAATCAATAGTGAGTTTTCTAGGCCCAAACATATCTTGACCCAAAATTCCTTCACATTAAAGTGGCCATTGCTTCTCCCAAGCATAACACTCAATCATATAATCTCGATCACCTAACTTCATAGCTACCACATACGCTCCTTTAGTAAGAAATCCACATACCATGATACCCATAAGTTCTTGTTTAGGTTTTTCAATAGCTTTAATTATATGTCCCTTTTTCTTTAATGTATCGATCATTGTTTCTGACAATAATGTAACTTTACTTCCCGTATCAACAAGCATTTTTGTTTTAAAGGTTCCTATTAATGCCTCTACCATAATACAACTAACGTTCTCCGATAAACGCTTTCTGATTTTTTTCTCTTGTGTTCTTTGTTACACCTCCCCATCTCGACCTCACTGAGCTGAGGAGGGTCCTGACTCGTTTTTTGTTAACGTTTGTGGACTCACAATTCCCTTTTCCACTTGCTGTCCCCTTTTTCTATTTATTTTCCTTGCCTTTTTCTGGCAATCTTTTTCTATATGCCCTTTAACATGGCAATATCTGCAAATAATGTCTCTTGACTTGTTTGCATAACACTGCATCGAAATATGCCCCAATTTTTGGCAATTATAACACATAAATTCTTTGAATGATCTATGCATTTCACCTCTTCCTCTCCCACCTGCTGTGTTATTTGATTCTCGTCTGTCAAGCTCACTTTATCTTTGCTCTCCCTCTCCTCGTCCCCTTTCCGACGCTTTATTTTGTTGTCCGACGATCTTTTTTATAGTTTCCTATAATTTTACTCCAATATTACGTTCTACTCTATCCATTAGTTTTTCATCTAACTCTGTATCTGTTAGCATATTTATTGTTACTGTTTTCCCTTTTACTCTCTTCTCTGCCTCTTCAATACTCTCAGCCGCCTTAGCTGCTTCATCCCAGTTTCTAGGGTTCATTTACACCATTCCCTTTTGAATATGGGGTAATAATCCTGCAATAAATCTTTCTTTTGATCGATTCGCCAATAATTCTCTCCCGTATTCTCTTTTAGCTTCCTGGACTGGTCCTTCACCTTCAACCGGCATCAATAGACGTCTACCCAAAGCTTGACGTCGCGTTGCAAACTGCAACACACTCTCATTCCTCTCCTGATGACACTCTGAGAACAATCGTTCATTTTTATCCGGAGTAGGACGTGAAAATCTCGCAATCATTATCCTTTTGAAGTCATGATATGTCTCTACACCGACCATATCCTCGCTTTCTCGGGCATAATATAATGCTTCACCTGCCAAACGAACTCTTACCATAGCTAAAGTAACACCTGGTTCCCAATGACCCGCTGCTGCTATCTCTTCCGCTCTACGAAAAAATTCTGTGACACTCTGACTCCCATCAAAAATTGGGATCTCTACATAAAGACCCAGCAATTGTACGTTCACCTGTACATGCACATCTCCCATAGCACCTTGTCCCTCTACGTTAGCTTCTGCATCTCTGTTTGCCATCATGATAATAAAAAGAAATCCCCAATAGTTTATAGCAAAAATCTTAATGTTACTAATCTTACCCACTAAGTAAGCAAGATCCAAAAGACTTTAAAATACTATAAATTGTCGCAATTAAATATTTTAGCCAAACCAAAATTGTAAGGATCACTTCTTTTTTAACGCTCTCTATTTCCCACCGTTTCTCTAAACAATTTTCAAAATATCAATATTTAAACCCAATCCTGTCGCAACTGCGCCAAATGTATGGGTCCTAGACCCTAATTAATGCAGTCGTCTGCGCCATTAAAAAACATTATTTAAAACACCAATTTTAGTTAGAGTCTGGTCCGCCCTTCCGTTTGTGAACATAAACAGGTAGCCAAGGTTCAATTTTGGTCCGACCCGGTCGTGAAAGTGCACCGGGGCTTTGATTGTTATGAAAATTATGTCCGGAGAAACAATTGAAATTAGGGTTTTAAGTATAAACACACACATTTATTCTATAAGAAAACATTATATACAGCACACATAATATATTTAACTTCAAAGATAAATTCTTAATTAGAACGGATTGCTAAATTCCATTTTTAATAATCATAATTCTATTCTTATCCAC
>JAHWFO010035005.1:0-16459 GCA_023313115.1 Rhysida immarginata | reverse complement strand
ATTGTTGCTCAGACAACAATGGTCAGGTGACTTTTCAGTTCCTGCGTCTGCTTAAAGCCAGCGCCAACAACGATTAAACGTGCAACAACAATGCAAAACTGTCTCCGTGCATGTTCTCCTTTCCTCACCTAACCTAATCTAACCTAACCTGACATTTTATCTACTATAATGAAGTCTCATTACGTTTACACAAAGATTATGTACATTTAAGAAGTTAATTTTTTTATGATAAGCCAAAAAAGAAAGCGCTTTCAATTAACTTTGTACATTCAAGTTACGCTGTAAATTTTGCTAGAGTTGTTCTTAACCCCTTTGCATTAGGTTTCTAAGAAACATTGTACTGACAACCTAACTGAAGTTACTGACAAATTGTGCCGTATTTAAAATCGGTGATTTAATAAGAGTTTTGAATGAACATGTTTAATAAGAAATAATGGCACGTTAATGCAGTGGAATGAGACGAGGACAAAGATAAATTTTAAGCAGTCAAGAATGCATTCAGGATTTAATTTGTTAGTTTAATTATAAGTACGAATACAAAAAAATAACAATCTTACAAATATCACAAACTGATAATTGAAATTCTATAATTCCAAATATATTCTTAAATCTTTGGGCTTGACTAAACAGATAACGGACAAGTGGGGTATTTAAAATTCTGGGATTTTTTCATAGTGATCCCGAGCGAGCAGTGCTCTGGAATTAAATGAATAAACTGTATTGATAGAGTTTTCATCTTTCGGTAAATGCTTTAACTCACTTGAATCAAGTTTACTTTACGACGTGAGAAGTTGAAGGAATTGCATTTGCTTCTTTGATTTTTCATCTTGAGAAGCTTCGATACGAAGTCGCACGTTGAAGTTGTTTCCGAAATTCCTGTAGATCCAGTAATTCTATCTTCATGCTTCTATAGCCAACGATCGCTTGCAGCATCCGCAGAAGTTAGGACAAGATTTTTTTTTTTTAAATCTCCGCCAGTGGAAATATTATGTAGCAGAAGAATGGAACTACTTATTGGTTTCACGAAGTTCATCTGTCCGTCCGTTCGTCCCCTTTATAATTTCTGCAATTTTTGAGGTAGAAGGTTGAAATTTGGAACGGGGCCATGCTAACCTTCACTGTTTTGTTTGCTTTTGATTAAGCCACTGGGGTCGGCATTACGGGGGTAGGAGTTAGAGGGGAACAAGTGATCCATGTTGAATAAAAGTATGTAAATGAGTGAAATTCGATATGGAAATTTCTCTAGGCAAAATCTACCCTAGTAGGGAGTTTGGGCCAAATTGTCCCAGTGGGGTTGGAGTTGTTGTGGGTGGCAGTCATTTGGTCTTTAGAACTAAGGCAACATATAGCATGTGATATAACATTCGATCGGAAATGATGAGAAAGGAAAGATGAAAAGGTTCATTTATATATTCTAAATAGTGAATTCGAGAAAATCAATTTTAGAAGAATGTCAACACAATATGCACGCAGGTTAACGTTAAAATTCACTATCAATTATAGAAAACATTCGGGAACAAACAGCAAAAGTTAAATCTGTTAGAATTAACAAATAGAAAAATATTATTACCGCCTTAAATACGGAGGGTTGATTCAGATAATATGAGACGACTTTAAACGCCGCGTATGACCTTGACGGAATGTGATTTGCCTGACTCGTCCACTATTCATGGGGATTAGTTTTGTATTCACTTGTTGCTGTTATTTGGGACATTTCGTGCTGAAACATGGCTTCCAAAATCACAGCTTTTTGGGAAGGGTATATGTTTGGTCTTTCCGACGCTAACTTCAGTCTTTCGTGCATTGTGGAATTATGCAAACGAAATGGTATTGTGGTATCCAAGGCTACTGTGGGTCGAATAATCAAAAATAATAAATTGCGACCATCTAATGAACGTGGACGAGCAGAGAAGCAGACCAGAACAAGCCCCAGCCAATACGCCCAGCTCAGGTGGTACGAGAAACCCGGTCTGAAGTGCTGAAAGAAAATCCCCACACACAGAGAAGTCTAGCCCAAAGGAAAGGTATTTCACAGGCAACAGTCTCCAGAATAATTCATGAAAATCTTGGACTGGAGCGACGTCATAAAGCGCGCGGTAACAGACTGTCGGTCAGGCACGTCCAGGAACGATTCACAAACGCCAGAAAACTGTATGAAAACCATCTTGCAGGTGACCGATGGAAGTGGGTTGTCTCCTTGGATGAAGCTTGGGTGTACCTCGATGACACCAACAATCCCAGGGCAATTTACTATCGCGAAAGAGGGGGCAAGGGCAGGTCCGATTTTGTCCAAAGGTGCAAGGAAAAGTTTTCAAAGGGCTTCATGGTGGTTGCCGAATATTGCTCACGTCGACTGCTCACGATTCGTCGAGTTCCTGGAAACTGTAAAATTAGTGCAGCTTACTTCCAGAGTAATGTAATGGACCACATATATCGGCAGGATATCCCACGTCTGTACCCTGGTGAGCAATCAAAAGTTTGGATCCACTTGGACAAGACATCAAGCCACACTGCCAAATCATCTGTGGCTTATTACAGGAAAATGGAACAGGAGACGGGCATACGAGTTATTCCCTTCTCTCATGTACCTGTAAAACCTCCTGACGCATTACCGATGGATTTCTGTGGTTTTGGTCTCCTGAAACGACGGCTCGGAAGTCGCCGACTAAGAACCGTTGATGGGCTATGGAAAGTTTGTCAGCAGGTGTGGAACGAACTTCCCATGGAGTCCCTCAAACTAAGGTGCTACTTCTACTTCAGTGGAAACTACGGTGCCGGGCGATAGTCCAACAACGTCGTTCTTACACCGAACACAACCGATGGTGGCGCCATGGTATTACACCATCGTAACATAACTGCAAACTCGTCTCATTTTATCTGAATCAACCCTCCGTATATGGCGTTACTCAAAATTCCACGAATTATAACAATAAAATAATTCTCCCTCACCTGGATGTTATTAATCACAGTCACCTTCAAAATAGTCCTCTTGATGACGCTTATACCACTTTTCTGCTTGTGTTTCTCATGATTCTTGTTTAGGAATCTGGAGTTGTAACGTACAAAATCGTAGTGTACTGAACTAAATTCGTAATGAGCAAACTTTTGTGGAGTTTTCGGTGCGGGAAAACTAATATCTTAAAGTTCCTTACTACGTCTTCTTTGATGATAATCCGCGATTTCGGAGGGTTAATTTGAGCCGGAAGAGAAAGGGTTGAGAAAGAGACGATGCATGTGTTGCGAAGCGCTAGCTGATTTCTGAAATATTCGACTTCGCTTTCGGGACGGCAGACTTAAATAACTTATGTTTCAGAAAAATATCCTTTTCCACGAAATTTCCGTGTCAAATTCCTAAGAAATGATAAAATCAAATCCTATTAATTTTCAAGTTTAAAGCATTTGGCTTATGCAGACAGAAACGTTTTTAGCGTCTCTACCATGCATTTTCTAGAATCAATATTGGCTGTTGATCACCACCCATACATGTTTCTCTTAGGAGTGTCCACCACTGAAGTGGCCATATTTTCCACTGTCCATGTTCAGACTGTTCCATTCTGTGTTATGAATCGTATATACACTGAGTGGCCAGTTTATTAGGAACACCTCCATAACAGTGTTTTGCCACCTTCCCTAGCACCTATAACAGCACGAATTCGCCGTAGTATGGTTTCAATTAGCCGCTGGAAGCATTTTTCCGTGATATTTGTTCATGCGGATGCAAAAGCTGCTCCCAGTTGATGCTTATTGGATAGTGGTGGTACCATGCCTCGAATACCCTGTTCCAGCTCACCCCAAATATGTACGATTGAGTTCAAATCCGGGGACTGTAGTGGCCAGAGGAGTAAGCTGAATTCATTATCTTGCTCCTGGAACCATTCAATGACGATACGACACGGAGCACTGTCCCGCAGGAAGTATCCTTCCGATGGGGGAAACAGTAGCCATGAAGGGATGAACGTGGTCGGCAACAATGATCAGGTAGCCCTGACCATTAAGGCGTTGTTCTACACGTATTAGTGGACCAAGAGTATACCAGGAAAACATTCTCTAGACGATTACAGAGCCTCCATCAGCCTGAACAGTAGAACCAGACAAGAGGGGTCATTCGCTTCGTGCTGTTGTCTTCAAATTCTGCGTCAGCCATCTGCGTGATGCAATAGGAAACGGGATTCATCCGACTAGCAGACGTTCTTCCATTCGTTGACGATCCAGCATTGGTGATCACGGAGAAATTGGAGACTTTTTGCGGTTTTGGGTGGAGATCAAAGGTATCCAAACTAGCCGTCGGCTGTTGTAGCCCATCCTTGCCAATGTAGGGCGTGTAGTGGGTTCAGGGACGTTATTCTGCGGTCCAGTGTTGTACTCCACGGTGAGTTGACGAGTCGTGACGTTTCTATTGGTACGAAATAGCATTCCCATCCTACTCTCACTCCTTGGATTAACGAATGGTTTGCGACCACAGGTTTGTCTCTGGCTGGTTGTTTTTTGGTTGTTTAACTAGTCCTGGTAAACCGTTGAAATGGTCGTTCGGGAAAAGCCTAGAAGACGTGCGGTTTCGGAAATACTCAGTCCACCTCGCCAGGCACCAATTATCATCCCGCGCACGAAGTCGATCGGATCCTATGTTTTCCCTATGATGACGGTCAAACCGCTTGCAGTTGACAGATGTGCTCTCGCTTTATATTGGCACTGACTTATGTGACCAAGTGATACGTAGTAATGGGTGTTCCTACTAAACTGGCCACTCAATATAGTCTACAAAAGTCGACGCATAACATGACTTTATGTGCACGTTCTAATAGGAATTAATATTGTCGGACAAATGCAATTCTTCTAATGATGGTCCTTCTGGCGTTCGATGGTTTGCGTATGGGTGCCGGTGTCAGGATCTACAAAGTTGTACCGGTGGTTGACATTGAGGTGTTCGAAACCTCCTTGGTTGAGATTGCGATAGGCCCTCCAGCAGTCCGACATATTTGTTGTGCGGGGGAATATGTGATATTTACTTACGAATTAACTCCCTAGCATAATACCAAGACTTCTTACCAATTTTTTTTTCCTACAAAACATGGAAAGTTGGAATTAACCTCCTCCTGTACTTAAACTAGCAATCACGATCTGCACACTCCTAATTTAGCTAAGTACCATATACATGTAAAGAACTTGTGTAATGAGCTTACAGCTCCAACATTGACTACATACTTACTTATCAAATCCGCTTATCCGTTAGAATCGGGGTGGGGGGGAGGGGGAGCAACCCTATGAAGGATCTCCATTGCTCGCGATCTTCCGCCCTCAAAGAGATTCCTCGTGTCTGGCTACCTAGTTCTAGGCCGACCAATTGGTTTTCACGGAGAGGGCTTCAAAAATAGCAACTGACTGGGAAGACCTGTTTGCGACATCTGTAACACGTGACCAACTCAAAAAAGTAAAGAGGATTTGCACTGATATTCACTCTATCTAGTAGGGAGTCTCATTTCGACCGTTTGCACCTGCCATTACCCAAGATTCATGACCGTAGGCGACTTTCGGGACAAAGATAGATTTGATAACAGAGAATTAGGGTTTGTTTCCTAGCTCATGTTTCGTTACTACGGATCGTTACAATTCGTGTTTGACCGACGCAGGTTAGTGCACTAATCCGAGCATCCAATCTCTCTTTTGTCGCTCATCACTCATGAATGCAGTCCCGAGATATTTGAATCTCCACCTGTCTCAATGGGGCACTCCTAACATGGAGAACAGACTGAGTAGGCTGTATTGAAAGGGCCACGACTTCTGCAGTCTTAGCCACATGGATTTTCATCCCAACCTCTTCACATGCGGCCACAAACCAATCTACACTCAGTCCAACGAAAGAGACACTAGCTCAAGGTGTCTTTTGATATCTATTACCCATTCAATGTTCAATGGTGTTCTCGGGTATCATCTAATAATAGCTATTCAAAGAAGAGGGCAAAGCCGTACCTAGGGGGGGGGGGGAGGCTGAGGGAGCTACCATTGTCCACCATGTCAACTAAATCTATTACATGGGGGACCCCCCTCCACAAGCTGGATTGGGCCAGCCTCTCTCAGTCCTCCCCGAAAAAAATTTCTGGGTACGGCCCTGGTGGTAATACATTTTTAAAAAAAAATTTTTGTAATACTTTATTACAAATGCTCTATAAACTTCCAGAAGCAGTTGCTCACCCTGATCGGCTAATTTTCAATTTCTCGACCTTAACTTATTTTATCTTTCGTTGGAGAGAGTGTAAAATATGCTGAAAGTAAATCCAAGAATACCCAAGAAGGTCATCAGCAAAGAGCAACCTCTTCACCTATCAGTCACTCTCACCAACACGTTCATCGCCTCGACTGACCCTGGATATCCAGTCCATAAAGATAATGAATAAGAGGAGCGACAGTTTGTATTATTTCCCTTTAGGCCATTAATTTTCTTTTGGGACACTCCTTTTGTAAATAAATAAATCTGTGGGGAAAATTATTAATTTTGGAGCAAGGAGAGTTTCATACTTTTAGCCAGATCGACACTATTACCACCAGGAGCAGTAACGCCACTGGTGGCAAAATTGCCTTTTCATCGCGTCGAACCAACACCCCCTAAAACAAAGCCTTGACACTAACTTTCTGACGTCATTAGAAGAGGCTTGTCGTCGGCAGCTCATGTAATGGAGTAAATACACGAGCTCGATTTTTAAATAGAAATCATGGAAATATTATATTGATTTTTGTAAATAAGAATTCACAAAGTTTAATGAATAAAAAAATAGCAATTTGTTTAATTTTAGCATTATTATTTAATTTCAGCTAAAGAATAAAAATTGAAATTGACATTTGTAACAATTAAAAATGATATAATTTTTAAACAATTCTAAAATTAACAGAAAATTTTTTATCAGAATTTGAGTTAATATAATAAACAAAATATAATTAATAATTACGATGGTTTGCATATGGCGCCATTTCCCAAGTCAATCCTCTTCTGGTCACGTGAGTATGATGTTGAGAACTTGGTGTCACGGCTTTATTACAGGGGGTGTTGGTCGAACGCACTTGACGTTTCCATAGCGACCATGAATAATCACGGTGATTTCGAACTATTTGTAGTGGTAGTTGTTTGAATTTTAGGTATTTTTATTGCGGATTATAAGCGTTAGTGCCTCGAAATTTAATATGAATTTTACTCGTTCTCCTGCCCCTGTGTTATGATTAACGATGCTTTTATTCAGTAATTATCGAAGAAGACATGAAGCTTAACGTGTTCGAAAAATGACTGGCTGAGATTGTCCGTAACGACTTTCCTTCGTCACCGATATTCCAAAAGTAAATTAGTGAATTTACGCTGATATCTTCAATATCAAAAGAAAAACGGAACCCATGTATGTTTTCAAGGTAAGCAAACCTTTTTTTTATGTTCACAGCTTGTTTTAGCTGTCGCGATGTCCCCTTCATCTTTATTAACAGCATTAGATAGCCATTTACGTTCTCTTTAACGTATAGCGATTCTTATAACCCCCCTAAATATTATTAATATTAGGAACGTTAGATTCGATCCGGCGGTCACTAGTTTTATTTCGAAAATTACCAAAAGAACCCCCAGTTGCCATATGCCACAAGCAGTAAGCATGATTTCTCTTCTTCTCCATTGACCTATCTCAATCAATCTCTTTGCAGCACTGTAAGTATTCGTATTTATCAACAAATATCCTTAATAATTCATTTTTAAAGGTCTTTTTCTTATATTTTACCCGCTAGTCCCTCTCGTTTTCAGAGCCACGCCCCCCTCTTACCCTAGCATTGCACTCCACCCCCGCCCTTTCACCCGGAAACCCTGGACATCGTTCCTAGGGCTTCCTAACACCTTCCGCAAAGCGCATGCGCAAAATGACGTCAAAAGTTGCATGCAATCTATTTTTAACAGGCCGCGTGGGTATATTCAATATTTACCCAGTTCACTCTATTTTATCACTTGATAAGGAATTTATTTTCTATATGTATTGTCTTCTAGAAAGACCTCAAAGTTGTTAATTAAACTGATTTGTAAGAAATTGATTGTGTCACGTGTGCTGTGTACTCTTACACACTATAGACTGTGGTCAAAACCCACCCCGGTGAGAGAATGATGACGTAATTTCTCACTGGGCTAACCGTCTTTTTCTCGGTGAGGACGGTTAGACTAACCGGTTAGGCATAACAGCGCTAACTGGCGTTTTTGACCGCGTTAAAATGACGTCACAGTTTTCTCACCGGGATTTCTGACCGACCGAGGGCTAACTCTTCTCACCGGTGAGAGTTTTTGACCTTAGCCATAGATTCATTGTAACTCTGGGGTGTCTGCTTTCCGCTGTCTCTGTAAGTAACCTCCAAGGGTCTACACCTTAGGAGGGTGTGAGTGGGACAGAGTGAGGGTGTCACAGCCTCACCAAGGGTTCACTGACAGCGGTATCCATATTGGTATTACGTGCCCTTGGACCCTTTTGGGGACAGTTTCCGGCATAATGCCCGGCCTGCCCACAGCGGAAAGAGCTCGTTCCAACATTGGGCATGAGCGCAGCTGCTGTCCTCCAGGCCGTTGAATTTTCTTTACTATTTTGCTCTATTTAATTAGATAAGTCATCATATAATTTGAGGTTACGTACATGATCTCATTTTCAAATGTAAAAACTATTATCAATGAATAGACATTACATTTTAATAAAGAAAAAAATGTCAATGCTATCTGTGGTTTATTGCACTAATAAAAGAATTGAAACAAATAAAATTCTTCTGACCATCTTGAGTTTATCAGTAATACTTTCGTAACAATTGAAACAATTATTTTATTCAAATTGTTTACAACAGCCAATCCCAACAATGGGCTTGATAATCATGCTTTTTTATTGGAGAGTAAAAATATCAAATTTCAAAAATGTCAATTGTCAATTGTAACTGCAACCATCCAGAACGAGAGGATTTAGCCCATATTATCTTCCACTGCACCCATTACTCTCAGCAACGGAAAATTCTCCAAAACAGATTTCAAAAAAGAAACTACCCCTTCACACTCCCCACGAATCTACTGATTACTAATCTCCGATCTAACCATAAATGAAACATCCTCCTCCAAACTAAGGCTTTTTTAATTACTTCAAATATATACCATCGTATTATGTCCCCAATAAAATTAGCTAAAGCACTCTACTTTCCATGATATCATTCCTCTAACGAACCCTGAATAATCTTAATATCTCGGAATATTAACTTGATCAATTTTTCCTGACTTTTGTTTTTTTCTCCCCCCGTGCAGGAAATGGGCTACCTCCGAAGAATCTAATAACGGTGTAAGGGCCTTGAAGAAAGAAGCAGAAGAATTGTCAACACCTAAGCAAAAACAAGGTTTTCAGAAATTTCGGATCCGTCGGCTCGGTGGCCGAGAGCGTTGAGGCGCAGGTCTTGCCGCTCTCGAAACCAGCAAGTCGTGGGTTCGCATCCCGCCTAAGGATGGATGTTTGTGTTTGTCTATTTTCACCATTATCCTTCCATCCCAAACAGCTAGTCTCCTCGATAAAAGGGGAGATGCAGCTGAAAATCCATCCATCCATCCATCCATCCAAATTCCGGATCCGATTTCCAAAGACTGTAGCGCGTGAACCGTTTACGTTAGGTGAATGGCCATCTCACCATTCAAAAGAGGATGTTAATTTTTTTTCTCTGCTAGACGTCTCTAGGGCGCCTTGGGACAGAAGAGTGAATCCTTCATATGGAATTGGCCTTAAGGGTAACAGAAGACTTAGCTCTTTGTGGGTAGCCCCCGAAATCCCTTGATCTCACAAGTGATTTCTTTCTGAGGCTTTATCAAGGACGCCGTTTTTGTGCCACCCTTATCTACTAATTTGGAAGACCTTAAAAGCGAATAACTGTAAGGGTAAATGGTGTTACACCGGTTATGCTGGGAGGAGTTTTATTACTGCCTGGATGTGTGTCTTGCAGCGGGAGGGGGGAATATCGAACATTTGTAATAAAAGCTGATTATATTTAAGAGCATTTTACCGTTTAACGCACCCATGTACACCTATTTTACAAATAAATATGATTTTCTGAAATCGGATATGATCTTTCTGAATACCCAGTATAGTAGATTATTGATTCTGTTTCTTTTAATAATATTTTTTATAACTTTTTTCTATGTATATATTTTTTGTTTTTTTGCCAATTGGAGATGTGGCTGTTTTTCATGCAATCATTTGCCAATTTATTGTTATTTTTAATTTTTATTCTTATTGATTTCGCGTTCTTTTAACTTCATTATTAATTTTCTTTTTGTTTGGCCAGGGTATTTAAATTTATATTCTTTACATGGAATTTGGTATACTGTGGTATATTTTACATTCTTTTCTCTAGCATTTGTTTATTATTTTTGATAAGGGCGCTGAAGTCATTTGTTGTGTTAATTGCAGGGTTGGTTCTTGATTTTATGTTGTTTGTTTGATTAATTAAGGTTTTTTGAATATTGCCTGGTAATTTTGGATTTGTTTTTTTTATTAGTGTATCTTTTAATGATTTTTTTAATATTTACTAAATAAAATCTTGTAATAAGTTAATGATTTCATATTTGTTGAGTCTATTGGTTGTTGTTGATGTGTTTTGTTTTTAAAGTTCTCAATGAGCAATTTCTCTATAATAGTTTTAAAATATTAATTATTTTGTAATTTAATTTTTTAATTTTTATGTAATTTTATTTTTCGGGTAAGTATCGTGTAAACGAGAGTGTTTACTCTGCTTATACAGAACGAACTTAAAATCGCGCTCATTAATGTTAAGCTGCCCGTAAAAGTACCAGTTTGAGAATTTAAATAAAAGTAAAGAATCACAGGGACTAGGTGAAATGTTGGCTTTTATTTTTAGCAGACAAACTTTAGGTGTTACAATATTGGAAATGACGCCCTTTTTTGCGAATACAAAAGCGTGTAAGTTTTTCCAGATTTCGTGAGATTCTGAGTAGCAAGGCAGCATTGATATTAAAAATGGCTGTTGCGATATTCACATAAACCACATTTTTCAGATAACCCCTTAGGAAGAATCAAAGGGTGATAAATCTGGCGAGCGAGGGGGCCACGATCCCCGAGTATGATGCGCTGAAGGATAACTTATAAAAAAAAAAAGCCCTAAAGTTTTTCTGGTAAAACGAGCACGCTTTTGTATTCGCGAAAAAGGACATCCTTTCCAACATTTTACTGTAATACCTAAAGTTTGTCTGCTAAAAATAAAAGTCAACATTTCAACTAATCTTTGTGATACCTTACTTTCATTTAAATTCTCAAACTGGTACTTTTACGGACAGCTAAACTTTGGTGTGCGCGACTTTAAACTCACCCTGTATTTTGTTTAATTATCATTTAACACTCAGATTTATTTTTTATAGAATCAACTGGCCAACAAAGAATCACCTAGAATCACTTGAGTTTAGTGCGTCACATCAAATTCCAGTTCAATACCGATTACCTACGATCAAAATCATCAAATGACTATAGTGAACTTTTCCATCAAAACTATTTTATCATATCCCATAAACAGTGACATTGAATCATCAGATTTAATTTTATTTGAGTTTGATTTTATTAATTTCCAATAATTCTATATGGAAATTTCATTAAATGTTAAATATTAGATTTAATCTAATTTCCATTCCATCCATCACTTAAGCTTAGCAATAAATTTCAATAAAATGTTACTTATAATTCCTTGAATAAAAATTTAAAAATTCGCAACTCTGTAACAAATCGAAGAAAACGGGCCTCCGAGATATGACTTGGATCTGTTCGTCTCCCCACTTTGTTTTCTGGAAATCCTAGAACCAAATTAACCATTTGGGCTACAAATTATTTAATCAGATTTTGCTTAAATTTGGAAGTATTGGATAATTTCCTTAACATTTAGAAGTATTTCGAAGAATTTATGAATGTAAAGAATTTAAAGTTATGTGTAATAAATTTTTTATAAGGACCCTTTACAATCTATCCAAGTAATTGTCGTCAAATTCTTTAAGAGAAACTTCCATATAAATGAGTAGAAAATGGATTATAAGATACGTTAAGGCCACGCAAAATAAATTTTACGTTTATCGTCCGGTGTTCACGAAAAAGTAGGGGCGGCGGGCGGCGTTTTTTTTTTCGGCCAAAAAAAATTTTCGAATTCAACAATAAATCGCGCGGGAGGCTATTTTTTTCTTTTACGTTTTTAAAGCAAATAAGAAAACCCGTATGTACGTATTAAAGCTTACAACATGACCTAGTGAAGCATTTTAAAATTTTATAAAATATAACTTTAAAATACTGTAAATAATAAACTTCCAAAGGTATTTGTCTCCATTTTTCAGAAACGTACACAACACTGTTACTGTCCAAGACTATCGGTTTAATATTTTTCCAAGGGGAAAAATGCGTTTATTGCTTTTCTCTTTGATGTAAAATAAGCACAAAGTCTTGGACAAGAATTGTGTATATTTTTGAAAAATATACGGGAATTAAATACTTTTATAACATGATATTTTAAGCATTTTAAAGTTATATTGCAGAGTATTTAAAACTACGTTCTTTTTAAGCAATTACTTAGCTTTAATATCATAGTATTCTGTATCTTTAGCTTTAATATATATAAATGGTTGTTTGTATGTATGTATATTTGTCTCTTATACAAATCTACAGTTTTATTCCAATCTTAATGAAATTGTGCACACATGACCTTAAAAATAAGAAGAAGAGCACTGTCTACATGAGATTTTGAAAACAAAATAATCTTTTATATAAAATTCATTTTCAGTTTGTTAACACATTACCTGGTGTTGCACTACAAACGTAACACATTTACTGGTGTGGCACTGCATATTTAACCAAATTAACCTCTTTTAGGGAGGGGGGTTACGAATTGTAGAGTGTGCTTTCCATGAAGCGCGATATCTCCACCATGACCTACCTAAAACCTTCCCAGGTTCCATCGGAATTACCGTGAAAAATTTCATCAAGATTGGTCTAGCCATTTTGAAATGCATAGCTAACAGATAGGTCCATGTGTGTTTCTTATAAGTCCATTTTGAAAAATTCGAACCAGGAACCTCGACTGTCATGGTTGACGTCTCTATCAACATCACTTGAACAGCCATGTTGTCACAGACAACCAAGTTGTCAAGAAGGAAAGCCCAATGGGAGGTGAGCACCCGGTTCACAGATCGTGAATTTCTCCTATCCAAACCATCAGAAAGTTTGATGAACACACAATAAGAAATAAAGAAATTAAACTGGAACAAACACCAAACACTACCTGGTTGTCTTTAAGACAATTAGTGACAGCATGGCTGTTCAGGTGTCTGCGATAGCCCAATTCATGGTTTCTTAATTGAAGAGGTTATGACACACATAACTGTTCCAATGCTATCGGCGCGAACCAGAAGATGTACCGGAAGTAGATGGCGAACGAGCAATCTATGCTCCATTTATTAAATTTTTATGAATCATTTTGAATCGTTTATTTAAAATAAAAAGCTTAAAACGTATAACTAGCTGTGCCTTAAAATAAACATTGATAACTTATGCTTTATTTGTTGAATTCTATTGTACCGGGTGGGCAAGAAATAACGTGAGGTGTTCAGAGCTCGCTAGCGGGAATTCTATTAGGCCAGATGCAGTACATTTTGGGGTATATACTTAGTGGAACATGCAGTTTCGATTTCTGCAAAAAAAAAAAAATGAATAGAACCAAAAGTCGCCATTAGGGGGCGCTTATTTCAAGAAAACAATGAATACATTTGCATAAGCGCGTTCCGTGTTGAGCAATCATGACAATAAAAGGTAAGGCTGAGGATTTCCCATCATTCACGAACGAATGGCCTGACGATGACGCTTACTCTGCCTGACCGGGCGTTATTAGTCAAGTTGTTTTATCAGAAGAGCGACAATGCAAGTGCTGCCCTTCGTGAATTCCGGCGATTGAAAACGTTACGAAGAGGACCGATGAGCATAACTAACTTACGAAAATGATTGAACGTTTTGAATCTACCGGAACTCTAGAAATGCAACCAGACCGGGGACGCAAACGAATCAGGCAGCAACACGTTGAAGAAGTTGCAACTGCTGTTGTGGAACAGGAGATGATTACTGTGCAGGGTACCAGCAGTGGACACGCAATAGTACGCCAAAAAGATATCCCATATTCGATGGTGAGGAAAATATTGCATAAGATATTGACATTTTATCCCTATAAACTCACACCTGTTCAACAATTGCTTCCTGGAGATGAACGTACCCGAACTGACTTTTCGTTGAGATTTTTAGCACGCATGGAAGTGGATGATGCATGGCCATGGCAAATTTTATGGAGTGATGAGGCATATTTTTATTTGAATGGTGATATCAATACCCACAACTGCCGTATTTGGGCTGCATCAAATCCACAAGTGTGTCTGTCAACTCCTATGCATTCACCGAAACTAACAGTATGGTGCGGCTTTACTGCTTCTTTCATCATCGGCCCGTACTTTTTTGAAGAAATCCGTCCCCGTGGACCGGTGACTTGTTACGTCAATTCTGCCAGGTATGCCGATATGCTTGAGAATTTTGTGATACCACGATTGCAGGAAAAGCGTTGTCTGGATTCTACCATTTTTATGCAGGATGGTGCGCCACCGCACATCGGACGTCAGGTGCAGCAGATCTTGCGAGAAAGTTTTTCAGACAACAGAAAAATTAGTCGTGCATTTCCCATTGTATGGCCACCCAGGTCGCCTGATCTCAACCCTTGTGATTTTTGGTTATGGGGATATTTGAAAAGCCTTGTGTATCAAGCACATGTTCCTGATCTCTCAACCTTAAAAGATCAAATAACGTTACATATCAGACTAATTAATGCAGATATGCTGCGAGCTGCCGTAGAAAATGTCGTGTACCGCATGCAGCTATTGGAACAGCATACTGGTGGTCATATTGAAACACGTTTGTAATTAAAAATAAAACATTGTTTATTGTTGTTACTAAAGTTTGTTTGTACGGTATTTGTTCATTTGACAATTAGGTATTCATTGTTTTCTTGAAATAAGCGCCCCCTATGGCGACTTTTGGTACTTTTTTTTTTTTGCAGAAATCGAAACTGCATGTTCCACTAAGTATATACACCAAAATGTACTGCATCTGGCCTAATAGAATTCCCGCTAGCGAGCTCTGAACACCTCACGTTATTTCTTGCCCACCCGGTATATCTGATTATTTAAAGCATACTGCGATGTTTTGCCATCTGGTGGACAAAATAATAGCGGGATCGCGTTTAAACGGGAGTGTCATAAGTTGTGACTCATAACCTCTTCAATTAAGAAACCACGGCCCAATTAGTAGAGGTATCGACCATGACAATCAGGTTCCTGGTTCCAATACAAGTGGCAGAATTTTTCCATCCATTTTTCTAATTATTATCATTTACCTGATGCGCCAGTTTAATTTCTTTATTTCCTAATAGTTTATCAATTGTTGGAATTGCAGTGTACAAAGACACAAATGATCAATTATATCCATCGTCATACAAGAAGAGAATTTTGGAATTGTTGAATTTTTAGATAAACAAATTAATTTTTAAAAGTCAGGTCAAATTAATTAATTTTAGATAAATTTGCAGCCATAGCCAGGGCTGAACAAACGTCAGTTCAAACTATTGTATCATTTTCATTCTATTTCCTCCCACTTTCGTAGCCATACACATTGTTCCACACATTATTAAGTACCGAAAGGTGCTTTATGCTATCAGTGTGGGGAAACGTGTCTGTCCGTCTTTCTGTCTGTCTGTCTGTCTGTAACTCCTCCGAGGTTATGAAAGATTTTCAAAATCTGTTTTCGTTACAAATATTATCTAAATCGGTTCATTGGCACGTGCACAAATGGTACCTCTATTTTCCCGCCCAGCAATTTTCAATGGACAGATATATTAAGTAATATGTAAAACAAATCTTAATGACGAGATACAAGCGAATATAAATTACTATTTCGGCCAATAAATATGGTTCAGAAAATGAACCATTTTGAAACTTGTTGCAATCGAAACATTGGCACGTGCACTAATGGTACCTTTATGACACCTTCAAAAAATTTCAATGATAAGATATGGCAAACGAATATCAAACAAATTGTGATGATGTATCATAAATGAATATCACGTAAAAGTAATGATAGTCCAAATTGGTTTCAAGGAACCTGGTTTAGTGGAACCATTCTGGTTTAGTGGAACCATTATGGTTGATTGGAACTTTCAATACCAAAATATGGCATGTAATATATCAAACGATTTGGAATAAGGTGCCATGAACGATTATAACGTAAAATTCATGGTAATCCAAATTGGTTTCAAGGAACCTGGTTTAGTGGAACCATGATGGTTCATTGGAACTTTCAATGCTAAAATATGGCATGTAATATATCAAACAAATTGGAATGATGTATAATGA
>JAHWFO010035000.1:0-11120 GCA_023313115.1 Rhysida immarginata | reverse complement strand
AAAGCATCGTCGACTGCTGCACCCTTGTGGATGCAGAAATCCTGGATAGAGTTATGAACAACTTCACCATTCGGCTGCGAGCAGTACAAAACGTTCGTGGTGGCCACATTGAGCATATCATCAAGACTTTTCCACGGGAATAAAAACTCCGAACTGCCTAAAATATCATACTGAAATGCTAAGTTTGTAAACATTAATGGGTCAATAAATCATAGTACTGAAATGGTCAGAAATTGACTGTATATTCAAATCAAATCCACTGCATTTGTTAGCTAGATCCATCCACAATCATAAGTAGATGCGCCTTCAATGGTGCCAAAAGCGGGCTGGAATGAATGAAAATCGGTGGTGTTCAGTAATAAAAGTAGTTTCTGTCTAGGCATGAGTAACAATCGAAGACCAGTTAGGAAAGATATTTTGTCGTGAACACGCCTTAAGTAATGGTGTCTGGTACTCTCTTTCACCAGTCTCTCAGGTCTGGGATTTGTGGTACGGTCAGTGAATACTTCATTCTACGTCCAGAACATCATCCAGCCCATCATGATCCTTTTTTCCGACGACATGTACGATTCCAGCAAGATAACGTCCGTTCACGAATCGCTCGTGTAACTAAATGCTGTAACTCAGTTCATACCGTCCTCTGTATGAACGAATGTATGCCAGGATTTAGGCTTGCATCGCAGTGTATTCATTTGAATTAGTCTGGCATCGCGCCAGAAGGATTGGAGCACTCTTTTTGGAATGGAATGAGCATATGCGGCCTCCACCTTACAGGAACTTTATCATATGGAGTTCTGCGTGCAAGATGTTACAAACGGTACTGATGTGAACCTTCTGCAAGAACAGTAGATTTTTCGGTCTTTGAGGACTAGAGCCTCCATTTTCTGCACAATTTACGACTCCTCATTGATGGAAAGCCGCCCAGGGCGGAGATATCTGGTCACTTTTGAAGCATAGCCAGGGGCTTGTACGATGGGGCGTTGTCTCCGTACATGCTTTTCAATTCGGCATGGTCTGCCTCCAGATGCAGAAAATGTATCACATCCCGCGCCTCGATTTTCCCATTGGGCTGCGCCATCTTGAATTTAGTGTTCTGGCAACAAATCCACAAAATACAGCACAAATTTTCCTTATTTCTCTGTATGAATGTGGCTACTGATGCGCCCGAGTTTCCATGGTGATTGTAAGGATTCTATGACCGACCTTCGTATTTTACATGTTTTCTTGCAAGCGCGTTAAGAATCTCGTCTATTGGCAACGCTATAGTCAAAAAAGTCGTTAAGCCAAACCAAACAAACAGCTTGTAACTGTAACGGAAGGAAACCTTTGACCTGAAAGACATCCAAGTTATGAAATACTTATTTTGGAAATTATACCTCTGATTGTAGTGAGAAGTTTTTCCCTTTTTTACTGGTAATTCTTTCTTATAACAGGCCTTTCTATACATATTTTATTATCAAACAGCTTGTACAATGTAGTTGAACAGTGAAATAGTATTCATTAAAAGAACATAAATCTTTATAGCTACTTTACTCAATACTTTTGTTAATGGAAACAGATTGAAAAAAGCTAACGTTAAATTTTATCCAGTTATATGGAGGTCTACATGACAGTTTACGTCCTATGATTATTGCATGCATACGATTATTTGTCCCCAGTCAAAGAAGGCTAAACAACCATTTATGTTAGACTTGTTTGCCGGACAATGGAGAGGAGCAATAGTTTGCCATATTCAAAAGTATCTTCATGCTTATGGTAATCATTTTGAGCATCTGCTGTAATTGTGAAAATAAAAGTTAACTTACATTCATCCTTTGATGTATGAATTTAGGTTATACAAAGTAATTGTTCGCATCATCCTGGACCAGAATTTGCAAGACGAGGTGGAAGGAACTGAAACTGGATTTCATTGGTTTTCCTATGTGTATCTAATTAATTGACGATCCTATTTAAAAGATCGCCAATTAATTATTAGATTTGGGATCTCGTATTCTTCTTCTTTTATTGTTCACCTGGTATACCGCAAGGATCTCACTTAGGGGTGGTTCTCTTTAATCTATTTATTAATGATTGGCTAATGTCGTTGACGTTCATTTGTTGGTATTTGACGACGAAGTGAAACTCGGCTGGTCTGACTCTTCTGATTGGTTTGTTTGTTATTAACGTCCTTTTCAACTGCCATGGTCATTTCAGGACGGCGTTATAGAGGCCGCAAATTTTACCTCGCAAGGGTTCTTTAACGTGCAGCCGGCAAACAATACACGGGACCAACGGCTTTACTTCCCTTCCGAAGGAAGTGCGTGATCTTAGGATTTTCCCCCTGAAAAAATCCTCTATCGTCCTCGAGCATCAGAGGCGATCACGCAACCACTGAGCCATCGTACCTCCCCACTTCTGATACTGCTACGTACCTTCTGGACGTAATCATTTTCCGGTGATGTTGAACGTAGGGGGTTATAATATTAATGTGACTGGACTGCGTACAACCAATTTGAATTTGTTTAGATTAACATCATGATAGGTGGTTGATAACGTATTGAATATTATTATACTCATAGAAGAATACCAGTTCTGAGATTTATTTAGTCTACAGTAAAGCTGATCTAGGTACTGGGTAGATCTAGCATAATACCACACTTTTATTATTTCAATCGAAAAATTATTGTTAGGTACTGGGTATTTCTAGTAACAAAAATCCATATCCACTTCCTCTGAATAGCATCCGATACTATCAAGTAGCTCTCTCTTTTTCTATATATTGATATATGGGTATATTGATTCTCCCGAATTCTAAGCAGAATTTCAAAATTCCTAATTTCACCCGTAGTAAGAAAACGTTTCATAATCCTTTTGCTCAACAAACTATGAAACAATGTTTGCTGTACCCGTAGAAATTGTATTCCTAAAAATTTGAATCTTTTTAATTGTAATTTCTATCGATTTTTAATTGTAATTTCTTTTTAATATTGTAGTAACTGTATTCCTATGTAGAGTGTTTTACATCTTCTTCTTCATCCTCAATTTTTCCCACTTCTATATGGGGTCGCTGTTTTTGATGAGCTTTCTCCATTTCTCTCTGTCCTCTGTACATTCCCTTCTGAGTCCTTTTGATTTCAGATCTTCATCCACAATATCTTGCCATCTTCTCTTGGGTCATCCTCTTTTTCTCCTTCCCTCCACTTTCATGTTCATAGCTCTTTTGCCAGTGTAGTCCTCGTCTCTTCTCATTACAGGGCCAAACCATCTCAGTCTATTTTCTTGGATTTTATTTTCAATATCTGTAACCTTCACTGTCCCTCGGATGCACTCATTTCTAATCCTGTCTGCTCGTGTCACTCCGCACATCCATCTCAACATTCTCATTTCTGCCACCTTCATCTTATCGCAGAGGACTCCAGAGACTTCTTTCCAATTTTTCCAACCAGTCTGTTCTGCTAGTCGCTTCCCTACCCGTCTCACTCAATTCATCAACTGTCGAACCAAGGTATCTGAAGTGGTCAGTTTTCCTGACTGCTGTCTCCATCATATATTCTGTCTTGCTTCTGCTGATTTTCAGTTCCCTGTCTTCCAGAGCTTTCCCCCAATCCTCTAGTTTTTCTTCGACCTTTGCTCTAGATCTTGCACATAAAACTATATCATCCGCATAGAGCATGTTCCAAGGCGCTTCTTCCCTGACTTTCTCTGATATGACATCTATCACTATGTTTAACAGGGAAGGACTCAGTGCCGAGCTCTGGTAGAAACCCACTCTCACTTCAAAGCTACTCGTTTCTCCCAGGCAGGTTCGCACTTTCGTCTTGGCTTTCCTATACATTTCTTGAATTAACCTGACAAATTTCTCTGGTGCGCTTCTAACTCTGAGACTCCTCCAAACCTCTTGCCTTGGCACTCTGTCATATGCCTTTTCCACGTCAATGAAGACCAGGTGGAGTTTTTGTTGTTTCTCTCTGAACTTCTCCATCATTTGTCTCTAGCTAAAGATCGCATCAATAGTTGACTTTCCTGGCATGAAATCAAACTGTTGACTCCCAATTTTAACTTCAGCTCTCAGTCTTTTGTCCAGGATCCTCTCCAAGATCTTCATGGTGTGTGACATTAGCCTAATTCCTCTGTAGTTGTCACACATTTGGATGTCTCCTTTACCTTTGTAGATTGGAACAAGAATACTTTCTCTCCATTCGTCTGGTATCTCCTCCTCTCTGTAGATCTTAACCAAAAGATCCCATAGCAGGTCCAACTAGAGATGACGCTTATTTGCTTCGACAAAGCAAAAAGGATCTCCGCAAGACTTGAAGTTTTTTGTTTCAATTAATTTGCACAAGGGTGTAGCTTACTAAAACCTTTATTAAAGTATTTTTTTATTAATTCATTAAATAAAAAATCAAGTTTTAGTAACAGCATTTTAAAATGTATATCGTAGATTAAACTAAATAGTTAAGGGGCTATATAATATAGCAGTTTCTAATCAATTGATAACACAAACATTCAGGTATATTCGGTATCATTTAGGGATAGTATCAATTATAGTCGGTTCATACTGATATGAATTATCATAAGCCACCTTACAATATTTCTTCTTTTTATGTTTTTTTTTAAATTAGCAGAGGGCAATAGCTAGAGAGTTACTTAAACTTTTAACACTTAATACAAAATAAATTGTAATAGATTATATTTTTATTCATTTTTTTTCGCTGTTTCTGTTGTTGACTTCATTGGAAGGCGTTGGTGTTTGCTGCCTGTATCATGAGCCTAGTTTTGTTCTAATGCACGATAATGCAATGAGACCGGATCTGAATCCGATCGGATCTGTGTGAGACGTGCTTAATAAAGAACAATTTTTGATGCACAAATTCATTCTACTGTACTTAAAAGATAATCAAGTGAAATTAAGCAGTGCTGTTTTTATGAGGATGATCAGTTATGTTAATGTTTCAAATCCCATTAGAAACTACATCTAAGATAATTTAAAGCGAATAAAATAAACTTTAAATAAACACCTTTAAATTCTCACTGTATACTTAATAATTGTTGTATGAATGTAAACTTGTATCTGTGAGAAAACCTTAACGGACACTGAAAGTAGATATTTGCCACTTAAATCTACTAAATCATTTTTTATCTCGGATATTTGCCAAGTGTCATTATAGAATCAAGATTTATTGCCTGCTCACAACAGTGATAAACTTTGGTTATTCATAGGATCAAAGAAGTTCATCGCCACTGTCCTTTACTTTATCCTCATGGAAATTTTTTTTAAATGTTTATCTATTTCAAGAACCAAGATCTCATATCTTTTTTTTTTAATTAACTCTATACTTTATAAAAAACCCCATCATATTTATAATCTAGCTTATACAGGGCAATTCTTCTAGAAATGGAGTTCAAACAATTTAATTAATTTATTGGAGGGTAAAGATGATATGATGCTCATCTTTTTTTAATAGATTGATAAATATCATGATAAGAATACCTTGGTTAGGCCACCATTTTACGGGGTTGATAAATGTCGGAGGAGAACTTGGATTGTTAATTAAATTAATTTATGATGCTAATTCACTCAGATTATTCAGCGGAATTGGGTGAAGCGATAAATTCCACAAACAGCTCGCCTATGGCCCTAATTTATTGCAACAGCCAATGAAGATGACGTCGACTTAAAATCACCGCACCTAACCAATTTATTCTCTAAAATGCCAATCAACTACGAAATTGATGAAAATGACCGATGCCCATATAGGGCGAAAAGTAATTATTAACAACGCAAATGGAGTCATTGTCGTATTCAAATTTCACTTCCTTAATGAAAATTAGATGCGCTAACTTTAAATGATGGAGAATTAACTTTTCACTGATGTAATCAGTTTCAACATAAGATAATTTACCAATTTCCTCCTTTTAGAAACATTGAATTAGATTTATCTGTCTAACTGTTATTTATACTGAATCTTCTAGAATAGTCTAATTTTTTCAATATAATTTTTTTTTCTGTAATACTTATATGATGAAACAAGCGCGCTAAACTGTTGTTTGCTGTTTCTACTTCCTGTCTTGATTTCTATCATTTCTATGTATTTGAGGAAGATACAGTGACTTCCAAAACTGTCCCAATGGTAGAGAGCGAGATGTTCATTCATCCATTCAATAGAGTCACCATTGCTTTCATTTAAGAACTCAATATCTGAGCATGAAATAAGAGCAATACAAAATTTTTTCAAAGATTATTTTTTATGTAATTAAAGAAAAACCGACAATTTGTCATTGGGACATTTTGCACCCCCTCTTCAAATGAATGTAATCAGCCTGGATTGTTCCATTAAAACATCAGGAACCACGTATTTTTACGATTTCTTAATCCAGCAGTTTAATAAGCTAAGTTCTGCATAACTGTCAACAATGAAGCCTATTTCCAAAGACACACGCAATAACATTGTTGCCCTTATTGATGAAGGGCTTTCTACAAGAGTTATTCAGTCACGATTAGGAATTGGACGCACAACTGTAAGCAGAGTTCGTGCATCTTGCAGACCAAATGCACAGAAGATGAAAGGAGGTCGTCCACAAAAATTAACTGCAAATGATAAAAGAAAAGCGATTCGGGTGATAACCAGTACGGATGCTTTCAAAGTGACCCAGCGATTTATCGCTGAATCTGGAACAAGTGTCAGTTGCTCTACTGTTCGTCGACATTTCAAAGCAACAGGATTAAAATCTGCATTGAAAAAGAAAAAGCCTCAACTGACAAAGAAACACAAAGAAAGTCGTCTCCAGTTCGCGATACGGCATCAACATTGGACCCAGGATGACTGGAAAAGGGTTATATGGTTCGACGAAACAAAAATAAACCAATTAGGATCTGATGATCGATCGAGGATCAGGGTTAACAGAACAGGAAGTATACGGAACTGTTAAATTTGGTGGTGGTAACCTGATGATTTGGGGTTGATTTACATTTACAGGAACTTGTTTGATGTGTGGAATTGATGGCAGGATGACCGCTGCCATATACTGCGACAATCTGGATAACTATTTAATCCCTACTCTGGATTTTCATGGACAAGACAAACAAGACAACGATCCAGCAAGACAACGATCCCAAACATCAGGCATGCCTTGCCACACAGTGGTTCCAAGATAACGAAATTGAAGTTCTGGTGTGGTCTGCAGAATCTCCAGATCTCAATCCAGTAGAACATTTGTGGGAACACCTTAAAAAACAAATGGCCAAATATCCGACTGAACCAAAAGGAATGCAAGAATTGTGGGAAAGAACAAAGATGGTATGGGAAAATATTTCTGCCCAAACAGGTATTAATTTAATTGACAGCATGCCTAGACGTATTGCTGCATTGTTGAAAGCCAAAGGAAGCTACATAAAATATAGAACATTTAACCTCGACTTAGTGACTGTATTACCGATGCTACGCCGTATTGATCCACAAGACTGGGGAGTACTCCGTCTTTCGTGGTTTTTTCAGCAGACCGACCCTCGAGAATCGACCGACATCCTTCGATTTTTTCCCGATCACCCGTGGGCAGCAGTCATGAAGCTTCTAAAATCTTTTGCCTTCGAAAGAACATTATTTAATTATCAATAGCGGCTGCTGCATCACGGGTTCTTTTCCCTTCAACGTCTGCATCAGTGGAAAGTGGTCGTGTCAGCTGGATGTGAATACTGCGGCGTAGCCGAGACCGTCAGCCATATATTTTACGAGTGCCCGTTTGCGAAGTCGATCTGGGATTGTTTGAGGCAGCATTGCGGGCTGGTACAATTTTCGTATCAGTCTGTGCGCTTCCTCTTAAACAATTCCACTGGCGAGGTATTTAAAACGGACCTAGCTATTGCGATCGCCTTCATCAATAAGGAACTTTGGCTGGCCCGTTGGAGTCGATCGCAGGGTCAGCCTCCTTCACTCTCGACCATATGGAGGAAAGTGGCCGATCAACTTCGATCCTTTCTGCTCCTTGAATGGCCACGGCTAGGTCCGTTCAAAAAACGCTACACATCATCTAAGTTCTTTATGCGAGGTCGTCGGAAGAGACCAGACCTTCCTTTTCACCTTTCCGATGGCCTTCTGATACCTCGTCAGATGTGAACGGGCCTCGTTTTTGAGGCGTTTGGATGAGTCACGCAGCCCCGTATGGGCTGCCTGCCACTTACAGCATGTGCGCCTGGACGCCTAGATTTTAAGACCTCATGATTAGGCGTCCGCTGAGGCAACACCATCAGCTTCAGCTCCAACAGCCAACGAAAGCCAGCCGCCTTCCCCGAGCCCTGGACGCCACTCTCTCTGCCGAAGACAGCCATGGAAGAGCCGGAAAGGATTTTAGACGCCCAGGCTCCGCATGGAAGAAAGGTACACGATTTTACCAATCTAATTTATTGAACTCTAAATATGTTTCGAAGGAACTTAGAGATAATTGTGCTAACGAACCCGCCCAAGTTCCAGGCCATAGAGGTTCCGGATTATTAACGACCAGAGTTCCCCGGCGAAGGCAGACAGATTCCGCCACAACTGAAGGCCCTAGACCCCGGCGTAGAGGACACAGACGAGGAAAGCTTAACGGGAGCAATCTATCCCGAAGCCATCTGCCACGGGCCCATCAACGGTGCGTACTGGAAAAGGAATCTCGCCACGAGGACGATCGGTTTCGGACGGAGCGTTAAGGAACCCGAGCCCAGCCTAAATGTGATCCATACGGAGAAAGAGGCAGAGGGCTCCATAGATTCCCAAGTGCTCGTTTCGCATCCCCTTCCCGACCTGGCCGAAGGTCCATCGGATTCAGAGGGGATCTCGCATTTCTCCCAGCCTGACGTATTCGAAGACGCAGCGCGTGAGGAGGACCTTGGTAGCAATTGGAACTCCGACAGCCCCAGCGGTGCAGCCAATGCTACGATTGAATCGGACGTGCCACAGGGACGGCAGCCGGTACCCACAAGCCCAGGGACGCCAGTAGCAAGCAGCGGCCACGCGCAGAGCTCTGATCGCGAGTCGCGCTTTGCTTTCCCCATCGTAGGTCCGGCTACCTATCTCAAGCTCTAAAACCCGAGTGGATCGCCGTGCTCTGTTTCGACGGTGACAAGGCATCATTACTTCGACGCCCGAAGAAGATATTCTACCACGTGGATCCACTGCGTGTGGGCCAACTTGACAAGCTTCGCTTCGCATTGTGCAGCCTCAGGGAGGCCAGAATGATAGTTGTGCATTTAATCCTATTTCATAAACTTTACAAGTATTATTGGACAATTATAAGCCAATATAAATTCTGAATTAAATTATGTTTCCATTAAACATTCGCTTCCTCCCTTCTCTGTGTATGGCTTATGCTATTCTCTGCGTGAGTGAGGGTCGAGGTCAATAACCCAAGCTCAGCATAGGAATAGTCGTGACACTTACATTGTATCCCATGAAAATCTTCTATAGCATGGATGAAATTATTGCCATGTAATGTGTAATGTCGTCTACAGTACTAATTACTTTATTGCAGACACACTGTTTGTTTTCGGACATACAGTAGCAAAACATTATCCATCCACCAGCTTATAAAAATATAAAAATGTTAAAATAAATAAAGCCAATTATTTTTGAATGGAATTTTTAACATAATCCACTGTATTTAAATTATGGGGCATCTCACATTAGCTAGGAATCATTTTAATGTTGACAGTAGGTGAAAAGACTCCGTGTAATAGCAGAGCCAAAAAATTATCCATCCAGGTAAGTACTCTAATCCAAAAAACATTATTTATTATGAAAAAAATTAACCAAATGCATTCACGACAGATTACTTATCAGTATGGATAATTACTAAGTGAAACGTTGCAGAAAAACAAGAAAATAAAGGAACATTCACATGATTTGAGAGCTAGAGTCAATATTGGACTAAAGGATGGGAAAAGTTCGCGTGTAATTGCCAAGGAACTCCAAATTCCACGCTCAACAGACCAATATATAATCTAAAAGTATCACACAATAGGAACATTGCACTTCTATAAAATTGGAACAGGCGGGAAGAGAAAAACATCAGAATGGGAAGACAGAGAAATTGTAAACGCATTAAAAAGACAGAAAAAAAATCAGCTGTAGAATTGCGTGCAGAAGTGAAAAATGATCTAAAGATATCAGTTACTCCTCAAATCATTCGAAGCATGTTGCATGAAGCCGGTGTTAAATGATACACACAGAGGAAGAAGGCCTAAATCCGTAAGATAAACCAAATGAGACGCCTGAATTGGGCAAAAGCATATCTAAACAAGAACAAAATGTTTTGGAACAAAATTGTGTGGTCAGATGAAAGCAAATTTAACTTATTTGACTCAGATAGCTGTAACAAAGTTTGGAGAACACCTGGTGAAGCTTATAGACTGGAGTGTTTGAAGCCAACAGTGAAGCATGGAGGAGGAAGTGTCATGGTATGAGACTGCATGTCAGCTACAGGGATGGGACATCTAGAATTTATCGATTGTGTCATGGACCAACACAAGTACAGAGAAATTCAGGATAAAAATCTTCATGGTTCTGCAAGTAAATTGGGATTGAGAAGAAGTTTTATCTTTCAACAAGACTCACATCTTAAACATAGAGCTAATTCAAGTTAAAGTGCTTGACAGGCCTCTCCAGTCCCTGGAGAACACCTTTGGGCTATAATGGAAGTGAAGATGAAAAACCGGAGACCAGTGTTAAAAGAAGATTTAAGAGACTTGTTGATAAAACCCTGGAATGATCTTGATGAAAAAACACAAAAACTTTAATGGAATCTATGCACAGTCAATGGCTAGATGTTGTCAGGGCCAAAGGTTCCACAAAATATTAAGTTTGGATTGTACATCTGCTTGGATTGGATTAAGGGTATTATTCAGAAGTTTATAATTGTATAGACATTAATATACCGGGTGATTCAGTCAATTTCTGACCATTTCACTCGAATGACGTGCATTAGGGATAAGCAATTGCAAGAATATGAGCGCCATATCGAATTTCTAAATAGTTGGAGTTTATATTGTTGCAACGGCGCTGCATGAAAATCGTATTGTTGAAAAATGGCGCCCGCTTTATCAACAGAGCAGAAATGCAAGGTTGTCGAATGGTATTTCGAGACAAAATCACCTGTAACCGTGCAAA
>JAHWFO010034976.1:1561-12762 GCA_023313115.1 Rhysida immarginata | reverse complement strand
AAGAAAATCAAGATATTCAAGTTGTTTAATTAAATTGAGAGATGGTCACATTAAGACAAGACAAAAAAAAGAGGGAAAGAGAATGCTACCAGCAATATATATACACCTTGTGTTTCAAAAGTTCCCGGACGCAGGAGATGACATTCCCTGTATAACGTACTGTTGGGCCGGTATGCTGAAGGGCTGGGAGCCAGTGTCTCTCAACCTTCTTTTTTCAATTAATGGATGCTCCCAGTAGTTACGAATCCCGCTATTTACTTTACATAAATGCAAATACGCGAATATGAGAGTGAAATTAAAGGTTAAAGTAAAAAATACTAGAAGTTTTATTTATAAAACCTACGGTATACGGTATTAAGCTTATACCGGTACAGTAACAGTTTAAAAAGCGTTTATTGCGTGAAAATTTATTTCAGCACATGGTTTATTTTAGTGGTTGGCCGAACATTCCTCCTGCTGTCATAGGTTAGGCTTTCCCTACATACAGAAGGGGCAGATCGGGAACATTTGAAACACACGGTATACATAAATTTTAGATGAGCGAGAGAGAGGGGAAGCGGCGGCATGAATTATTATGGGCGTCCATTCAATAATCCTTTTTTAAAAATAATTCTTTGATAGCCTCTTTGATGGAACTCGAAGGATGCTAGATAAGGGCTTATTCCTGCAGACACTTTACTTACTTTACATAAGCAAAGTTGTTAAGGAATCATAAATTCTTTAAATGGATAAAAAAATTATTTACCAAAACGAAATTTATTACTTGGTATAAAATGATGATTTTAAAGCCCTTCAACCCATATTTAGCATTAAATCTCCTTAAATATAAAGGTCCCATTTAGACTGTGTTGCTGCAAATTCCTATCGTCCAGTAGAGTTCTTCTTGGTTCCCATTTTCAACATTTACTGTAAATCATGATGTAATGCATGCAATAAAATATACACAGCTCCAATTTTGTAATATCTTTCTTTGTTGAAGAGATATAGCAAGAAATATGGGTTGCAGTCTTTTAGAATCATTCTCTATTATATGACTATTGCAAAGAAAGGCACTTTCTAACGACTATACGTATATTACTTATTAGCCTGTCTCAGTTTGTAAGATACAGAGTGTGTTTACTACAGCGATGCCAGAATTGTGTTTTTTCACCCAGATCTAGATCTAGATATCTGAAGAGAACATAAAGACACAGAAAACCCTAGATGATGATACCTGAGCACGGTGGAGCATAAGACTCAAAAAAGGGTCTCTGTGGAAAAACACTTATTTCCGGCAACACTTCCGCTGGCAACACTGGTTTACTAAACTTACGGCAAAAATTCAAGGGGTGATTTTTTGGATAATTTTAAGAAACCTTTGTCCTTTGATTCAGAATGCCTCTTTGCTTCGAAGATACAAGGTGATAAAAGCTTTTCGACAAAAACAATGTTTTATTACCTTATATTACATGTAAAGCTTCTTAATCTACAATACGGGAATATCAACAAAGGACGAAAGATCCCTAAAATCACCCCTAGAATTTTTATCTGTATGAAAGGAAAAAAAGTAAAATTCAACTTTCGTCGTGACTTTATAATGAACTTTTAAATAGTGGAAATTTTTCTGCACTACCTTTTTGTAAATTCATTTGTATTTAAAATTGCTTTTAATGAAAGTTTTTAAAACATGTGTTGTCATACGCAGCCGACGACAGAGGCAGACTCAGGAACTGAAAAGTTTCATAACCTCAATAGGCAGAGCAACAATCCAACTCTCATTGTTTCCAATAAACGAGAAGAACACTGATTGTTAAAATCCAAGATGAAAACAATGGAGTTTACATTATTGCTCTGCCTACTATGGTTAGATGACTTCATTGTCGGGGTCGGTCTTTCTCGCAACCTTATGTGATAACGCAGCTAACGAAAAAGAAAGGCCCTGGTAGACAAAAACCACCTGAACATAGTAGTTCGAGCAACAATCTACCTTCATTTTCTCTATTTTGAATTTTAACAAGAAATAGTCCACCCAAGGAGGGTATAGAAGAGTAACGGAAGTCCTGAGTTCATCTATATTTTACCCCTTTTATCCGCACTTTTTAACACTCGTTTTTATTTCAAAAAATTTATTTTCTCGAATCTAGTACAGGTGGATCCTCGTTATAACGAACAGCTAGGGACACTAAAAAAATAGTTCGTTAAGACCAGAATAGAAAAAAAATAAAATCGATCTAAAAAATTTACTTATTTCCAAAATATGACAACACAGATGTATGCTTTTTTTTTTTAACTTTTGCAAGCAGTTGTTGTAATTTGTACTGTAATGTCATGAATTTTTGCCTAAAATTGAATCGGGAGCGTTTTATTTGGATTGAGCGCAAAAAAAAAAAAAATTTGGTTTGTTAAAATTCGTTACAACGAACAGTAACGATTATTTCAAGGACCAAAAATTAGTGTTTGTTATAATGTGGAGTTAGTTATATTGAAATTCGTTACAATTTGCCGAGACATCAAAAATAATTCGTTACATCGAGGAGTTTGTTATTACCGAGTTCTTTATAACGAGGATCTACCTATATTCAGAAAATATAAACGAGCTCTATCTTCTTTTATTTCTCATCATTTCCGAACGAGTGACATATCACATGCCATATGTTGGCATTTGAAAACAATATTTTTAAAGTCCACATGACTGGTACCCCCAAGAACTCCTACCCCAATGGGACAGTTTGTCCCAAACTTGATAGTAATGTATATCTTCTCTAGAGGAATCTGCCTACCGAATATCACTCCTTTACCAAACAGACCAGATGCATTCATTCACAGCAAACAAACCGGTGACGTCACCAATTCCAAGGAGATTGCTAAAACCCGAAGCACTAGCTGACCAGCATAACGCACGAGACCACCGGACGGCAATCAGTCAGGCCATCGCCGTATATTTTATGGTACCTTTTATTAACCTTGGTACCTTGAAGTGTACAAGTTACTTCGTGTAAATGGTTCAAGGACGCATGTTTACGAAGGCCTAAAAGTTGAGGAAAACTTAAGCTAAGAAACCAAATACAAATTGTAAACTCAACAAAATCTAATTATTAAAATAAAAGTTTTCCATGTAGGTTACTGTATTAATTACATGGCAATTAAATCATTACTTAAATTACTAAAATGTCATTTAACGTATCTGATCCAAAAATAATAATATTAGCCACAGATGAAAACGTTATTATTTTAATTTAAAATTATTGAGATAGATATTTGTAGATAATCGGAAATAAATGATGGTAGGAAGGTCCTTTATTGAGAGTACAATTTTCCGTGAAAATAAAATTGTGTTATTAAAGCATAACCTAGCGCTTTGTAAAATAACTATCCCCGTATCCATTTTAAAATGTTTTTTTAACCTATCTTTTATAATATCCAATCTTTATGTTGATAAAATATTATCGTACATTAATTATATCTATTGTATAAAACTTCATATTTTTTCAAATTAGTATGTTTTGAGTTCATATGAATTTTTAATCCTGAAAGTAACAAGAATATTTTTAAGAAATTACTACGAAACTGGGCTATCAAACGCGTCACCGAATAAAATATACAAATAACTAGCTGATATACCCGGCGTTGCTCGGACTCTTTTAAGATGAAAGTTTGCAATATCTGAATGGGAATATACAGTAAAAATTAACATATTAAAACAGTAAAAATTCATATAGAAAAACCGAAAAAATTTTTTTAAATGTTCCTAATGGGATGGCCCTGTAACAGTTCTCCCCGGTTCGTGTTGGAATGTTGTGTATAGCTGAGCGAGTTTACC
Source organism: Rhysida immarginata (assembly GCA_023313115.1). NCBI lineage: Eukaryota > Metazoa > Arthropoda > Chilopoda > Scolopendromorpha > Scolopendridae > Rhysida > Rhysida immarginata. The sequence goes on along the minus strand of JAHWFO010034976.1, from coordinate 8,963 downwards.
ATAGTGCAGGAGAAACAATGTGTGGAATAATGTGTATGGCTACGAAATTGGGAGGAAATAGAATGAAAATGAAACAATAGTTTAATCTGACATTTTTTCAGCCCTGGCTATGGCTGTATTCTTCTATTTTGTGTGACCTGACCTTTAAAAATTAATTTGTTTATCTAAAAATTCCACAATTCTCTTCTTGGGTGGCGATGGATATACATGATCGTTTGTTCTGTGTATTCTGCAATTCCAACAATTGATAAACTGTTAGGAAATAAAGAAATTAAACTGGAGCAAACTCCAAGCATCAGGTAAATGATATTAGAAAAATGGATAGAAAATTTCTGCGACTTGGATTTGAACCAGGAACCTCGACTGTCATGGTCGACGCCTCTACTAATTGGGCTATCGCAGACACCTGAACAGCCATGCTATCACTAAGTGTCTTAAAGACAACCAAGTAGTCTTTACCTAATGTTTGGTGTTTGCTCTAGTTTAATTTCTTTATTTCTTATTGTGTGTTCATCAAACTTTCTGATGGTTTGGATAGGAGAAATTCACGATCTGTGAACCGGGTGCCCACCTCCCATTGGGCATTCCTTCTTGACAACTTGGTTGTCTTTAAGGCACTTAATAACAACATGGCTGTTCAAGTGTCTGTGATAGCCCAATTGATAGAGGCGTCGACCACGACAGTCGGGGTTCCTGGTTCGAATCCAGGTCGGGAATTTTTCTATCAATTTTTCTAATTGATAAACTGTTGCAATTCACAATCTGCTCTCGAGGTCTTGAAGCAAAACTGGTGCATTCATCACTTGGTGTGATCTGGCAGTCGCAGTTTCTTCTGTTGACACATTTGCATCGACGGGCACAGGGTCACTCACCACTTGTTCAGTTGAAGCAGTGTGCTGGAAAAATCGATACAGCACCGAATGAAGGGGCTGCTTTCTCTGCTGCCTTTCCACTGTTTCTCAATAGTCTGCTAACTCTCCATTATTTCCATTTACTGCTCATTTTTACAGCTTTTCAAGAAAATGTTACATTCTAACAACTATCAATTCTAAGAAAAGCACAAAGGACAGGAATTATATGTATTGTTAAAATTTTCGACGCCTTCTCACTGATTCTCAGAGGAGGAAGACCCTTCCAGCTGTATGCTGACGACCATTACGCGAAACTTTAAATTATGGTCAGGCAATTAGAAAGCCAGAAGAATATTATATTTTATAAGAGGGTGGTCCTCGGTTTATGCATGTAAGTCGTGTGTCCTCAAAATATTTTTGTTAATGAAATTTACAAAATGATCAGTCTTGAGATTCATTTACATGTCTTAATGAACATGTCTTACATACATAACTATTTGATTGACTGAATCTGGTATATTTTCTCCAATTTTTGTATTTAATGCCATATCATTTTTAGAATTCTGTGTTGCTATCACTACTGTTGAAACAAACAGAGCAGTCTATTGTTGCACAAACTTTACCTTGCTTTGTTCGTCAGGAGATATATATTTTGGTCCATAATTTGAATTTAATTCCATGAATTATTATCGATAAATATTATTTTTTCGAAATCTCATGTAGACAGTGACCTTCTTGCTTTGAAGATCAAATTTGCAAATTTTATCAAGATTGGAATTAAACTATAGATTTATATAAGAAATAAACACATGGACCTCTCTGTTCGCTATGCATCTCAAAATGGCTAGACCAATCTTGATGAAATTTTTCATGGTAATTCCGATGGACCCTGGGAAGGTTTTAGGTAGGTCATGGTGGAGATATCACGCTACATGGATAGCACATTCTACAATTCGTTACCCCCTCCCTAAAAGAGGTTAATATGGTTAATTATGTAGTGCCACACCAGTAAATGTGTTAAGTATACAATGCAACACCAGTTAATGTGTTAACAAATTTTCAATCCTCCTTTCCCCCCCTTAGGGGTTGGTTTTTCTTATTCTTATTTGTTTTAAACCACCCCTTTATTAGAGGAAACAAAACAGCCCAGATCTCCCCCCCTTACGATTTCCACATTTATGGACAACTGTAGGCAGACATTCGGGGTCACCCAAAATGACTGGGTAAAGATGTGGTTCCGTCGGCAGCCCACAAGCTTCTTCGAGCATGGGATTGAGAGCCTTATTTCCCATTGGGTTTATATTAACAGTTTTGGAAACTATTTTTAAACTGCGAGGGGCGTTCAAATTTGACCTGGACTTTATTTTTTGTAAATCTAAATGTAAATTTTCATTGTTGGGATGGCAACTACCGCCTGTCATGCAACTCCTCCGGTTGCCATGACAACCGACTGTTTGTTTAAACAAAATGCTGAACAGCGATGTGTCGACCAAAGTGGAACAACGAATAATCAAGTTTCTCCACAACGAAGGTGTGAAAGCATCTGAAATTCATCAGAGACTTCAAAGATAATTCACCGAGTCATGTTTGTCTCGATCATCCGCCTTTGCTTGGTGCCAAAAATTTGAAGGAGGGCGAGAATCCACCGGCAATGAACCTCATAAGGCAAGGCCAGCAATTGCTGTCTCTGATGGCATCATCGCAGGAACAAATGAGCTGATAAGGGACAACAGGCGGACTCAAGTCCGAGAATTGGCTTCAATACTGAACATCAGCACTGGAGGTGGAGAAAATCATCCACGATAACACTGGCCAACAAAATTTAAGATTTTTCTTGTGACAAAATGAAAGTGGGTGATTTTTGGTAGTATTTTTTCTGCTGATTACGAATATAATTTTTAAATTTCTCTAGCACGCACAGCTTTCTTGTTTTACGATGAAACATTTTTAAATCATTCAGTATTTGGGGCCTGGTAAATTTCCTTGCGGCTCCAAAATATGGATACTTTAACAATGTAGCCGCTTCTCTTCACTCCCATTACTTTAACATAGAAGTCTCGAAGTGCATAACTTGGAAACATGACGTGATAGAAAAAATCTAAAAGCAGATTCGGATTCTACATACAAATTACTACTAAGAACACTATGTGTGGTCTTAGTCACAAAATGCGTGTTGACTAGTGTAAGCTGAAATTCAACAAGATCTGTGCCAGATGGGTCCCTAATGAACTCTCCGAGGCTCACACATCACGCGTGGAAATCTGTTTCGTGCTGCTGCAGCGATATGACAAGGAAGGTGACAGCTTCCTAAGACGTGCTGTGACCACTGATGAGACATAGATTCATCATCATACTCCTGAAAGCAAGCGTGCGACCATGGAGTGGCGATACACTGACTCACCACGCCCCAAGAAATTTCAGATGACACCGTCGGCAACGAAAGTGATGGCGTCTGTATTCTGGGCCATTAAGGGTATCTTTCATGTAGATTTTCTTGAAGAACGTCGAACCATAAATACACCCTACTACTGTGACAGTTTGAGGACGTCCCTGAAGCCAGCATTAAGACTCCCTGTATATGGAGTGGACTGATTTAATTTGTCATTTCAAGGGGGAAAAAAAAAGATCAATTATCTATGTGATCAAGTTCAGTTAATGATAAACACTTTACACAATGTTAAACATGAAGCTACTTTTAAAAGGTTGCCAATTTTGTTTGTAAAAAAATGTGTAATAAAAATACGTAATTAAAATGTTGTCAACTACTGGTGAACTATGCATTAGTTAGGAAAGAAATTAATAACTTAATAGCTTTTAAAATTGTAATAATTGTTTAGAGATTGACACATTCTGCATTATATTTACGATTTAATGGTATAAGTAGAAAAGTTTCAAAATGTAATTTCATCTAACTACACAAAATCGTTTTACTGTAATGTCTTAAACTGTCACTCAAACTATCAATCGGCTCTATGACTTCATAAACAACCGTTATTTAAGGACAATATGAAATAATTAATAACCATTCATTTATTTCACTACACATTATAAAAGTATACTTGATTTTATTTTCTCTCCCAAATCTCTGCTTCTCTTCCGAGTCCACTCCGATTGGTTTGTAACTTAATGCTCCAAGGACTAGTACAATGTAAAAAGCCATTACTAAACATTTAATCAAATGCAAACTTTGACTTTATTGGTTTCATTTAAAGAAAGATTCAGCAAAAATAAGGTTATACGTTTTTGTTTTTGTTGTTTTTATGCTGCGAAGGCGCATGCGGTAAACAACCTACGCCATTTCCAGTCTGTGGCAGGAAAACCACTTAACAAGAAAAGCTCCCTGCAAAATGATCTGGTAGTTTCCACGTGCCTTGCGAACCCTTTTGAACATGAATTATTTGTATTAGAAAAATAAATTTTTGTTTATTCTTACATGATTTCTAATGTTATAAAGAAAAAGATTTTTTATTAAATATTTTTTAGAAAAAACATTTGGTAATATTGATAATTCAAATAAATCACATATTATTAATTCTTTAATTGTTACAGTTGTTGATTGTTAGGCGTCTGCGTCTTTTTTGGGTATTTTTGAAAAACGCACTCGTTTTCCAATTAGCGTCTGTTACGCGTTTGCGTCTGTCAGCCATCAGTCACGCGTCTTTTCAAGATCTGGCATGGCTTAGATTTTTACGCATTTTTTCAGGCGTGCGATGCTTAAAACATCGCGACATCGATGTCAGTATCGATGTCAGATGAAATAAATTCAAGGTGACTAGCGTCCGAGAAAAGTCAGCGAATTTTACAAATTCAGCAAAAAAAATGCGAAATAGGAACGAAAAATTTGAAAAATGTCAATAATATTCTACCAAGATAGAGTTTTTTTTTTTTTGCTGCTGATGGTCGAGAAAAAGCCGGGGAATTTTACGAATTCACTTTGCTAGAAACCCTGATAAATGAATTTATAAAATTAAGAACCCATATGTACATTTAGGAGATCTGTCTTCTTCTTTTTAATGTTATAAATTCATTTATGTGGAATAGTGTTTTCTTTTCTTCTGTTGGCGTTAATAACAAAATAAAAGAAATGACTTCACTTTGAACAGTTTTCGGTATTTATTTTTAATCACAATTAAATGAAACAGAAATTCAACAAGAAATTAATCTTTCCGAGGAAGGTTTAGGAAAGTAGCGGAAGCCCTGAGATCATATATGTTTACCCTTTTATCTCACTTTTTACCCCCTCCCCAATTTTTTAAATCGAAAAATTGAATTTCTGGAACGTAGTATTTGGAAAGTGTAAAAGAGCTCTTTCTTCTTTCGTTTCTCATCATTTCCGATCGAATGATATATGACATGCCATATGTTGCCATAGTTCTAAAGACCCAGTAACTGCCACCCCCAACAATTCCGACCCCATTGGGACAATATGGCCCAAACTTCCTAGTAATGTTGAGCTTGCTTAGAGGAATGTGTATATCGAATTTCACTCCTTAATATGCAAAAATACGCGTACACCTTTTGGTCCCCTCTAATTTTCGCCCCCGAAACTCCGACCCCAGTGGGCCAATCAAAACCAAACTAAATAGTGAAGGTGCACATGCCAATAGTAAGCTACATTCCGAATTTCAACCTTCTACCTCAAAAAATGCGAAAATTCTGAAGGGGACGGACGGACAGACAGACGGACATTGTGAAAACAATAAGTAGCTCCATTCTTCCGCTACTTAATAATGATACAATAATTACAGGCACGTACCCAAGAATTTTTTCAGGGAAGGTCGAACTCTCGATTTATTGGACCTTTTGTTCGAATAATCCATTCTTTTTACTATGTTTCAGTGATATTTTTGTAAAGTTGCTTTTGAAGTTTATGCTATTATACATTGTTGATATAAAAAAAAAATCAATCTGCCTACAAAATTTCGATTTCATTTTTGTGAAAAAGAATCTTATTCTAAAAATTAAAAAACCGTGAAAAGAAATAAAATTAAACTCGCAAGCCCTTTCGACTTAAGTCATCTTCTGGCAATGAAAGATGTGAATAAGGATTTGTCGGTCCGGTTCAGTGTAGGTCAAAGGGGAAAAAATCCTTTTGTTTAACTGAAGTGAGCAAGGAGTGGGATGATTAGTGGGGGAGGGGAAATGGCAAAGGAGGAAAGAAATGGGAAAATTAAAAAAAACTGAAATTAAAAACAACCCCTCACCAACCACTACACTACTCCTTGTTCACTCAGAGTTTTTAATAGAATTTAAACAAAAATTTAAAATTCACAGAACTCAAAATCAAGGACCTTCAGCATTTTTGGGGTGGACGCTCGACCCCCCCTTGCGTACGTGCCTGAACCCCTCGACCCCCCCTCCCCGACCCCCCCTTGCGTACGCGTAATTATTAATGCAAATCACTGAACTGTGCAAATATTTTTTATATATTTTTGGAAATACATCACACTATCAGACTAATGACTATAAAAAAATAGAAAAAAACATCGATACTATAGATGTCTATGCCCTGAACCTCGATCAACCTGGCATCGATGAACCTATAAACACTGAGGTTCGATGTTGACATCGAATACATCGCCTAAGAATCATGGCTAAGAATCATGGCTGCCGTAGCTGCTGTTCGCCGACACGGGTTCTCGTGACTTTTCCCTCGTGAATTTATTAATAAACAGGTTATAAATATTTGGCGAATCATCTATTTACTAAGTAAAAATGATATAGTAATACCGGGTGTTTCAAAAATGACTGGTATACCGGTATATTTGAAAAATCAATAAAAACTAAACGGGCAGCGATAGAAATACGCCGTTTGTTGCAATATGCTTGGGACAACAGTAAATTTTCAGGCAGACAAACTTTCGAAATTAATTCACGGTGTATTTCTATCGCTGCCCGTTTAGATTTTTCAAATATATCGGTCATTTTTGAAACACCCGGTAAATTCAAAGCGTGAACGTGATCGGAGTTGTTGATATCCTCTTTTTCCATCACCTTCAGAGAGCGACAATTGTTTGCAATGATTCGACCAATCAGATCAGATCAGATTCAGGATAACGGTTGAAAGTCGCTAAATGGAAAATGACGCGTTCTGCAGGCGACGATCGCAAGAGGCTCAAAAGTCACCGCACATTACGAGACGCCGAAGAATCGCTAAATGGAAAACGGCTTTACGCAGTCTATTCGCTCTCCATTATTTAGGATCCAGGAACTGTACAACAGACATCAAGATCACAGTGACATCTTTTGCCCTAAGACATTTACTGCTTAAACGCTTCTAGAACTAATGTTATCTTGTTGTTCGCATTTCAACAGACGTGTATAACTCTATCTCATCTTTATTTTATATATTAGTTGGTTAAGTTTATATTTTTCTTATGTTTTCCTTTCTTTTTTATATTTTACTCTCTTGTAACCGAGTTGACGCAAGCTGTTGGGTACAAATAAACTGAATTGAATTGAATTGAATTTATTATTATTTGTTTTATTTATTTATTTATTTATTTATTATTATTATTATTATTATTATTATTATTATTATTATTATTATT
>JAHWFO010034975.1:2946-15702 GCA_023313115.1 Rhysida immarginata | reverse complement strand
TTTATCGAAAGTATTTTCCTTGATATTCGACAAAACATCTAAAACCGTATGTGTCCAATTACTTTTTGGTAGATAGTGTATAAGATGCAACAGGGTGAAAGGAGAAGACCCATTCCTTCAGCGATTTGCATATATTTGCATTCCAAATATTACGAGCTGATTATAAGCTAGTGAAATTAACCATTTCTTTTGAATCGTGCATGGTGTAGTAGCGGAATGTGGGTTCGTACCTCGATTTCTGATGATACTTTGGTTTTAGAATAAGATGATATTATATTACACGACATAAATTTACATGAAACGAATAAATATACAGGGTGTTTCATAATTAGTGCCCCGTCTTTAGATCCAAATAACGGCTCAAGGAGAACAGGTGGGGGAGGGGGGGGGGAGAATGAATATTGATTATTTGGTTTTGATGTCCACTAATTCCGAATAAGAACATTTCGCATCCCTGGGGGTGAAGGGGTAAATTTTGAAAATTTTAATTTTGTAGGGGTAAGGGTTAGACTCCATGTGTCATTTAGAAAGTTGTAGAGCATCATGTAAAATGTGGGTTTAGCAAAAAACCCGATGAAAAAATCTCATTCCCTGCCCTTTATCGATTGGGTAAAGTGAAAGGTATGGCTAGCCGATGTGGACAAAAACATACTTATTAGAAAACAGTACCGGGATTTTCCGTTAAGAAGCCCATGGGCTTGTATTTGGTTTTCAGCATTTTAAGGTTCTCATGTTGGCCCCAAATAGAAGCCCATGGGCTTCTTAACGGAAACAGGTTTGTTTTGACATAATATTTATTTGATTAAGGAAAAGTTACTTTATTTAAACATTGCAACAATAGAACAATTTGATTCCATTTTTAGGGTTAAACGTTCTGGCAAGGAATAAAGACGAGCGCACAAAGTTCATATTAATTGGAAAGACATCTACCGGCAAAGCTGATAAATATTATAATTTGTCCCCAAATAAAGGCCCATGGGCTTCTATTTGGAAAGAAAATCCAAATACAGGCCCATCTGGGTCTGTATTTGGGTGGGCCTCTTTACGGAAAATCCCGGTAGTGCCTACATTTGGAAAATTAATGAGAATGAATGAAAAAAATTAGGGCTCATTAGATTTTCAGGGTAACGACTCATTCATTCTCATTCATTTTCAAATGTACTGTTTTCTAATAAGTAATAAAGTTCTAATAAGTTTCTAATAAGAGTTTTTCCGGATTTTTTGCTAAACCCACATTTTACATGATGATTTACAACTTTCTAAATAACACATGGGGTCTAACCCCTACCCCTACAAAATTAAAATTTTCAAAATTTACCCCTTCACCCCCAGGGACGCGAAATGTTTTTATTCTGAATTAGGGGACATTAAAACCAAATAATCAATATTCATTTCCCCCCAATCTGTTCCCCTTGAGTCGTTATTTGGACCTAAAAACAGTACACTAATTATGAAACACCCTGTATTTAGTTTTTATATTTACGCTATCTATATTTTATATTTAAGAATCTCCAGAGGTATAATGGTCATACATTACATATTATATCAAACCTGAAAAACAAATTTATTTTGAAATTTAATAAATATTTTTTCATGGAAGATTACACAGGCGATATAAAAAAGTTCACTTTCAAAAATGGAATCTTTGCCTGCTTCTTTGCAGCAATCCGAGTGCGAAATTAATACACTTCATAGTGAAAAAACAAAATTGCTGTTAAGAGATGCAATTATACACTTAGAGAAATTGCTTCTCGAAAATGTTCTTGTGGCAGAAGAATCACCTACACTCTATACAGTTTGAGCCAGTTGGGCGTGTTTTTATTTGGCAAATGCCAGGGGAGCCCCTTTTATCTAAGTGCATTTTTTCAACCATAAAATTTGGCAATCGTAGAGTCATTATGTTGGGCAAGGCTTGGGACCGGTGCTTGTAGTTATAGGCAATTTAAAATCTGAAGCCTGGTAATATGATTAAGGGACGCTGCTTGTACGCCACGCGTTCTTCAACGAAATAGTTAATTTCAATAGCTTATAACGAGTACGAAATATTTGGAATGTAAATATTTTCAAATCGCAGGAGTAGTGGGCCTTCTCCTTTTCCCTGTTGCATCTTATATTAAATCTTATTAATCTACAATACTCATTTTCAAAAAAGTTGGGACAGTGCAACATATAAGAAGAATTCCAACACATTTGTTTGGATTATTGTCTTGCCGTTTATTTCAACGCATTACAATACATAAACGATAAATTAGGCATGGGATCACATATCTTATATGCTTAAAGAAAGATACAGGTGGTTTTCCTGTTTGGCACGTGCAACACACTCCTAAGAAAGTTGTGACAGCACGGCGTTTACCACGGTGTGGCGTCACCTCTCCTCTTGATGACACACTGTAATCTTCTGGGCATCGATGACACCAATCTTTCTAACACCGTAACCGGAATTCTGTCCCATTCCTGTTGGATATAGGTTTTCAGCTGTTCAACTGTCCGGGGTCGTCGCTGTCGTAGTTTTCGTTTAATAAAACGCCAAACGTTTTCTATAGGCGACAGATCCGGGCTGCAAGGGGGCCAATCAAACATACAAATGCGCTGCCGACGTAGCCATGCAGAAGTTATGCGCGCTGCATGCGGTCTGGCGTTGTCTTGTTGAAATATACACTGACGTCGTCCAAACAGGTGCCTCTTAGATGGCACCATAGCTTGTTCCAGGATCTGTATATACGCTTCAGCATTGACGGTGCCATTGCAGATGTGCAAGTCTTCCATTCCATGGCCACTAATACAGCCCCAGACCATGACAGACGGTGGTTTCTGTACCGAACGCCTGTAGCACGCGGGAATATCCTTTTCGTCTTTGGTCCGGAGTGTACGGCGTCCATTATTTCCGTAAACAATCGTAAAGGTTGATTCATCGGACCACAATATGTTCTTCCAGCGTGCTTGGGACCAATTGCGATGGGCTCGAGCCCATATAAGACGGCGACGTTGCTGTCGTTTGTTGATGTATGGCTTCCGTTGTACACAGTATAACTTAAGTTTGCATTTGTGGATGCACCGGCGTACAGTGTTCAACGATAATGGCTTCCCGAAGAAATCGCGGGCCCACGTGGCTATGTCCGTAATCGCAGCATTCCTATGCGTGACGCAGTGACGATATGAGGATCCGAAGAGCTCGAGCATTCAGAATAGATTTTCTACCTTGGCCTTTCCGAACTGTGATCTCGCCACTATCTCGGTAGCGCTTGATAATATTATGTACTGTAGATGATGACAGGTTAAATCTTCTGGCTATTGCACGCTGTTAAACGTTGTTTGTGAATTCTTGAATGATTCGAACACGAAGATCTTCGCTAACTGGCTTGCCTCGACCCATCGTTCCGAATAAGTTACCTGAACGACGGATGGCAACTGTTATTTATACGGAATGTAGTACGACGTCATCATTCTAGATTATTCCCGAACAATTCGGAAGGTTCCACTACTAAAGGCGCTTTCTACAATGTATGTCTCTACTATTTTAGAACGTGTTGCAACACCCCCATTCAAAATGAACGTCCCGGCCACGATACATGTTTTGGTGCACACAGTATATTTATGTCATTTCATAAACGTATCTGATATTTTGTATTCGCGAGAAAGTTTTGTTACATCATCCCTTTGTGTTTTTTCTATATATTTTGCACTGTCCCAACTTCCTTTATTGTACTAAAAATGATGCAAATCTGTTGATACGACGTCGTAAGTCGTGATTCCACATTCACATGCCTCGAGCCAAACCCACCGAAAGGGACGCTTGTTGTCGAGGACCGAATATGAATAATGGAAGGAAGTCTGTTTTCTGTTAAGTCCAGTTACTTCATGGTCTTCAGGTCTGTAGGGAGCCTGGAAGCAGGGCTAATCCTGAGAACATCGTCGAACGAGACCTGTACAAGGAAGGCTATATGATGGTCAGAAAAGTCATCAAGATGGGTTATCCTACATCTCTCCAAATCTTTAACATTTCATTGTATATGTATGCGTGTAACATTTCATTGTATATGTATGCGTGTTTCATGGTGCTGTTGGTTCAAAATTTGACCACCACGAACTTCACACGAGCTGAGTAGAGGATTATTCGAAGAGTAATATGTATATCGGCAAACTTGTTTTATGCACGGGTGTGTAGTATATCATGACATTGAACGGTGTCACCTCATCTTCGTGAGAAAAAAGAGAAGTCGAATGAGGTGACAGAAGAAGAGAGGGTTTGGTTTAATTTGGTTTATTTGATATTAACGTCCTTTTCAACTACTATGGCCATTTCAGGATGGCGTTATAGGGGCCGCAAATTTTGCCTCGCAAGGGTTCTTTAACGTACAGCACGGGACCAACGGCTTTACTTCCCTTCCGAAGGAAGTGCGTGATCTCAGGATTTTTCCCCTGAAAAAATCCTCGTCGTCCTCGGCCGGGATCGAACTCGCGTCCTCGGGCATCAGAGGCGATCACGCAACCACTGAGCCACAGAGGCCGATAGAAGAGAAGGAGAGAGGCGATCAAGAGAGAGAGAAGAAAAAGCCGACCCCCGTTGAAAGTAATGGAAACGGTCGGAAGAAGAGAGATCAACTCCCGCTCCGATTGGCGGAAAAGAGGAAAATTGAAATTGAAAGAAAAAGAGATTTTTCTAGAGGAGAAGAACGAGGCAGAGGGTTCGAGACTCTGAACAGTGAAGGTAACGGAAAGTCGAGAGGGAATGCAAACGTGAGAAAGAACATTTGGAGACATGGCCATGGAGCAAGCGAGTCGCAAGGAGTAGCATGAGACGCTACGCGGCCGAGAACGACACAGAAGTCGGCGTGGATGTTTCGGCGGGAACCGGAGAAACGAAGGATAAAGGTCGTTTCGACGAACGGCGGAGAGAAGGTTCGTTACGGAAGTCAGCACGAGGCAGTGCTGGGACGAGTCGAAGTTCGCTAGGCGTCTCGAGAAGCCGAAGGCATCCGACGGGAGCGAAAGCAACGAGCCGTGGAGAAGAGAGAAGGACTGGCTATTTTTGCCAAGTAAGAGCAACGTTTCTGATATTATTTCGCCCGCGATAGGCGTTACTCATTCTGCTCATAACACGGAGGAGAAAGTTATCGACCCCATAATTGTTCCGCATAATATAAGGACACATGGAGAAAATATTAATAGTAATATTAGCGTAGCTGAGAGTGACGTAGGGCTGAAGAAAGATTCTACTAATGACTTGCTTTCATCCAGTCCCAAGGGTGCAGCCACGTTTGTAAAAATAAAAGGACTCAGTCAGCCCAGCCAAGCAGCGAATTTGTCGGAGTTTAAATCTTCCCTTTCAAGAGACAACGAAGAGGAGCTTTCCATTGAGGAACGCTTAAACGACATTTCAACGTCCAGTGCCAGAGAGATAGAGAATGCTCTCCAACTAGACGGACCCAGCCAGCATGGCCGAGTAGTGAAGTTGCAAGCAATACATTCTTCGCTCTCGTGGGAGAGAGAGGAGCCAAGTCGCAATAAGAGCGTGCCTTTAGCGTTAGGTAGTGTCGACGGGCCCTAGTCGTTCTGCCGCGCTCGGTAGGCAGCTTTGCGTTCTTTGGTAGTAGACTTTGGAATTATTGCTGTGTGTGTGTAGCGTTGTGATTGGCGCTTTGACTGGATGGTAATTAATGTGTACTTTTATTTTTCCACCAGCTCCCACTGGCGAGAAGCTTTACCCTCCGAGGTTGCCGTGCTCTGTTTCGACGGTGACCAGCAGCGATTCCTATTCCTACTCTTGCATTAGCAAAGGGTGGATTGTTTCTCGTGCAGGTGATTCCAAAGCCATGTCAGAAGACAGCTTAATATATAAAAGGAGATCACTCTCATGTCAGACGACAGCTTAAGTGCCCGAGATTCAAGATACTGCAGATAACTTCTGTCCATACTGTTTGCTTTAGATTTCAAATAATCTCTAGTAACAATAAGCGTTAATACCCAGACGGGTAAAGAATTTTAATTTGAGAATATTGCATTATAATTAAAATTCAGAAGTTTTATTATTCCACTAGTTCATGAAAGTGAATATAATAAAAAGTGAAAATTGATATTTATTGATTCAACTTTGAACTTTGATAATTAAACAGTTTTCAAATTATCATTTTTGTCTTCCGCCTTTTCCCTCCTGTACACTAAAAGTTTTTACTCTACTCAGTGCTTTAGTTGTGACAAAAGGCTTGCGTTACTGTGCGAAAGTATCATATGGCCTACTGAACACTCTTTATGCCATTTAAATATAACAGAAAGGTGCTCTAGGTCTGCAGCTGAGTTTTCGGAAAATGCTGGGTTTAGAATTTGGTAGACATCAACACCCATTCGCCTGGAGTCGTTGTTGGTTAAGTTCCTGCATTATGAAAATGTCTATCGATTGGAATGGCCCGCACATTACCAAGACCTAAATCCAATTAAACACGCATGAAAACTCTCTGGAGAGATCTGGTGCTGGACACATTCCACTATTAGAAGTGTTAAACCAACTAAGAACAGCGTTACTGTATGGGATGCAAATCTGCCATAGCTTGCTTGATAAACTGGTGCGTTGCTGTGCGGGGAGAAGGCTAACTGAACACTCTATTAAAATCCATAAACACAAATCCATATAAACTTTTAAAACTTAAACGTTTTTCCAACTTTTAAACCAATTTTTTTCTCAAAGATTGTACAGCTTGGAGATTTTATTACATAAAATAAATTGGAGATACTCAAATAAATTCTACATAGAATTCCATATAAAAATTCTACATTAACGGAGTTTGTTGAACTACAGTTAAATTTCTTTTGTATTTGGTTTCAATTTTAAATTATTGAACGAGATACCAGGAAGAATTCTGAATGCTCCTGAACAGAGATGGGCTGAAAAATTATAACAATTAATTTTAACAGTGATGGGCTGATAGATGAATTTTTGTTAATTTTGTAAATATCTACAGATTCATTTGTTGCCCAACTTTGTTTGGTAGGGTCAAAGCTTCATAACTTGAATCTTATTAAGGGTAATTAGGCTATAAGTGAGATCTAAATGAACTAGTTAAAAAATCAGTTGAAATGACTTGAAGAAGCTTCTTGGACTCATATGATTCATATACAGTGGTGGAAAAAAGTTTGAGACAGGTCAATTCAGAAAAAAAGCAAATTATATTTAAAAAATTTTGATAAGTTATAGTGATACACAGGCATATTGTCATAGTCAACCTTTTCTATTTCAAATAAAAATTAATAATAATTGCAATACAAAATAAACGATGCATTTTGCTGTACGAAGATCGGGAAAAAAGTTTGAGACCAAGATGAATCTTTAAAACTCTGTGGATCAGTATTTTGTTGGACGTACCGTCACTCCAATAACATCAAAGAGACTCTTTGGCATGGATATCACAAAAGCATGAAGTTTTAGTAGAGTTATTTGGTCCCACGCGGTCATTATAGATCTTTTCAGATCGTAGACACTATTACAGTATACTGTTTTCCATGAGCATAAATCACTCGCACTATATAACGCCACAAATTTTCAATCGGGTTAAAGTCAGGACTGCAGGCAGGTTAATTCATTGATGTGATATTGTGATTTTAACCCTTCCAAAGTTGACACTGCATTGGTTATTGGCGCATTCTCCTGCTGAAATTCCGGCTCGTTTAATTGATCTCGAAGAGTAAGGAGAAAGTTGCCCAATATGTCCTGGTAGCCGGTGCCTTCGACCGTAGAGAAACAAATGCCACTTTAGACCTCTCTCTTCGGTGAAAGCAGCTGTTATCATAACCGATCCTCTGCCCAGAATACGTCGTGAAAGATATGCTGGTTCTTGACGCAAATCATGCCAGTCGTACTGAACACCGTCTGGGCCGTCCAAAATAATTTTTTTTCGTCACTAAAATCGACATGGCTCCAAAGGTGACTATGACTGATGTATCGCTTTGCATAGTTCAGTCTGACTTCTTAACTTATAGGCACAAGTATATTATTGTAGAAAATAAATTTCTGCCATGGAGCATACATATTAAGCAACCGGAAATGACACAAGGTGTAGAAATGAATACACACATTATCATGTCTAAAATATGATGTAGATTATATGAAAAAAAAACGTTCACAGCAACAAAATGAAAATAACAAATTAATAACAAATAAAAGTTCCCAAACGAACAATCAACAAACAAAAAAATCTTAAAACTTGTGCCTTACGCCATTTATCCAACTTTTTATTCTATTTATATCTCAAAGGTTTACCACCCACTTCCTCCATTTATCCTCTTACATATTTATTCCCCACAGTGTTATCTGTTTTTATCCTATTTTAATCCGTTTCTAATCAACTATTTACCGCACTTTTAAGGAGAACAAATATCCTTGTCCTTCGGCTCCCACTGCTTTCCTATACCTTACTTAGGGAGCTGGGTTAATCTTTTGTTTACTATTACGCTAAATATAAGAGACTGATGACTCTTTACTATCGTTTTAATAAAAATACTTTAGTTTCATTTTTTTTGTGCTCGGATATCCAGTAAATAAGCTTGTACGACCATGTCGAAAGATATTTCACTTCAAAACCGTCTTCATTTTGAAAACACTATAGAGGAAAAAATATCTCAGCATAGGAATTAAAATATTCATCTAAAGTTATGCATTATTACCACAAGGATCGCTTGAATTATTACAGCTTGGAGATTTTAAAGTTTTACATATTCTACAACTTTTAATTATCGGGATGTTCAAATAAATTCTTGATAAATTCCACATAAAAATTCTGCATTAACCGAATCTGTTGACCTATAATTAATTTTCTTTTTTATTTATTTTTAATGTTAATTAATTGGAGGAAATGTCAGGTAAAATGCTGAATGCTCCCGAATAGAGATGGGTTGAAAAACAATTATTAAAATTTTTTAATGTGTTGTTCTAGGTTGTTAACATACCTTTACGGGTTCAGTATTTGCCTGGCTCGTTTGAGGTGTTTTCAAGTTTTTACGTTGGGTGTAGCATAATGCCACCTGTAAGATCTTTTTAGATCTTAACTCCGTGGAGGCAATACCATCTGCCTCTCCACTTCAAAAGTGGGTTCAGTATTTTTGAGTTTTCGGACCAGTTGTGAGTTAGAAATTAAATAACTTCAACTTTATTAGAGATTATTAGTCTATGACTGAAACCCAGGTGAACAAGTTAAAAATTAGTTGAAGAACTCATTTGAAGAGGCGTGTTGGTTTATGTTGAATTCTTATCGTTGCTGTATTGTTCAGAGTAGTGTTAAGTTCTGAATCCACGTTTGCAAGTACAGGGTGATTACAAAAAACTTCACGCTTTTAAAAATTTATTACATCAAAGCTATTCAGAATATAGACACACCACATACGGATTCTTAAAGAAAAACTCTTGAAGTTTATTGTGACACAGTTAAAGATGTTCAATATGCCCCTCTGTCGTGACACGGCATACATAAATGCGGTAGTGAATTCATCCCAAACCCGCATTAACATGTCTCTATCAATCCCACGTATCGCTACTGTAATGCGTTCTTTCAGCTCGTCTAAGTCACGGGGAAGGGGTAGGGTGAAGACTTTGTCCTTTACACACCCCCATAAAAAGAAATCACAAGGTGTGAGGTCGGGGCTCCGCGGTGGCCACTTTGCAAGTTCCAGGTTATTGTTTGCTCGACCAGTTCACCGCTCGACCAATCCACCGCTTCAAGTACAAGGTCTTCACCTTTCCCCTTCCCCATGACCTAGACTAGCTGAAAGAACGCATTACGGTAGCGATACGTGGGATTGATGGAGACATGTTAATGCGGGTTTTGGACGAATTCCACTACAGGGGGGCATATTGAACATCTTTAACTGCGTCACAATAAACTTCAAGAGTTTTTCTTTAAGAATCCGTATGTGGTGTGTCTATATTCTGAATAGCTTTGATGTAATAAATTTTTAAAAGTGTGAAGTTTTTTTGTAATCACCCTGTATAACTGTAATTGTTTCGTTCTGGTATTAGTGATTTTTACCTTTGAATGTAAACTTAGGACTCTTTTATTCCTGCTACTTATACAAATTGAGGATTCAGTAATAATCGTTACGAACATTGCAGCAAAGTAGGCATTCTCTATAATGTGATTGCAATGCTACCATTCGCCGCCGCTGAGCTTTTTTTGTCATATACCACTTTTTAACAATAGAATATTCTAGACCGTGGTTTTAAGCGAGGCCAACGAGAGACAGCCAGAGAACTCAAAAGTTACCTTGATCATCGGGGTCCGAACAAATATGTAACCTTCATTGTCTCCATTTTGGATTTTAATAATCAAAGTTTTTTCGTTTGTTGGAAACAATAAAGGTTGGATTGTTGCTCGCACCCCGATGATCAGGTGATTTTTGAGTACCCTGGCCTGTCTCTCGTTGGCCTGACCTTGGTTTTAGGATAATGAGAAACAACTCCAACTGGAATTGGGAAGGGCATATAAAACTAAATAAATATGAATTTTTTGTGGGGCATATCCCCCTGCTTGCCTAACGTCTATCATGTACAGCTGAGTTTATGAGAACGTTCTTTATATACAATACATATATTCAGAATTAATTAAATTAATTAAATAAAAATCAAAACGACTGAAAAAAATATAAATTTATACATTTATGTTCTTAGTAATAGCTCTGTTGTTCATTGTCGGATTTTACAACTTACCCTTTCGTTTAAATGTTACAATTCACATCTTAAAAATTAATTGATCGGTTTGCGCCCACTTCCTGACTGCTGCAGCTGCATTTATGATTCAAAGTTAAATGTATGTTAAACACAAACAGTGTTACACATAAAAGTACAAATAAAGCTCACTGATTAGCAATTTATATTTTTGTCAATTAAACTGAACCTTAGTGACAGGCTACTAAGCGAAAATATTTTAAACATACGTTAACCAGCGATTTACTTGAAGGGTGACGCAGTCCTTACACACATCGGTATTAATACAGTGGTGGCCATAAATTAATGGATTTTTATGTACGAACTGCTCTCGTTACCCTATCAGGACCGAACTTGATAAAAGGGTCCCAAAGTTCTTTTTGATACCACACTAACACCAAACGTAAAAATATTAAAACGCTTTCTGTCAGAATATTTAAAAAATAACGCTTTCGGGCCACTGCAATTTCGCCACATAAGTTGACCTGTGTGACACAGAGTAGCTAATCATTTATCAAATAGAAACATGGATCATTGTGTCTCTTTGGACCTGCCAACAAGATACACAGTGATAGTTTGTCTAGAGGCAAAGAAGTCACAAGTGGAAGTCTCCCTTTGCCCTGGCCATATCAACTAGCGACAAATCTATCATATAAAGATGTTTCCAGCAGGATAGAAATACTGCCTGACGTTATAAAAGATGAAATTCTGTACCATCACATCCCGTCTCGACTTCTATATGGTACTAATGGCTAGACAAAACCGAAGATGCTCAGCAAGCAACTATGCAAGGGAGCTGGCGCTACATCACACGCCATTGCGTCAAGACAAGCTACGTGAAACTACTCAAGCAGTTGGTCTATATGCAGGAGATCCTTGAGGTGCAACCCTAGAGCCAAGTCTACTGGAAGGGACAATTGTTGTGGTGCACACAGCTTACATCACAGAAAGAGTTCCGTTTTCCGATAAGTCAAGAATGGGTGTCACCAATGATTCACGTCTAGAGGGAGCACAGAAGTACTACTCCTGATGACATCATCGAAAGAGGGATTGCAGCGTGATATTAAGGACAGCTCTCATTATGAGCTCGCCTACACCACTCCACATCTTCAACTGGGGACCTGTAACTATCCATATATACAAGAGACTCTCTTTCACAAAATATACAAGTTTCAGGGTGCTGTTGGTAGAGAATTCCTCCACCACGAACGTTATAGTGTCACGACCATGGGTTTATGTCACATGTATTAATGAGCAATTTATGAGTAGCGCAGTGGAATAATAAATAGCATGTAACAGCGCACAAAATAGTATAAATAAAGTTAAAGTTTATTGAAAATGAAGCAAAGTATGGAAAATAAAGAGGAGTCAATTGAGCACCTCTTTGCAAAAGCAATAATTGGCACAACAATCACAAAAATGTAAATAAATAAATGTTTAACATGAACACAAATAGATTAACTTTACCGGCACCTCAGTGCAAAAGAAATCTATAACTAAAGATTAAAACTTACAGATAAGCTAAATCTTCAATACACGCTTGTGCTAACGGTAAATTACATCATAGGCTTAAACGTAAGCCCTTACGTTATAAATTAAAATTCAGCTAGTAACCACACTAAAGCTTACAAGCTAAACAAATGAATACGACAATTAATGTCTTAATGACCAAAAGCTGTAATTACCAAATTCACCTAAAAGCAAATTACATCAAAGGCTCTAACGTAAGCCTTTAAAATTAAAATTAAGCTTGTAACCTAACCAAAGCTCACAAGCTAAACAATTGAATACGACAATTGATGTCTAAATAGTAATTACCAAAATCACCTAAAAGTAGTTTACAACAAAGACTCTAACGTAGCCTTTACAATTATCATAAAGTCAGTTAACCTAAAACAAAGCTTAAGAGCTAAACTAAAGCACACAAAGCTACAAGAAAAAAATGACTCAAATGATAACTACAATATAATAAATATCAGGCAGCCGAGCTGCTTCTTTTGAAGCAGATGGGCAGATGGTATTGCCCTCTACGGAGTTAAGATCTAAAGAGATCTTACAGGTGGCAT
>JAHWFO010034949.1:3436805-3450222 GCA_023313115.1 Rhysida immarginata | reverse complement strand
ACTTGCCGCATAGGTGACATCCAACGATGGTTCCACGTTGGAACTCAATGAGCTCTGCGGAACGACCCATTCTTTCCAATGTCCAAGCAGAGTTGTGTCTGAAGGTGTGGGAAGCTATTTAAATGATGTATCCGGATATTTTTGATCATATAGTGTATGCCTGAATCGTTCCTGCGTCGATCGGACACAGTCGAAATTTTGAGTCAGTCACAGGTGGCTCCAAAACGAGCTCTGCAATGGGCTTTGAGCGGTCACGACCGGTCGGACTCTTTAGACACACCCTTAAATATTAAAAAAAAAAAAAAAAATACCTTCGCTAATATCTCTTTGTACATAATTTCGCCACCATCGAAATATCAACCAGCCGTCTTGTATCCTTACACTGTAATCTGCCGTAATATAAGCTATGTCCCTGAACATTATTTTTCCTGAAAGCACCGAAACTGAAAACGATCCTAGAACATCAAAGAAGAAGAATAGACCATGGTCAGTTCTGAGCAGCTTTTTGTTTTAGAAAAGAGAACACTTTCAAATAGAGTTGGTAACTTTACTTACCCATTTTAAAATAACCATTTTTTATAATAAAATGATTTATAAGTTTAGTAAGGATGTAGCCTATAACCCTAGAATTATAATATGTGACATAGATGACGAGGACCATTGCAGAAGCTAGAACACAGATGAGCCAAATTAAGTCGGGTCCCATTCGTTTTAAATCGTCTAACGCATGGGTTTGATTCGCAGCTAATGCCGTGGGGATAATAAAGTTGAATTCCTTGCCTGATTGCGCCATTCTGTAAACCAATTTTTTTATTTCGAATACTACTAGGAATAAGGATGATGATGGTAAAGCGAAATCTGGATCGATAGTGGTGCTTGTTTGCTTGCTTGCTTGCTTGCTTTCTCTACTTTAAAGTGTGTAAACTGTCACATATCGGCTATGTTAAGACGAGACTAGAAAAGCTAGCAATTAAAAATTAAAGCTGTTATCTTCCCAAAATCATCTTCCATTTCGCAGCCTGGCTGTCGGTGACCATCTCAAAATCTTTCAAGATTATCACGCAATTAAAATAACTCATACTTCAAGACCATAACCAGATAACAACCCAAACTTTCCGCAACTACTCAGCACCACTACTCCATTTTTGAAGATTTAAGATGAAGCGTTATTGCTATTACGATTCTTTACGAAGTATTTTTTTTTTATATATATGTAATTGTTAACGTTCATTACACGAAGTTAAAATTTAAATGTTTCTATTTTAATTATTAAAAATATAATTATTAATTTTTAGGCTTAATTTTAGGAACATAATAATTTTAACGCTCTCGAGAATAGAGTTAGTTTTTTAATCTCACGAAACTCACGATTCTCACCGAGCTAGGCTCTGATTGGCCGGTTCAAACAAATGAGCCAATCACAGCGGAGTTAGGTAGAAATAACGTTAAGCTGGTGGTGAGGTGACGGAAAATCTCATGATCAGATGGAATAATCATCATGTAATGAATACAAGGCTTTTCGATGTTTTTTTCTTCTCTCTTTTTCCCCTATTCTTAAGGAAGACAATGTTTTAAGTTTTTTTCTTTTATTTTTCATTATGTCAGAAAAGAATAGAAGTTAAATATAAATCTTAATTTATTATCATCATGAATAATAAATGATTATCACACTTTGAAGGTCATTTTTTTTTTTTTTTTTTTTTTTTTTTTTTTCATCCGTGAAGAAAATATTATTTTTTCCATCAACTATATTAACTTCGATGGTTACTTATTTTTCCAGTTTTGATACTTCTTCCCTTCACTATTTTTGACCGATCATCACAATCCCCTTTTTAAGACCCCACTCTTAAAATGTTTTCATTTCACCAACTCAAAAAATTCCTTTTCTTTGAAATCGACTTAAAAATTCATGATTCGAGAAAATATGTTGAAATTTAAAAAAAAAAAAAAAAAAAAAAAAGCTGTCTGTACGAATGCATTGTCTAATAAACTGTTTGGCTATGATGAGCAGAGACAAATGAAAGTGACTGGCAGTGACCTCCCCTCTAGTGGTGCCTTCGCGCCGCCACACAATGGCACGTTTAAGAAAAAATCGACTCAAAATTTTTTTTTTTGATTTTTGTTGCACATTAAAGAGCATGATTTGGGCACTATTTCTGTGAAATATTAATTAATTTTGGCCATCCGTATTGCTATAAAGGATTGAATGATGATTTTGCCATAGGGCGTGCATGGGAGAAAATCAAATAACTCATACTGCGACATACCGGCACATAAACGAATTATTTTAATGTCAAATAATTATATGGCTTATGAACTTTAATATTACTCACCACCATTCACCCATTTTCATTCATTCGCGAGTTACAAGCTTTAATATTTGTTGTGAAGTGGTTTCTGATGGGAGCGAGGTGCTATGAGGGTAAGTTTACCGTTGGGGTAGATTTTATTGCATGTTGCGTTTCTTTACTAATTTACGTAAGAAAATTGTCTGGTTTTTTTTGCTTCTCCTTTGAAAAATAATTCTTGATCAAGATAAAGGTGATTTGATTTTTTTATTTGATAGTAAAGATTATATTAAAAATTTCGTTAACAGATACATTGTAAAAAGTGCTTACTTGCGTTATAATCTTTAAAAAAAAACTCAAAATTTTTTTTCACTTTAATATTATTTTTAAGTAATAATAATAATAATAATATAAAAATAATAACAACAATTTTATTAGTTAATTAGTGTAGTTTTATAAAATTCATTGGTTTGTTTGCTTTTTAGTTGATTTTTATTTTATTAGGCCTAAATTTTTTTTGCTAATACATAATTTATTTTAAAATTTTAATTATTTATTCTTATATTTGTAACAATACACCAATTTCTATGCTAAAATGTAAAAAAAGAGTTGAATTATAATTTTAAGTCGATATTTTTACAACCGTGCCACTGTGCGCCATATCGGGATTGGCAAGAATCGCCGTAGGCAATGCATATGAATCAATCGCAAACATTTATTTTTTCTAATATCTACCTAAGATATCTCGATGAATTTATTATCGAACCACCAGAAAAACTTGCTCTATTAAACAAAAAAATAATCATTCAAATCGGCCCATCTGATAAAAAGTTATTTGATGATAAATAAAGTTATTTTTAAACATAAATTAAAAAAAAAAATAGTTTAAATGAAAAAGGAGGAAGATATTATATTAAACAATTAACTAGGAAAATTCTCCTCTATAAATTATAATTTTAAAGTAAATAAAATAAAATATACAGATTACATCAAATTACCTTTGATATGGAGTATAATAATAACTCACCGGACCATATTAAGGTTACTTTCTCTTGTCTCTTTTCTTATTTCGATCTGTATCTGTTTTTTTTTTTTTTGTTTTTTTTTTAATAATTTATATTAAAAAGCAATTAATTTACGAAAATTCTCCTTTATAAATTCCTTTATTTAAGGTAAATAAAATAAAATATACATATCAACAATTATTTGGATTATAATTAATCTATATATATATTTTGGTATGTCCGTCAGTCTGTCAGTCAGTCAGTCTGTCTGTCATGAATGGAAAATACGCACTTTTCATTGGCAAGTGAAACAAGTGACGCGAGTGACGCAACAAAAGTAAGTGATGCAACAAAGTAAATGACGCAGCAAAGTAAACAATTAAAAATCTCTTTTCTTTTTAACAATAATAATATAACACATAAAACAGTGTTGATTAATATTAATTAAACTGCTTTATCACGCAATGTCTTAAATTAAACTGCTTTATCACGAATTTCGTTAAAATTTTCAAAGTTTTAAATTCGGAGTTTTCATTGGCTCTTCAGACCAGTGACCAATAATAAGTCGTTAATAATACTACTTCAATTCTACGTGTGGGAGATTCGAAAAATAGCTCAATAACTGTTTGATGCATGTAATAACTAATTCTAAATGAATATCTATTAATAATGGTTCTTAATGAACAGGGTTATGGCGCCGACGAAGCGAAAATTTCAAACAATCGCGGAGCCTCCGCCTCGGAGGTCGAAGAAGCCTTTGCGAGTCCAACGGAGTATGAAAGCCGACAGGACCGAAAAAGGCGTTCGGTTACGCGTCAAAGGGGCCGACATAAAGCGCGTGTACGCAATGCAGCTGCTCAAGTCGGAAGATGAACATGTTTCGGATTGTCAACGCAATTTGCTTCAACAACGAAGCAGCAAAGCCCAGATACACGAAGCTGTTGCAA
Organism: Rhysida immarginata; assembly: GCA_023313115.1. Classification (NCBI taxonomy): domain Eukaryota; kingdom Metazoa; phylum Arthropoda; class Chilopoda; order Scolopendromorpha; family Scolopendridae; genus Rhysida; species Rhysida immarginata. The sequence continues at coordinate 3,445,983 of JAHWFO010034949.1, read as the reverse complement.
ATATCGAAGATATCCAGCCTTGAACTTGATTGGCCACTTGGCTGCTGTATGTTCTCACTGGAAAAAGTGCCGGCGACTGTTCGATTGGAAGGCAAAATTGCCCTGGCAACGGCAACGAGTGGAATTGCAGCACTTCAATTAATGGTCGGGCGAACGGCACATTCAATGTTCAAGCTAGACCTGATCTAAATGTAACTTTTTCTGTAATACTCCCATTCAATTGCAGCATGCAGAATTGCTATGTAAAGGCAGATTCTGGGCAGATTTAGAAATTACTAAATATATTTCTTTTCGTATAATCTATGGGTGTTTAACATTGCTTATTGCCTCTGCTCGGTTGCACCGGGCACAACCAACGCCTCCTACATGTATAAAGAAAGCCTCCGCACTGAAACGTCATACATTGTTACATCATCATACTTCGTCCTTTGTTAACCGCATTTCTACCAATAATAAGCTCTAAATTTGGTCGACTTATGATGATGTAACAATTTATGACGTTTCAGTGCCGAGGCTTTCTTTATAATAAAAAAATCACTTACATTTTTGCAATGATGCTATTTTGGCGCGTTGGTTACATGGCGCGTTTCGACAACCTTGCTATTGTGGGTCCGAATCCTTCAGAATACACTTTTTAAACAGAAACAACTTTGTTTCCCGTCTTGGTTTTGCCTTGACAAGCTCGGCGAAGACGGGAAGGTGCGATTTTTTTTATACCATATGTTTCAAAAGTTCCCGATCGTAGAAGATGACTTTCCCTGCATGCCGTACTGTTGTGCAAGTATACTAAGGGCTGGTAGACAGGAGCCAATGTCTCTCAACCTCTTTTTTTCAATTAATAGGTGCTCCCAGTCGTTACGAATCCCGCTCTTTATTTTACATAAATGCAAATACGCGAATATGAGAGTGAAATAAAAGGTTAAAGTAAAAAATAGAAATTTTATTTATAAAACCTACGGTATACGGTATTAAGCTTATACCGGTACAGTAACAGTTTAAAAAGCGTGTATTGAGTGAAAGCAAACAAATAAAATACAGTATGCAAGAACCATAAGAGATGGTTCTCCTTTGGTGTAACCTACATGTTCCGTTCCTTTGGGAATGTAAAAATAAAATAAATACATTTGAGAAACTTTTCCACTATGTAAAACTGATTTTATGTAATTTATTTCAGCACATGGTTTATTTTAGTTGTTGGCCAAACATTACTGCTGCTGTCATAGGTTAGGCTTTCCCTACATACAGAAGAGGCAGTTCGGGAACTTTTGAAACACACGGTATATGTCCGTCTTCACCGAGCTTCAACATTTACGTGACGAATTTGAAGATCGTAAGCATAAGACGGGTGGTTTGAGCATTGTTTTTCGACGGCACAGAAATATGCCACCCTTGCGTTCCGTACGGAAACATAAGCACGTAGTGCAGAGGATCAAATCAAGGGTGATTTTCTAAAAACCGACGAACTCTACTTTCTGAGCGCTGGCGCAAAATAGTATCACGATATGCACTGATTCCCTGCCAGATAAAAAAACACAACAACGTCCGAAGTTGTCGGTAAATTGTAGAATCGACGGTCATTACGTTGAATGTTTTGAGTATTAAACAATACACCAGACAATTCCGAATAATCATGTTCAATACAAGCTACAATACTCAGCGGGGATAACGCAGGCAATTCGTTTTAATACCAAGAATACCGTTACACACGACTGATCATTTTGTAGTTCAAATGTCGACGATCTTCCGTTCTCCCATCTTATGCAATGACAATTAACAAGTCCCGGGATCAAACCTTAAACAACATTGGTATATACCTAGAGTAGATAGATACTGATAGACCGCCTTCGTTTTGCCTTGAAAAGCTCGGCGTAGACGGGCATCTCAGCTAGTGAACTGTATATTTTATTTACTTTAAAGTTATAATTTACAAATGAGAATTTTCGTAAATTAATTGCTTTTTAATAAAAATATAAAGAAAAAAGCAAAACACAGATACACATCGAAATGAGAACAGACAAGCGAAAGCAACCCCCCCCCCCTTTTAAAATAACCCTCATTGTTGTTCTGGCGCGAATCTATTGTTTCATAATTTATGAAAGAAAAAACATGCCTGTCAGTTGTTGTGCATATAATTGCACAAATCGTTTTTTAAAAGGATCCAATATTTCATTTCACAAGTAATCATGTGTATTAATAATATGTTAATAGTTTATTACAATATATGGATTAATTACTTTCACTTGTCTCTGGTCCAATTATTTTATTCAACTGAGAATTATTTCTTCTTTTTTTTGTTTAAAAAAAAAATTAAGTACCTTTTAAAAGTATTTTAGGTTACCACATTTTCTTTTAATTTAAAATTTTAAAATCAATTAGCTAAAATTTGATAAATTATGTTAGGTTTGTTTATCAATAGTAAGAAACACTTTGAAATATCTTCCCAGTTTAAATGTTCTGACTTTATCAACATTCCATTATTTTCAGATAAACAAAAATTAAAATGACATTTTTTTTTATTTTCTTAAAATAATTTTGTGACACAGCTTGTTAAATTTTTTAAAGTATAAACATCTAATTGATATTTCAATAAAGATAAGTATTGTGATAAACATTTTTATTGTGATGAATGCATTAAAAAAACAACTGTCACTCAATACATGAGCACCAAGCTCGTATAACACCAAGCTGGTGTAATATTTGCACAATAGATTTCCAAAGGATGACATTCTTCGTTAAAAGTGGATACATCTTATTAGGCGTAAGAATTGGAAGCCAAACTCTTATTACAATAACGAAAGGAGTTGCGAGTTGTAGGCGCTCTTTTAAAAATTCGTAAGGCATTGAATCAGCTATTGAAAGTCATTAAAAGTATACGTTATCGTTAGTTAATGCAATAAAGTTTTTTTTAAAAAAATCAGAAAACAGGTTACGCTTACTAATACCTCTTGAAGTCATCTACAAAAACAGCTGAAATAACCTTGAGAACATACGCCACCTTACGTTTCTGCCATTCCCATAATGGAGATCGCTGCACTTCCGGTGGCACCAGTAGCGCTCAGCAAAATGAATAGGGCACTGCCAGTCTCTTACTTTCATTTGTCTCTGGCCGAGAGCGTTGAGGCGCAGGTCTTGCCGCTCTCGTAAGCAGCGAGTTGCGGGTTCGAATCCATCCAAATGAAAGAGCGGAAGTAGGGACAAATCCGAAAAACCGCAATACCAGCAAATACCCTCGAGACAACGACCCACTCCAAGCAGAACACCGGAAATTGTAGCCAAAGTCGAGTGTCTGTGCAGAAAATCCCATAACTCAAAGGGCTGTCACAAATAAGGTATCACAGTCAACAGTAGGCAACATAATCCACATAAACCTCCGACTGATTAAGCGTCGCGATTAGACGATCCTCGTTCATTACGAAAAAATTTCACCAAAAAATTTTCGGATCTTGTGAGCAAGTTCATTGCGTATGAGATGTTTAAGAACGAGCAAATTGGAGCAATCTAAGGGAGGACATTCGGCATAAACGACCATATCTGTAGCGTGAAAAAAATGAATGTTCCACCACGACCATGCACCCCTTCACCGAGCTCCTCTGATGCGAGAGTTTCTTGCAAAAACCAACATGATTTCTCTTCCACACCCACACATCTCGCCAGATTTGGCTCCTGTAGACTTTACCTCTTGCCGAAAGTGAAGATCCAGTTGAAAGGTCCCAGTTTTGATACGATTGAGGACATCCACCAGTTTTGATATGATGATATCCCGGAACTTTTTGATTGCATCTCATATCTACGAGCCATAGTTATGTAAATCAGCAGAAAGCACCTTTCGAAGTAGTGTACGAATACTTCCGGGAATGTAGGGTATTCTTGCTTCCATTTTTACGAGGGGCGTTCAAATCAGGCTGATGTCGAACCACATTAGGAGAGTCGAACGTCTCCCCTCCCAAAAACTCTTTCAATGGTCCAAAAAGGTGATAATCGCAAGGGGAGAGATCCGAGCTTTATGGAGGATGTGGTAAAATATCCCATTTGAGTTCTGTCAGTTTGGCTGTGTGTGGTCTAGCATTGTCTTGCAGAAAACAAATGCCACTGGTAAGGAATCCTGGTCGCTTTTTCCTTAGTGCCGGCTTCAGGGACGTCCTCAAAATGTCACGATAGTAGGGTGCATTTATGGTTCGAGGTTCTTCCAGAAAATCGACATAAATGATACCCTCAATGCCCCAGAATACAGTCCCCCATCACTTTAGTTGCCGACAGTGTCATCTTGAATTGCTTGGTTCATGGTGAGCCAGTGTGTCGCCAGTCCATGCCTTCAGGTGTATGCTGATGAATGCATGTCTCATTGGTGGTCACAACAGATTTCCACCCAGGTGGTTTTGTGATCCAAGAAGAGTTGCTGGGGGACCCATCAGCTTGTCGTGGATGATAGTCTCTACACTGCAAGTGTTGATGTTCAGTATTGAAGCCAATTCTCGGGAACTAATCCGTCCATCGTCCCTTATGAGCTCATTTCTTCGTGCAACGATGCCATCATTGACAGCAATTGCTGGCCTTGCCTCATGAAGTTCGTTGCCGGTGGATTCTCGCCCTCCTTCAAACTTGGCACAGAGCAACATGCTAACGAAGCACGGAATTGTTAGGTGTAAATCTCTCAAGGAGGCAATCATTAAATGAAAACACTTAGGACTTTATTATTATTGTTACCACATAGTGCTCTACAAATAAATGCAATTCTTAAAAATAAATTATGAATGGAATGATCGATCGCTTCTTAATCCCAGTACAGGTCCTCCTTCGTTAAGCGTGTACTGGGCAGTTTGCCGTTTTGGTGTCCGGTTTGAGAGATCGGAACCGCAATCGACAGAGGCTCAGAAATTTTGTCGGACGTGATCATCACGTCGACGGGTTCTTTATTGGGTGTGCTCGGTACCGTGGTGACGATGTGAACGGTCCTGTGCTTCTCGTGCATCTGTGTAAACGAACGATTTATCCAAAGTCAGTTGCAGGTTTTCTATTGGCTATAAAACTTATTTCTCTCACTTACCTCGACACAATAAGTCGGTATACCGATAACCTGCCCATGAAGCTTGTCGTTAGATCGGCGTCTCCGTAGGCGTTCTTGATCGTAGTCTTCACATTTTCTAGATTAAAAAAGTAAAAGTGCTTTATTAAATGAGTCGGTGCACCTTTCTTCCTAGCTTTACCCTACACTAAAATTTAAATTGAAAAAAAACAAAAACTTACGAAATTGAATCTTCGTGGATCCTCCTCGATTTTTTACATGAATGAAATCTGATTGTAGATTTCTTAGGTTTGGTAGCTTCGTTATTTAGCTTCGGTGACGGAACTTGCGTGCTTTTAACATCTGACATACCCGTTTCTGTCAGCGATTGTGTTTCAGTGCCTAAAAGCAAAGAATCGAGTGCGAAAATATAATAGCAGCAATCCTAGAACCTCGACTCAAAAACAATTACAAACTGAACCTACTTTTGTGAAGGACTTACACAGATAATGTGCTTGCTTCGGAGGTGACAAAAGGGTCGCAGGTGAAATTATTTGCTTCTCGCAGTCCAAGGCCACGGACGAAGGTTTCTTATAAGTTCTAACTTCATGTAACTCGTGACTATTCGTACCAAAATCCCTAATGGGTCTTTTGGGGCATAAAGGCGGTTTCTTTCCGGGACCCTCCTCGTGAATACTGGAATAAAAAACTTTCGTCAATCCCAGACGTTTTCCCAAACATTGGCAGCGAGCGTCGGCCAAAGATAAATCGGTCCATAAGTCTGAAAGTAAAATAAATAATAATAACTCCGCTGCATATGCATTAAAAAAACTTACTTACTTACTTACTTACTTTTCAAACCCGCTTATCCGTTAGGGTCGCGGGGGCAGCAGCCCTATGGAGGATCTCCAGCGATCGCGATCTTCCGCCATCAGGCGCATGTCCTCCCTGGTAATATCCAAGCGACTCGAACCCAGATTCTCCAGGTAGTCTAGCCACCTGGTTCTAGGCCGACCCCTTGGTCTCTTACCCACCGGCTTGGAAAATAACAACTGCCTAGGAAGACTAGTTTGCGGCATCCGAATCACGTGGCCATACCAGCGCAACTGAGACCTCTCAATGCGGAGAAGCAGCGGCTCAACACCTAAAGATTCCCTTATTGTATTGCTGTACACTCTATCTAGTAGGGTAACACCTGCAACACCTCTCAGAAATCTCATTTCGGCCGCTTGTACCCGCGATCGCACTCTTTCGGTCATTACCCAAGCCTCATGACCATAGGTGAGAATGGGGACAAAGATGGATTTGAAGACGGAGAGCTTAGCTTTGTTACTCAGCTCGCGTTTCGTTACCACGGATCGCCACAGTTCACGTCTGACACAGCTTGCTGCACCGATCCGAGCATCCAATTCTTTCTCCTGCCGTCCATCACTCGTGAATGCAATCCCGAGATACTTGAATTTCTCCACCTGTCTCAATGAGGCTCCACTAACATGGAGAGCGCACTGAGCAGGCTGTCTTGAAAGGACCAGAACCTCGGTTTTAGCCACACTGATCTTCATCCCAGCTTCTTCACATTTGGCTGCAAGCCGGTCTAGTGCATGCTGAAGGTTCGTGCGAGAAGACCCAAGGAGGACAAGGTCGTCAGCAAAGAGCAACCTCTCCACCAGGCAGTCGCCCACACAAACACGCTCATCGCCTAGGCTGCCCCTGTCTATCCAGTCCATAAAGATAATGAACAAGATGGGCGACAGTACGCACCCTTGGCGGAGTCCAACACCCACGGTGAACGGTCTTGACTTAATGCCATTTATCCGGACACACATCTCAGGGCTTTCGTACAGAGACATGATAGCAACCAGTAATTGCCCATCCACTCCATACTCTTGCAACACTTGCCAGAGCTTCTCCCGAGGAACTCTGTCATATGCTTTTTCGAGGTCCACAAAGCAAGCGTAGACCTCTTTTGCATACTCCCAGGATTTCTCAAAGATTTGCCTTAGAGCAAAGATGTGATCCGTCGTGCTTCGGCCAGGTCGGAAACCACACTGCTCCCCCGACAGTTTGGAGTCGACTATTTCCCGACTTCTCTTCTCCAGACACTTAGCGTACACTTTCCCAGGAATGCTGAGCAAAGAGATGCCTCGATAGTTGTTGCAATCTCTCTGGTCTCCCTTTTTGAAGATAGGGATCACAATTCCTGTCTGCCATTGCTTAGGGGCCTGTCCAGATATCCAAGCAACCTGACAGACTCGAGTCAGCCACAGGATACCATCCTGATTTAAGGCCTTTAAAAAAAAAGCTTCAAAAAAATGGCTTAAAGGTAAACTCCACACTCAAAACAACTTTGCTTAAAATGAAAGATGAAGGTTTCAATAACAACGTAGCATGTATAAAAATTTTCAATTCGAACTCAAAATTAATAAAATATACGAAAACCTTTCATTTTTTCCCACCCTCTCCGATCGACACTGGCGCCGCTAAGGGCCGTTAACAGAATTAAATGCTACTGCAACTTCTGCAATATATATATAGTTCTATCAAGAATAGGCCGCATCTTCTGCTTGCCGCATCCGCATGTGCGCAGCAGATAGGCGTACCTCTTTCCTTTGGCAGTTAGCACATGCTTTTGCGGTCGTTGTTCTTGAAGAACGCCGGGCCCGTTTAGAGTTGGAAGAGCACATCTACTTCCACCGTATTCGTGATCTAGCTTCAGTGAATTTCTTGTTTGAATTGATACTGAATTAAATTTAAAACGGCTGGGGTGTAGTCAAGTGAGCTGTTTGGTGCTTCCAAATGAGCTGTTTGGAGTTGATACCAGTTCTCGCTGCCAAAACCTAATCCACTGCTTTTTATTGTGAGAATCTATGAAACATGAAATTTCTATCCGACTGTCTATTTACATTTCCAAATAGAGAACAAATTGAAGGTATTCCGACATAAAACAGGATAGCAGAATCTTATGATATGTAGAATCGTTCGAGGCGAAACTAGAATTGAAAGAGACTAGAATCTCGGCGAAGAAATTACACTAGTGTCTAGCGGGAGTTCTCGCGGTAGGATATGATGTCACGTGCCACCTGGATCTACTTTGGTCATGTGACTTTTTAGTGCCCCGGCCTGTCTTTTTAGGTGGCTGTGTTCTCTGGAGAAGGGATGGATGATCAGAGGGCATTTTGAATGATCTACACTTTATTAACCTGGATTAATGTTATGATGCAAATAATAAAGTTGAATTTTTGCATGCAGTTTACCTTTAAGAAGACGCACATCAAGTCCATTTTTAATAGAGTTTTGATCCTAAAAATGCCTTAATAACGAGATTCTATGCAAGTGCATTTGTCAGGGGATCTCAAATCAGGCTTATAACAAATCTAGTAGCAAAATCACCATTATACCAGGAGGTTTAATTTAAAAAAAAAAAAAAAAAAAAAAAAAAAAAACATTAAAAAACCCTCCGTATAGGTTATAATACCTTGATTTTCAAGCAGAAACTTCAGAGCTGAATTATCTAGATGACTGCTGCAGTCAAATATTTCTATGTTATCAGTTTGGGAAGGCATCTGGAAAAAAGAAAACATTTCTTTCAGGAAAAAGAAAATTGGGTGGTCAACAGAAATACAGCAAATATGGAAACGCTAGCAGACTTCTTACTTCTTAAGCACCAGTTCCGAAGCAGACTGCACCAACTTCTAAAAACCCAACTGAATGGAAGAAACATCACAAAAGCAATTAACACCTTTGCTATCCCAGTACTGACCTACTCCTTTGGAATCATCAAATGGACCCCCACTGACTTAGACGATCTCCAACGCACCATCAGAACCATACTAACCAAATACGGTTCCCATCACCCCCAAGCATGCACCGAAAGAATGATTCTTCCAAGAGCAGAAGGAGGCAGGGGACTTATTGATATCAAATCCCTGCACGAACGCCAGCTCCTTAAGCTACGAAATTATTTCTATCGGCAACAAGAAACATCGCCCTTACATAAAGCAGTGGTGCAAACTGACAAGAACTACAACTCGCTGCAGAAATCAACATCCAACCTGCAAGTAAAGACGACACTCGGCAAAAATGGGCGTCAAAGGCAATCCATGGAGGCCATTTCCACGATCTAACCAAGGAGCATCGAACTTATGGTTGGCTCGTGGAGATGTCTTCAGGGAAACA